>JAKCOX010000004.1:19892500-20092500 GCA_022605575.1 Laterallus jamaicensis coturniculus
TGGCAGGTTCAAAATCGAATGTCAACCAAAGGTCCTTGCAGAGTGTGAGCTTCAGTTCATGTATTGGTTAGTCACCAGCACAGCTGGGCTTTTTCTTAATTCTGAAATACTAGTATCTCCGTGTTTACTAATGTGCTTCATAGAAATCTGCAGATGATTAAATGACTTTTTTTTTTCTTTAAGTAAAGAGACAAAGCTATTGTTTGGACATGGTGTGTATGCACATATAAATATTATATACACACATGCACACATACAAGATGGAGAGGAGTTAGTGCTGTGAGGACAGGGTTAGCTTTCAGAGCTGATGATGAAAACCAACAGACAGAGATTATTATACATTGGAGGGATGACTTTTCTAACAAGGGCAGAAATCAGGAGCAATTCCTTTAAGTCAACAAGGTTAGACCACCTTCAGATTGGTGTAAGAGAAAGGGTAGGAGGCCCTACAACATTTGGTGGCCTTGTTTTGTGACAAAGTGTATCCTTCAAATCTGAGTAATGCACTCTCTCTCATGACAGAGTGCTTCAGAGAAAAATGCAGAGGGATTACAAGAACAGCCCTTTACCTGAAGTCGTACGTATTTGCAGACAGTGTAAACCCTGGCCAGATCCCCAAATTTGCTTTCAATATATTAACATCTTGATGCAGGAATTCATTTGTATCTTTTAGACTAGATGATCCCCTAATGACACATCCTATTAAAAAAATCACCTATATATGACCTTGTACCATTTAACAGAGCACAGCCTCCAAATAGCTGGTAAAGACACGCAGATGGTGTTTGGCCTATGTATTTTAGTCAGATGGTTGATTTTCCCCTCAGTAGATTTGTAATGCTCAAGAAAACATTTTGCCCATCTATCTGCATTTGAGTAGAATACAAACTGACTAATAGATAAATAATCCGTGTGAAAGTAAATAGCCTTAAAGTAAACTGCCTTCACATTCCATTGATCAGCTCAGTCAGCAAACTATTCTATATTGTCACTAATGTTCTAAATATTTTGGAGATAAACATGCCAGAAGTATAGAGTATTTTCATTTCTGTCTCACATAAGGTCATTATGAACTCCTCCTTGAATTGATATTGATCCTTCAGCTTGCAGAAATATTCCTCCAATTTATTTTATTTTTGTTGCCATAGGAATTGTTACTGAAGGTACAAGGAAGAAAATGAGCTGATGCAGAACGGGATCCACACATAAAAACACGGCGTAAAGCATCTGCAGTGATAGGCTGACACAGCAGATGCTCTTTAACCGTTTCAGGTTCCTTAACATCCAGGGTTGCGCCAGCAGCTGGGAAGCCTCAGCCAACCACGGGGACATTTCTGTGGCAGCAGCTTTGCCCAGTTGCAAAAGACAGCAAAGGGCTTTCTACCATGCAAATTTCAAAGACCAGCAAATATTTCATCCTGAGGACATTGTTAGAACATATTTTGTCTCTCTTCTCAAAAAAAAAAAAAATAAAAAATTCCTAACCTCTTGGAGGCCTGCTCAGGTTCAGGAATGCACTTCAGCTCTCCCTGGACACTCCTCGAACAAGAAGGCTGCTCAGAGGGGTGAAGGACCAGCAGCAGACCAAAACCCGCTCTCTAAGAAGAAAACAGTCTGAACATGGGAGGAGAGAGGAAAGCAGTAAGAAGAACAGGACCTGGCAGGGGGTTCAGCCAGCTGAGGCCCTCTGACTTGGGGGAAATTCCATCAAAGGAGCGGCCAGAAGCCACTTGGAGAATGGCTGATATGCCTCCTGCTAACACTACCTGGCCAAGCTCTCACCAAACTCACTGGGCATCTTCCCGGAGAGATGTCAAGGTCAGCTGCTGGTACGGAAAGATTTGGGTAATAATTTGGCTCTGTTTTCCTTTCCTTACAGAGGCTGTGAAAAGGGTGTACATTTCTGCACACCCTGAATTGAGCCCTGGAGAGAATGAGCATGAGCGTGCGCACGTGTGGAACCTGCATTTTCACACCATCTCAGTTTCTGCCTGCTTCTCACTTTGGTTAACATTTGAAAAATCCTTTTCCCAGAGTGACTTTTTAAAGAGAACGATTTAAAGCTGGGAGCCAAAGGGACCATTTACAATTTTGTTTGCTTTTGGTTTTGCTGCTGGATAAAAGGAGGGGAAAAATAAGAAAAAACAGCCACTCTAGTGGGTAGTTTTCATTTTACCAGCTGCAAAAAATGTGTTAGGAGTATGGTTAGGAGAAACAGTTAACAAGAGCTGGTTTATTAAAACTTGCCCGAGCCTTTCAGATGAACACAGCTCAATGGCAGATAAGAAAGGCAATGTCTAAGACAGAAATTGGGTCAGCAATCTGCAATAGAGTACTTGCCAGTGTGATCAGCGTGAACCTACAGCTAAGTGGGGACACCAGGATCTCCCAATATGAGGATGGTGGAATGACCCGGGTGAAGGAGCAGCCTGTGGAGGTTTGGGGAAGCAGAAAGACTGGGTCATAACAAGGACCATAGACTGTAATTGCTGTTGAAGGGAAAAAGAAAAAAGAAAAGCAGGTGATGTACTTCAGTCTTACTTTCTATATCCTTAATGAAAGGCACTGTTTTTAAAATGGTACTTTTATACTTAAAACATAAAGTTTTAGATAGACAAAACGTTTGCCAGGAATCCATCTTAAATTAGATTTTGGTTTATTTGCTCTGTTTTTAACACGTTCTACCTAAATATATATATATATCTTAAAAGAAAAATAAAAAGGAAAGTAATAATCAAGAGTCATAAATTTCCAGCAATATCACAAAATCCCTCGTTAGCTTTCTGAACACTAATGTCTCCACTGATTTAACAAAACAAACAAGGTCTGTACAATTTTTGAGAAGACAAACATGATCTAGTAACAGATTGGTATCTCTCTTCTTGGGGCTTTTCAGTGCATTTATTTAATGGTTTTGAATGTACATTACTTAACAGAAACATTAAATGCCAGTGCTTTGCAACAGTTTTGTTACTGTCTCTTTAAAGTAAACAAACAAAAAATACATTCAAAAAAGCAAGGCTGTTTTGCTCATGTGATGGCAGAGGCTTTGGGCAGCTGCAACACGCACTGCTCCTGCTCAGAGACATTACCCAACATCAGTCAGCTGTCACCAGAAGAGTTGCACGGAAAGCATTAAAGGATAAAAAGAAAGGGGGGGAGGGGGCAAAATGCCACACATGCCAGCTAGTCTTTCCAGAAGGAAGACACCAGAGTACGGTCTATTTGGAGGAGGAAAAAGGGGGGTAAACAGCACTAACATAGAGGAAAACTTGACTTCAGGGGAAAAAACAGCAGCTCTCTGAAACTTGTTTAGCAGGTTCACATTCCTAATGTAATCTGACTTTTGTGTTGGTGTTGGTTTTTGCCCTATTTCTTACTTTGCTTTTCAAGAGAAATGTAACAAAACTGAGGTAGAAAGAATGGTGGGCACACTCCAGCCTGGAAGATTTCTAATGGACGCTAAATGAAGATTGCATTAAGGACAATGGAGCCGTACGCACACAACAAAATCTCAACTCTACAGTTTGGGAAGGGAAATAAATGTACTTTGAGGGTTCGGTTTTGCTTTGTTTTTTGTACTGTTTGTTTGGTCACAGTCCACTGCGTTGCTATAAACAGCTCTGCAACCCATAGCTCTGCCCACCACCTACACTGATCCCACTCCCTACAGCTTCACCAAAACAACCTCAAAACTACGACCAGAGGCGCGCAACAACGGCCAGCGGCCACAGCTTCAGGTAACTTGCCTCTCGGAGTCCTACCGAATTGTACGTCTGACTGTTTCGGATGCTAACGTAAACCAATTAAGTGGCTCTTTTATAATCTATGCACCTTCTAATGACTGTATCGCGCAATTATCAAGGAACAATATGCTGAAAACTCTTACAGTTTACCAACGAGAGAAATCTCTCTGCTCTGGTTGTATCTGACAAATTGGCAAAAGAACCGCTTCTGAACACTGGGAAATCCTTCTGTTTCTATTTTTAAAAACTGTAAAGCTTCAGTCATATCACACTTTAGTTTCTTCCTGGATACATTCAAAGTAATTTTCCTTGCCATTTTCCAATTGTTGAGGTAAACATACATATTTAATATAAAGTAACATTGAAGCCTAGCCTATAACTCTCAGCAGTACATAGTGCTTTCAACACATTCCTTTGAGGTACTGTACAAATCACAATCACTTTCCTGAGTTTTTGCAGACAGAACATTAAAAGAAATGAACTGCAGAAATTAAGGTCCAGATTACCATTACCCTGTTTTACCTGTTCTTAGTTTAACACCGCAGAACAGACAGGATTGAGGAATACTGTTGCTCTTAGAATAGCAAAAATCTGGTTCTCTGTCGCAACACAACCGTTCATCTCTTTAGTCCAATAATGTTTGAAGTTAAAGCTCTTTATATTAGCACATGCCACCAATGTAATTGTGAGGCAAACAAAAAATAAAGCACCACTTCAGGCACTTGACAGCAACTAAATCTCAAGAACAGCAGAATGGAATCAACACACAGGGTTCATGTCCTTCTGAAATCAACCCACTTGCACCTTGCTCCTTGGTGAGTATTGTCTAGCTTGAACAGAACTGAGCATCAACATGCGCTTTCTGTCATGTGTGGCTTTCTCAGATCAGCAGCTCTTGTTTGATGCACTTTTCCTTCAAGTCTACCCTGGCTCTTTAGAGGCAAGGTAAATTGTAGTCTTCCCAGTACCCTTTGCAATTTTAACACTACTGAAAAGGGTTCTCTACCCTATGTAGCAGGTTCTGTGTGTGCCAACATTCATTAACTTTTTTTTTTTAAAAGTAGTATCACTGACTGCAACCAAACATTTTGTTCCATTCAACATATGTATCAAGCTCTTTTTGAGATATGCTAGGCTGTATCTTGCAGAAAGCATTTTCAAAGTCTTGATATGTAACTGGCCTCAACTGGCTGGGCATAATGGCTGAAAGGTCTGTGGCTGGCATGGCGTGGAGTGGGCCCACCAGGGCTTCCTGACACAAGTGAGCCACATCTAGTCCAGAAAAGCCTTCTGTGCGCTGGACAAGCAGTGCAACCTCCTTGTCATTGAGACAGTAATTGTGCTGTGAGAGCAGTTGTACTATTATCTGGTGCCTCGCTGTGCTGTCAGGAAGTGGGATTAAAAGTCGTTTCATGAAGTACCTTCTAAGCGATTCATCAATTTCTTCCGGTTTACTTGTGGCGCAAATTACTACTATTTGGTCCTCAGCAGAAGTCAGTACAGTGTCCAGCTGCATAAGGAACTCGGTTCTCATCCGACTTACTGGACTGTGTTCTTCACTCACTTGAGAGGAAAGGAGCATATCAATGTCACTAACAAAAATCACCGAGGGTTGGCGACACCTTGCCACGAGGAAGGACGCATGGACAATTTTTTCTCCTTCCCCTAACCACTTTGTGACAAGGCCAGAACCAGTAATTTTGAAAAATGTGGCCCCCAGCTGACTAGCTATACATCTGCCCATTAATGTTTTGCCTGTTCCCCGAGGTCCAAATAAAAGGATGCTCCGAGGTAGAGCAGTCAGTCCATTGAATGCATCTGACCTCAATACTGGCCATAAAACCTCCTCCTTAATGACGGCCTTTACTAGATCTAGGCCAGCGATGTCGCTCCAGTCCACAGGAGGTCCTTGGCTGATAATCTCATTGGTAACAAGGTCAATGAGGTGTGTGTCAGTATTCTTCAGTTGCTCGTCCACAGAGTGGTTGGATGAGGTAGCTGCACGAAGTCCCGGGCCTTGCATTGGGTGAGGAAGGAGCTGCCTGTGCTCATCACCGTGCTCACTCATTACTGGGGAGGTATACTTCCCGAACGAGTCACTTGATCTCGAACCCAGTGTGTTTTTAGCAGTACTATAGGATGGGGGTGTTAGAGCCCTACTGGACTGGCTGCTGAATTTCCTTTGCTGTTCAGAGGACATTAGCTGCTTTGTTGGCTTAAATGCTAAGGATGATGTTTCAGCACTTCTGTCAAAACCATTCCCCCTGTTTGCATTTGAAATGCTGTTGTCGGGCATTCGATACATGGGACTCTGTGTAGATCTCTGTTGGCCATAGCTGTAATTTCCATAACTGGAGTCCATTTCTCCTTGCCCTGCCATGTAGAAAGCTTTTCTTTTGAGAGAGCTGGCTGAACTGTTTGTCAGGGCAGACGGCGCAATGGGTGTCAGACCGTGGCCCTGGTAGGAGTAGCTGGGGACGGTGGTTGGGGGCAGAGGGGTTGGAGCAGGGATTCCTGAAGGCAGGTATGCTGAGGGTGGTGGGGCACCCCCAGGGCTGTACCCAGGACCAACAGCAGTTTGAGGAGGATAACTGGCAGAAGGGTAGCTGTAACTGGAGAGGTTAGAGGTCCCGTTGTAGCCAGGGACAAGGGCTGGTGGTGGTGGTGGAGGCGGGGGCTGTAAAAGTCCAGAGCTATGCAGGGGGGATGGATGAGGGGATGGAAGCGCAGGTGCTGGCTGCCCACTGTAACTGGTATGCAAGTATGAGCCGTTGTACCCTGCAGCATATTCCTGAGATGGGAGCCCTGAATGAAGACTGGGAACGGTGTGACTTCCACAGGTGCTGCTGGAGTAACTGGGTTCAGCCAGGTTACTGGCCACCCCAGGAGAGCTCCCGATGCTGGCCGAGACATCTGCGGGAGGGAGGGCTGCACTTACCCCAGCTTTGCTGGCAGTGATAACGTCTGGGACACAGTTCATGGGATACACGCTCTCCGAGTTCAGCGACGGCTGCCAGGGCTCGCTTTCATTCTTCCGTCCGTTCACCAGCCCCGAGGGAGCTTCAGAGTAATTGCTGAGAATGGGACGCTCAGCCGGGCCTTCCAAAATACCAGAGTATTTTTCTGCATACTTTTTCAGAAGATTGGAGGCGGTCAGAGCCGAGATGTCGTCATTGGCCCAGGCGTACTGGTAGGTGCGCTGCAGGTGTCCCCGGTAGGCTTCCACCTTGTGGGCAGGGGACCGGGTGGTTGAAGTGATATCAAAGTGCTGTTCTGGCCACTGGGCATGCTCCGGCGTCCACTGCATCTTCAAGCCTAGGGTGGCAGGAAAAAACAAAGTTAATAGTGAGCTCAGCCTTTTTTGGAGTGTTTGAAATGAGTTCTCAAACAAACTGTCTGTGAACTTCTTCATTTCTCTCAAACGAAGTACTTAACACCATAAATCCTTAAGGAAAGAAAATGCAGCGTCCTTATAAAGCGGTATAAACTGCTTGGTTTATTGTAGGCACATACACATGGAAACACGCTTTTTGCCAATTCAGTAGGGGGATATTTGTTCGTATAAAAAAAAATATAGGTAATGCCAGATTTCTCAAAGCAATTAGATAAGACTCAGCCCTTTTTAAATACTCTGCAGATATACTGTTAACATACAAGGCATCCAACTGCTCTGTCCTCTCTTATCACCGTTTCAGTTTTATATTTTAACCAATATAAAAATATGAGACACAGCTGACAGATCACATCTAGGATACCTCTCTTATTTGGTACTGAACACCTAGTTAGCACAGTATAATGCACCCTGCGCAGAACAATATGACACAGACATAGCAGGTCATTCCATAATCCAACTCTCATCTAAAGTGGTCCACGACAGTTTCAAATCTGCTTCGTGGAGTGCAGCAAAGCAATCTCCCAGGCAGCGCTCCGTCGCTTTCATCACACAAAGCCTACAACTCGGTATGAATTACAACTGGCTCCTTTCTGCCTCTCAGTTCTGTTGTTGAGGCTCTGGAAAAAAAAACAAGCATGACTTGTCTGTCGGTCTCCTTGCTTGCTCTCTCTTCTCTTCCCCCCTCCCCAGCCTCCAGGGTACAAAGAAAGAGGGTTTAAAAAAAAAAAAAAAAAAAGGAAAAAAAGCGAAAAAGAAAAAAAGAGGGAAAAAACCAAAACAAACAAAAAAAGGAGCAAGAAATGAAGCCAAGTCCCTAAAAGTTCTGTGGCTTCCACAGCTGGCTATAAAAACAAACCTTATCGATAAAGAAAAAAAAAAAGAAAAGAAAAAAATGCATAAGTCATTTAAAGGCAATTAATCTTGTAAATAATGTTATGTGAATTATCCCCCCCTCCTTGTAATCCGTCGTGCGCAGTAAGAGTAATTTACACACATTAAGATAACCCCCTCCAACTCGTACCTATGCATGGTAGACACATTTTTATATGGCTGTATCAAACAGACCTCCTTAATCTCTCTCATATTACCAAAAGTGATTTTTGCAAACAGTCTTGTGCCCTCTGGCACAGATTCCCTGATAAGGAGGAGGCCGAGTCGAAATGAAGCATCTGTGGCACTAGCTCCCCTCTGAATTACTGCAGACTATTTTGACAGCTTCTACCCCCTCCTGCTTTTCTCCCCAACCCCTTTAGCTCTTCATTGCCTGACTCTGGCATCTGACATGGCCAGCTTAGCCTCGCTGAGCTAAACCTAACACAGCACACAGTTTGGTAACAGAATGGCATGTTTATTCCCTTCTGACTCCCTCTTCCTTGTTTGCAAAACCACTGCACCAGACACTGGAAGTTAATTAGCAGGATGATGCTGTGCTAATTGTGTTAATTTACAAGGTTTTAGTCAAAGAGAATCATGCCAGGGCTGGCACTGCTGTCATGCTTCCGACTTAATGATTAAGAAATACTGAAAACAAGGTGGGAAGGATTGCAGTAATTACACAATAAATGAATAAAGCAACAGATTCATTTGCAATTATATTTTATTGCAGTTGCGCTCATTTGCATTTGGATTCTTCATTTTATTTTTGGATTCATGTATTTGCAAATCACCAAATCATTTAAATTTAGCCTGAAAACTGCAAAGTACCTCTAATTGAGCCTTATACTGCAAATCTCAGTCCATGCGAACATGCCACCGATTACTTGTGGATTTTTTTTTTCCTGAGCATTCACTTTCTGTCTCATTTTTCAAACACTTGGACAACTTGAGAAAAATGTCTGTTAACAATTATACAGTTATCCTATAAAAGTTAATTCAGAGAAGTGCTTTTGACAAATGCAGCTTTGAGACTGAGTTTTTGGCAGATTTATTTCTTTCATTTAGCATTAATATAATCTTTTTTGCTAATTGTTTCTGATGTTTCAACCCCTGCCTTTCAGAGGGGGTAAATGTATCCTGAAATTGGGTGAAATTAAAGAAATCATGGTCGCATGAAAACAAATGCAATTTTAATGAGAAACTATCAGAAGCTTTTCAGAAATCATACTTTGTTAAATTCGTCCAGAAATCTAAGGAGCAAATCACCAAGAGCCAATTGCATGTAAGCAGTCTCTAAAATTCTACTCTAGTGTCATGAGATTTGCTTCAAGCTTTTTTAAAAGGAAAGAATATTAATGTTCCTGTAATATAGAACTGCCTAACAGACATACAGGTTCGTTGCCCCTATTAAAAAAAAAAAAAGCGAAGCAACAAACAAACCCAAAATTTATCCATGTTCTGTGGTATTTGTCTTATAAAGTTACGAAACCATTGAAAGCTTCTGTTACAGAGATGCAGAAGAATTTGGAGAGACAGATGCTTCACTAGATGCTAATCAACAGATGCCATAAGAAATACTCTTTGAAAGAATGCAGCAAAGCAGCAGTGAAACTTTTGAAAAAGAAGGTAAAATAGGCACAGTTGGAGCAGAGAATCTGGCTGAGCTGGTACGTGTACAGTAGTTAATGAATATGCTTTTGGCACATTGTCTTTAATGGCTTGTAAAAGGAAGACTATTCAATTTACAGAGATAAAAAATGCACTAGGTCAGTGCACAACAACATATATATCATACACTAGCCACTTTGCAAGCTTTCCAGAATACCTTTCACAAATACTTAAAAAATTTCAAATATTTGTCTTTTTTATTCAGAATGGACCATGTGCTTTTAAAAGAAAATAATTCTATTTCTAGTCACAGCAGGGAGATGTATTTAGATGGTGTAAAAATTCAATTATTTGAATTTTATTTATCTAGATTAATTTATTTTCCTTATTACAAAGTTGCAAAATAATGTGAGAAAATCTGAATTATCCCTTATAAGATGAGGAGGAAATCACATCATCAGCATTCTTTATTTGGAATAATTGCTAGATAGACCAGTATTTTCACATTGTCATGCTATCTTTGGATATGCTCACTGCACAATAATTGAAAGTTTATTTATTGATGCATATTAAATACCAATGCATTTAACAAAGGTTGTAAAGGCTGGATTAGGTTTTGATTAGATAAGCTTAAGAGAACAGGACTGTTCTCATCCCATGAAACATGAGCATTTATTCCAGCACATTGCAATCATTAGTGTTATTTGGAAGCATAGGTTAATAGTTAACCATAAGCATATTTTTTGCATTAGTATGCAGTGAAGAAAACTGTATTTACATGGAGTCCACTGGAATGGTCTGGACTGGGGGCACAAAGAGCCATTTCCTCAATTTGATATTAATCGAAAAAGCAGCAAACTTTCGCTAGGTTTGACTGCGCTTGTTAATAGTTCAATAATTGTTTGACAAGAGTCAAATGCCTGATTTGGGGAAAAAAGAGCAGCTGTAATATCTTTTAATTATGCAAACACTTTCCCCCCTCTTAATAGCTTAATGTTTGCAGCCACTTCCTCTCCATATTTGAAACTGCATTTTATTAGTTGATTTTCGCTTGAGCTGATATATCTGCCTGCACTTCTTTTGTTAGGAATCCAAATGCTGAGATAAACATCTAAAATCAGGTAAATAGGGGCATATATAGAGGTTGCATCTTTTAAAGTATAATTTAAGATGGCATGAATCAGAGTTCTGCAGATAGTGTATTTGTTTAATAACTTACAGAGAATCCAGAAGCAACTCAAGGCTGAATATATTTTTCAAAAAAATATTTGCTAACTTAGGAATCCTCTGAGCTATCGACATTTTTGAACTGTGCAAACTGTGCTGGTATGGGCTGCAAAGGAAAGGATTCCGTTCTTTAAGTACATGTATGTACTTATCAGAGAATTGCTTTTAAGATAAATTTAATACATTATATAGCAAGGCAGTCTCTATTTTTCGTTGTCCTGACAGCCTTGCTATATATCCCTCTTCCTTAATTCTTCCAGTTTAATCTACCTGCATTACATTTAAAGTTATCATAGTCAACAATTTAATTATTCATTTACTTTGAACCAAATATTTCACCATTGTTTTTTCCCCTTACTAATTTTGTGCACTTAGCCTGAAAATGTAAAACCTAATACATACTTCATCAGTTTCACATACAGTAATTCCATACGGCAGACACCCACTTACATGTTCTGATTTATGAGTTAAGCAAAACAAAACAAATAGCATTGTAATCTGAATGCAAAATGGAACACACAACGTTCTCCACATCCTGAATGTCTAGTGGGGGCCCAATCCTGCTGAAAGCTCACGTTTGTGTGTACAAAAAACCTCCTCCACTCGTGCCGTCAGTATCAGGTCAAATTGCTCAACCCCTCACAGGATTATATCTGTTACAGAAGATAAAAATAAATAACTAGCCTTTCCTTTCAATTTAAATAGAAGTCCAGAAATACTAGCTAGGACCACACTGGGTAAGAACACAGCGCAGAATATGCGGTGTCCCACAGAAAAGTCCAAATGATGACAACCACCTTCCAACTATCCAACTTGGTTAACAACAATTTGCTTTAGACAGAGAACACTGGGACTTGAAACTTCTCATCTATTCATATCTCTAATTAAATAAGCTAAAATTAAATCATACGCAACTGTGGTTTTCTGAAGGTACTGGCAGAGGTTGCACTGCACTTCCAGAGATGCTAGGGGAAAACCTAAATGACGCAGAGGAACTAGAAACAGGGCAGCACACCAACCTTCCCAAATAGCTACCACAAAGTTTGAGTTTGGGCTTAATGGGCTATTGAACAGGGGTACTCTGTTTCAGAGGGGAACAAGTACTTGAGATGCTTCTGATAATTGTCCCTAACAGTGTTAGAGGAGCCCAATTGCCCTTGCAAGGCAGGACACACTGAAACCATGGCTCTGAGTATCACAAACTCTCTTCCCTCTAAACTTGCGAGTGAATGTGAACTTCCCTGATTTGGACTGCTTACACGTTTACCCAAAGTCACCAAAATCATCCTCTGCCTGCTGAACTGTTACTTTCAGTCCTGTCTCCAGCTATCCAAGATATTGAGTATTTACCCAATGGATCATAATAACTTTAGCCATGCTTCTCCTGACCACGCAGAGACCACCTCTGACAAAATGGCTACTGACTTAAATTTGCATTTCACGTTCCCAAAACCTCATACTTCAGGGAGAGCTGAAGGTGTTAGTACTGTAAGGATCAGACCCTAAATCCACATTTTAAAATCCTTTTTAAGCATGGGAGAGAGCTGAATAAATGAGTCATGCCGTAACCGCTGTTCAAGATGTAGGACACACAGCTCCCTGGGTTTGTACTAAATCTGATAATATTTTGTAAGACTGTATACTGTCATATGTCCCATAATAATAAAAACAAAATTCAAGATAAAACATTTCTTTTACACTCCATTTTTTATTAATAAGCATAATTTCATCTGTTTGAAGATAGTGCAACTGATCTCTCTTAATTGGAAACAGGAGGGATTTTGAAGAGTGGATTGAGCTAATTATGTTTTTCAGGGGAAAAAAAAGGAAAGAAAATGATTCCCACATTTATTTTCTAATTACTCAGTGAAGACCTCTGCTCCAGTCCATGAGGAACTCCTCTGACGTCAAAGGATTCGGTGGGAGGAAGAGCCTCCAACTGAGCTGCCCTGCTGTACGGACCCAAGTTTGGAAGCTTTTTTCAGTGAGTGGCAGTCACAAACTCATGAAAACAGGCCTGGAAAGTGCTCTCAGCATTTACTTGGTAGGGGTCTGTTCTTCCTCTTATATATAGCCTATGTATGCCACGCACATCAGTGGGAGCAAGCTGTTGGCAGGGTGTTTACAATATGATTCCCATCTAGCAGGGATAGTGAAAACATTTCAATCTTTAAAACAAAACACTTAAATCACGAATAATATTGAAGATCACTTATATATCAACAGCACTTAAAGATAAAAGCAGTAAGAAAAATGTAGCATATTTTTGGAGAGCCTGGACTAGGTAAAAATTAAATTCCAGACATGGAATCTCAAACTAATACATCCCAATTATCTAATTTAAATACTGTCAAATGATTATTCCTTTTAAATCACACTTTCACACCTCACAACAGCAAATTGCAATACGTTTACAGCAAATGAGTTCTCTCTCTCCAAGCCTCCTCCTTGCCATTTACATAAAGCAGCGCCTTTCATCGTCACAAAGACATTTCTGGCTAAACGGCCTTTAGCAGATCCATCAGCTTCAAAGGCCTTATGAAACAGAAATAAGGAGAAATACTAGTCAGGCAAGCAAAGGGAAAAAGGTCCAGAGATGGCATTATCAGACTTTGCAGGAGAAGCAGGTTGGATCTGTAGGCCTGACAAGCACAAGCCCACAGCTGTGGACGATAGCGACTGTAGCTATTAGGCACCACACGGGACCTCCCAGGCTGCAGCCCACCTCTGCGGTATCGGTTTCTCTGCGCAGCAGTCCTTGAGTACAGAACTACTCTCAGTTCAAGGCTCCATCCTTGCAGGAGAATCACACTGATGCACTGTCATTGTACCACAAGTAAAACCATTTGTGCATGCATGTCAGAATCCTTTGTATGGAGAATTGGTCACATTTATGATTAACTGTAGTTTATCTTTAAAATATTTTACTACACCACTGTACTCATTTGCTCATAACACTTTTTAAAAACACCTAGAAACACACTAACGAAGACAATAATGGCAATAAGTGTCTTTCAAGGTCTTAAAATGCTTCATATTCCCAGGCTTTACATTTTTTAGCTGTTTGTGCTGAGTTCCTCCCAATAGTATGATGCCTTCAAAGGACCTAGCATATTTTGTCAATGCCAAATGAATAAGACCATAGTAATTTCTCAGAGAATACTCAGAACAGTAACTGTAAACAAAAATAAGCATAACTTACATAAAAAGTCACTTTTAGTAGTCCACTGAACACATGCTCATAGCTATAACATATTTTTAAAAGATTTAATATGCCACATAATCTGCAATTTATGCCTATATAAACATAAGGTTCAATATAACTGCTGCAGGATAACTCAGAATTAAACGTAATCACACGGTAAAATACAGTCATAAATTAATATGGAGTTTGGCCACTTGGCACAAGTATCTCTGCATATTTGCAAATGGAAAATAGTTTAGACCTTGAACATGACTCTGCTCCCACTGAAATGCTTACTTCAGGTCTTCAAGAAAGCCAACTGAAGATTTTAGAAGTGCAACAAAATGCATATTCTTTTTTTCAGCAGCAAAACAGCAGAAGTAACCTTTTCCTTGGTTCTCCTTTCAGAACTGGAGTTTGAGGCGCATTTGTTTTAAAAGAGCATAACCCAAATCCTTATATGCAGAGCAGATAAAATACACTTACTGCTTTATCATGTTTCTCACCTAATCAACTACAGCAGGTGAAACATAGAACCCTGAACTTGTATTTTAGCAAGAGAGAAGCAAAAGGAATGAATTAATTACTAGGAAGCCTCATGTGGAACATTTAGATATTCAGATTCATACCTAAACTCTTCCAGGAAAAATCTGAAAATTATATTTTTAAAATATGGAATTCTATTCTTTTTCCATTTCTGTTACTACTCGTGATTCAATAAATTGTTTCCTCTTACAGGATTTTTTTTTTCCCCATTCGCACTTAGAATTATTGTGTGGTTCCTCACCATCTACAGAGCACTGTTAAAACCTTTTTTTCATGTATCTTAAATCCATTAAGACAATTTCCTTCTTAAGCTCACTTCCTTTTGCCAAATGAAGATCATCAGGACATACCACACATGTCCATAGGGACAGCAGAGCTAATGAATATGTATGTTTTATGTCACAACAGAGCACTCCCCTTGTTCTGCCGTATCGACCTTCTCTTATGTGAGTAAATAACAGGTGAGAACTTGTGCATGAGGATAAATGGGGTTAAAACTGCCATAAAGTGACATACTTCATTTGAACAAAGTGAGTGTACAATAAATAGAGATTTAAGTGATGCTGAATTATTTTTTTATATTACACTGTTCCAAAATGTTAGAAAATACTCTCGCTTGAAAACACAAGACCAAGTAACATAGTGAGAATTATTTTAAATGTATTTTCTTACAATTAATAGCAACAGCACTCTGTATAAATTCCACTACATTATATTTTTGGTATGTTTTTCAGCCATCATGCTTTGAAAATACATATACGTATGTATGTATTTCACAGCTTTCTATATAGCAAGAGAAGGTTAATTCCAGAGATTTATCTAATGAGCCCTATTCGCCTTACAAATATGAAGGCAAAGATCAATTTCAGTAAGTTTCAAATAACTGTAGTGAGGTTTGACCAAATACACTCAACTAACATGAGTGAAAAAGCAAATTTATGTGGGCTGGTAACACAATGCTCCAGTCTGTAACCAGGAATACCACTTTCCTTTTAAAGCGCTTATTCCGAAACCTACCAACACAGGAAAGGTACTAACAGTTGCTTGACTGAGATTAGAGTACCTCTGCTAATTAGCTGAATGAGAACAAATACTGATTAAATGTATATATAGAAGTAATCTGATACTCAAGATAAAAAATCCTTCTTAAGATGCCTCCACAGTATACAAAGCTTTTGCAAAATTTGTTTATGTTATTTATGCATTTTGCTTTTTGGCAATCTGCACATTAATTTTTAATGAAATAGTAAAGAGATGTGGCGTCTCACACTTCGATAAAAATATTCTATAGCCAGGACTGGGTGACATAGTGCATTAATTCAGTGTCCTTCACTCCTGGGACCTCTGTATAATTTAGTCCAGCCTGAAGAAAATAACTTTGATCTGAAGGCTGTGGAAAAAGCTACATATGAAATGAGTTTTGGTGGGTTTAGTGTTGTTTCTTATATACAAGACGACATATGAAGATAAACTGCTTTAGAATGCTCCTGACGTGGCGCAGGATTAAGAGCAGGAGCTCTTAGCAGAGCTCATCCACTCTCTCCCTTTTCCCCATCGTACCAGACACACACCACACGCATTTCTCTCGCTATAAGCACCAGTGCGGCTAGCGCTGGCATATGCTGTCCAGAGAGAAAATCCCATGTAAAGGAATGTATTATCAACTCCTACACTTATTTGGTCTATTAAAAAAAAATTTAAAAATTAAAATAACAACATACTTATATTTCAACTTGAGAGATGACGTTGGAAGAAAGGATGATGTTATCACAGGCAACACGAGATTTTCTCCCCAAGATAGGGAACACCTTAGTTAAGTCATCAGACCTGCACTAATCATGTTCTTAGGGAAAACGGAGCTCTGGCACAACTCCTTCCCGGGCTTGGCTGCGTGAGCAGCTGACCCTTCCTTTCCTTCCTGCTCTCCCCAAAGCAGAGAAACAAGATTAAAAGCAGAAGCATAACCAAAGAACTGACATCCTAGAAACACTAAGCTGAGCTAAATCTTTTCCCCACTTAAACCTTTCAATTATTGTATTCCACAAATTCCAAAGATTCTTTCTTGGTCATTCAATAAAATGCATCTGAATTAACTACTGAAAAATAGCATATAACCTATTTTTTGCATGCTCTTGGTTTGGGACTTACTGTATTGTTTGCTGAGTGTTTGAAAGGAACTATATAGATTGTTCAGTGCGCTTGGCAAATTATCCAGGGAACAAGGGGAGGTGGAGCAGGACATTTTCTGTAGACAAATATAGAAATCTCTCTCTATATGCCTATGCATTTCGGTATTTTACACACACATGGGCACCAGAGAGAGAATGTCTTAACTGGAAAATTTAACTCTGTGTGTGCTGATGTTTTTACAAAATTACTGGAGAGAGAAGGAGGGAAAACCCCCTGAACTCCTCATGTTGCACATTGATTCTCTTTTCTCAAAAAGAGCAAAGTTCATCCTGCAACAGGAAAAGTTGAGCCGTGTCCTGAAACACACAGTGTGTCATTGAGAGGGTGTGCAGGCATTTCAAGGGACAGAGGAGAAGAACGCGCTGGCTTTAAAAACAGAAAGAAATGATAAAGCCCAGCTGATAAAATGTCACATTCCTTTGGAGCTATCACACAAATTCAGCCTTTTCTGTAAACAGCCTTCAAGAGAAAACAAAAATCTAAACCATGCAATGATCATATCAATAACTAGCTGAGCACTGTTGATAGCTTAACTAACAATAAACTCTGTTATTTTTCCTGCAATTTTGTCCATGGTGTTATTGCATATGTAGTCACCTAATGATGAAATAGTTTAAAAATTTGCTTCAGGGTACAGAAGTCAAGCTCCACTGATTAGCATCTCAAAACACACTGCAGGCACACATTTGTATAGCTGAATAATAGCACTTGTGTTTGTATGGGGTTTTTTTAAATGCACTATTTTACTTGATGTTTGATGATGCACACTGATGAAAATCCTTTCTCTCTCAAAATACGCAATATAGTACAGCTAACTGTAAGAATTTCAAAGAGAAGGTAGAAAGGTAATGTCACAAAAACAGCCAAAAAGGGATTTTGGTGTCAATATGAGACGCCTAGATCCTGAGGTTCATGGGATTGATTCTCTTGTCACTTCTTTGAAGTCACAAGCATCACTGAATTCTTACAGTTTTTCTGAAGGAGATAAATGCGTCCCACTTTCTACTTTATAATTTTCTTTTTAGGCAACAATTATTCAGTAGTTAATTGCACAAACAGTATTTTGTTCACTAGCCTTTAGGTTTTGTGCCACATATCTAATAAGAACACGTCACAAAAAATATTTCATTAAAATCTAGACAGAGAAGCCTGGTACTTGCTGCAGTATCTCAGTTTCTGATTTATTTCCTATGCTTAAAAAGGCAACTTTCAAACTTTATTAAATGTGAACATTCCTAAAATTTGCTGAACACTCACTGGACAGAAGTCTGATTTCAGTTGCTCTCACAGATGCCAGTCCAACACACTGCAACCAGCAGCACCACATATCCCACATACTCCAGTCCGCTTTTGTTACAAGCTTTTAGTTACAAAACTCTCCACCAAATTTTGTGTTAACTACTACCATGAAAATGCATCCACATGAATTTAGCATTAAAAACGCTCCACACTATAAACAGCACCACAAGGATTTTAATAAATATTTGGCAACTATCAGTCTAAATTATTTTTTCTGTTAACACTTTTCATCTAGAATGTGCATGTAACATATGGGAATGACTTTAAAGGAAATTTAACATTAATATAGTGAAATACGCTTAGTATAAAAAAGTAAGTTCATAAACTGACAAACATTCACTGAAGTATTTGAGCGCAGTATTATTAAGCTTCATTTTTACCTTGGAAAACATTTTTACAATTTAAAAACCCCCAAACAAAACCAAAACCAGTTTGAACTACAAGGTACTGTGATAGCTGTGAGGGTTTGGTGATTGTAAGTAAAAGATTTACAGGTCTTACAGATCTGTAAAAGATTTACAGATAACAACTGAAAGGTGCATTAGACTAGTCAGAGGAGTGCATAACATCTGCAAAGCCGGTAGGAGTGAATAATTTTAATTTTCTGTCTTCTTATGGCTTTATATTCTTATGCAAGGAAAGCAGAGGAATCTTAAAGATTATTTTATTTAGATAACTGTAAAGCCTTTGTAGAATTTTTAAGCAAACAGAATTGTGCTTCCAATGCTGCCCATCTAGTTTTCCAATGTGTTAAATTGGACGGCTACTTGGACAGCTCTCTATTCATTACTGAACTGTGGAAAGGAAACACAGAGGTGGCATTTTCCTTTTAAAGCATCTAATGCCTTGTAGCCAGATTCCAAAGCATCAAGGAGAGATTTTTTTTTTTATTTTTTTTTTTTTTGCTAGACAAGCTGTCGTAATTGAAATGAAGTCTAATCAGACTCATTACTGTTTTCAGCAATTTGCACCACCAAAGATGCTTATTAGGTAACAGTGTTTAATAAACCGCTCTTTAGAAAACTACCAGTAATGAGCTCTTAACAGCCAATCTTTAGCGTGAATGTAATGTGAAAAGTGTTCCTAGCACTGAATAGATTTTCACATTTAGTAGTGTCATAATTAAGCTCAAGGAATTGGTAGCTGTGATGATAGATTTACTGCAATGTAGACTTTTTTTTTCTGCCTGAAAATATATGAAAATACTTTGGGTTCAATAATATTTCTGGAGCAAATTTTAAAACTGCTTGGAAGACTGTCCTAGACTGGATTAACTCTGTAAATGGTATTTAATCAGAGAGTATTTGGGGAATGCACAGAATCATCTACCAGGCATGCATAAAGTTAATTCCACCTAGCTTTGTTTGACTGCTCTTCCATCACTTAACAATTTCCAGTCATTAATATACAAATAATAAATGTTGTTGTCACCAGCTGAATTATAATGAATGAAAATGGCCAATAAAAAGAGTTACTTGAAGAAACACTTGTCATTTCTCCTTCCATAGTAAGAGCTGAAAAGGCTTGAGAAAAAAATAGAGCAAATTTGTTGGTTTCAAAATGCATAATATATGTATATATTTACACACACACAAACTAATGCTGTTTTTCCTACACATTTCACATTTCTGACACATTTCACATACCATCAACTCCTAGTACCTACTTAACACCAAAAAATCCAAGTTCCTAGTGTAAAGAATGCCATAGCTCTGAAAATGTAATGTTGAAACATATATTATTCATAAAACACAGCCATCAGCAAGAGATAAGTTTTCATCAATAGAACGTTCAAGTTAACTAGAAGTACACCTCACTGCACTAGTCATATCAATACCTAATAAATGCTGAAAGAGGCAAAAAAGAAAATAAATTGCATGTATAAGCTCTAGCTAATTAAATATCCAGAATGAATCCCAAGGAATAGCCGTCATTCTCTCACCAGATTGATTTAGGCCTGACATAATATTTAAATTTATCAATAAGAAATGACCAAGACTACACTGGTCTCCCACTCAGAGACATATATAGGGATGCAAACATTCTTTTGCTTACTAGAGATTATGCCAGAGAAGTTTTGTGTTGGTGGCCAGGACTTTGGAAAGCAGCGCATAAAGATGAGTAATCAATAATGAAATCGCCAACAAAATGATGAAGACTAATTCTCTTGAATAGAGATTTTTATACTGGATTTCCATGTTAAGATGTTAAGAATAGTTCCTTTACTGAAGGAGAGCTCTCATTACATCTTTCATAGACCCCAGCCCTCAAACTTCAGTAATTCTAACTGCAGCCTCTAAGCCTCCCTATCTGTTGGCAGCTTTCTGAATCAATAGGACTATGAGAACTGAGACTACCAAATTAATGCCAGTTTCATTTGATTTTTTGCTATGCACTTCTTTGTACTACAAAGTGGAAGAAGGAAAGGAAAAAAAACCCAACCCCACACCAAGAACTTGTTCCCAGATAGGTTTAGATGGGGTTTTGTAGCTTTCAGATCAATACATCCTCCTGTTTTTCAGTCTGAACTGAATTTGTACTCAGATCCAACATTTTTAGTGCTGGTGCTTACCCTATCATGCAGTTCCAAACTCCGCACCCTTAAGTCCCCCACTTAGCTTCTTGCTCTCTGTAAAATAACATAACATAAACCCCCATATTTTATGACTCCACAGACTGTCTGCTCTTGTACTTCTGAATAATGCATTAAACTTCATATCATTTGTGACTGACAACCTGATACTCTAAAATACACGATATGCATTTTGTACTGTTGATTTTGCTAAGCCCAGATGCTCTGAAGCATCAATTGCTCATCAATAAGTCCTTCAATACCACACTTTATGTATAATATTTTTAGCAGTTTAAAACTGAGGTTGACAGAAACCTAGCATCCACAGGAGGTACATTAGACATCATTATAAAGCTATGGTTACCATCCGTTCTTACTTAGAATGTAAAATTAAACCAGGAGGGATCTTTTAGCATCCTAGCACCACCACAAAAAAAACCCCAAACCACAAAACACCAAAGGCTTTCAGTTTCAGATCCATCAGTATTTTATCAAGCCTGCGACATACCAGTCTCTTCATCTTAGATGTCTACCCCAAACAACACTTGAGTTTGAATAGAAATTGAGTCTTCCTTCTGGTATGTCTCTTTTATCATTTCCATAAGAGTTTCCATAACTAGAACCTACCAAGTTTTACACTACTTAACAGTCTGCTACCCTGAGGTGGAGCGTCATATGTACAGGAGCACAGACTAGCATAAGAAATTACAAGAAGTGTAGGAAGTCAAAGAATGATGTGAAGCTACAGGGGCAGGTTAAACTCAAGGCAGAATTTTCCCCAAAACATGGTGAATCAGTGAGAAGGAGCAATAGGATCCTATAAAAAGGACATCGAGAAGGACCTTAAGACCCATCTTGAAGCTAAGGTGCTGCCATCAGACAGCGCCTCTGTGGTGTCAGAGGGTGAGGACTCTCTACAGACACACAGCCAAGCACGAGGAGACAGCTCTAGTGGTAATGTTTGCTGTTATCGAAACCTAAGGTCAGCCCTGGAGTGGCTCATCTCAGGACAACTCCACCAAAAGACAGCATAAATAGCAGAAGCTATTTCATGTGGGGTCCACGTGAAATCTATTGCACCTGCTAAGCAGCATAGACATTATTTTCTTCTCCATCAGAGAAATTCCAATATTATAGCTCAACTTCTCCCAGTCAGGACCCAGCATCAATCATAGTTTGCCCTTCAGCAAAAGGTACCATAAACCATCCATAGGGTGCCTTTGAGTACAGAACACCTCAGATTTCTCTGTTCTCTTGTTTCTGGCAATTTTATTTAGGTTTTTTTTCCTTTTTTTGTGCAGTAGAGATCAGCTCAGATGAAATGCCATATGAAATTGTTTCTCCTTGGTGTTCTGCACTGTTTGTTGGCTTTTAAAAAAACAAAACACTCCCCCCCACCCCCAAGAACAAAAATAAACTTAATTGTTGCAAACAGAAACAACCACTTGTCCACACCATTGCACACAAACCACCTCTGCAGACTGCAGAGGTTACTGTTCTATTATGACACATTTACAAAAGCTACATAATAGATGAGTTGCAGAAGATGAGAACATTTGTCCAACAGAACTGGAATCCTTTGTATTATGGCAGACAATATTCCCTGCTCTTCAGATTGGTTTAAACATACAGAGCTGCCTAATAGGTCTTTCTTTAAAGGTAGAGCAGTCTAGTACACAACTTCCCTGACTGAAATTGCTTATGCAAATATCTCCTTATAAAATGAAGGAGGCAAAAGGAAGAACACCAGGTCCTATATAATACAGTTACTGGTTTGTCTGGGGGATAGGGGTTAATAAAGAAAATGCACGTGTGAGTGAGGAAAACATCCATGGGCTTTGGACGGATCGGGGTGAGCACAGCAGAATGCAGCAGTCCTTGACTTTTACTTTATTTTTCACAGAGTCTATTTTCTGCTTTTCCACTACAGAGCTTTCTATTTATTTTAGCATAACTCTGTATCTTTGTCATTAAACAATCAAGTTCTAATAAAAAACATAATGCGAACAGCCAGTTGTGTAATGAAAAACAACACAGGGTTGAAGGGGGGTTCCTGCCTGATCTCAGCAGCAGATTAGCTTATGCCCGGCAGCACGAGATGGGAAATATGTTCCTCACTATTACAGTTTTGAGTCTGTATTTGTATTTTACATGGAATTTTAAAGAGAAAAAATATAAAGCTTGGGTTCAGAGACTTTTTCTCTGTATATATGTGTGGTTAAATGTCCACATGTGTTTATTTCCCCTCCCAGTGCAGGGATAATGTTTGTCTCTGTAATGGCACGGTGTCTAGCCTGGAATCTAGCAGACAGGAAAAGCACAAAAGATGTTCTGGACTATCCCAGTACAGACCATATCAACCACAATCCCAAATACACGTCCCTCTGAGAAATTTTAAATTACCTTTTTTTCAGCAACCATCCCGCTGCACTGCAGCGTACCGCAAGATTATTTCTGCCTACAGAATGACATAGTTTTATTCATAAAAAAGCTAAAAACCATTCAGTTAATTGCTTTTTATACTCAATAAATGTTAACAGTTTATTCATTGGCAGCAAGCCAGATCTCTTCCAACAGGCACAGATCTGTCAGATGCATGTTTCCTCCTGTATCCAACATATATGATCTCCTTCTCCCCTTTCCCAGTGTTTTACGTGCATTCTGTACCATTCTCTGCCTCAAAGTTAAAGCTACGCCAAATCAAGAGCAGCAGTGCTAAAGGGTGGTCAGAAAATAGGACAGCAAAGGTTTTTGAAGTTAACAAAGCAGCATCCTGTTCCTACCACCTATCAAGCATGTTTCTGGTTTCTTCAAGAACTTAAGGCCAGGTTGGGTGATTGCCACTCGCTTTAGGAATTTAACTCTGCAGATACAGCACAGCCCTTCAACACACTCACCCCCAACAGCTCGTGAAATTCGTGCGGAGAGATCCCATCTCAGTCTATGTCAGCTCACTCACTGAGCGGTAGGTGAATACTTAAGTCACCATACCAGTATATAGGGTTAGCTGTTCTGAACATAGATCTAAGAATAGAGAGTAAAGTAGACAGTAGGAACAAGGAAATCACATTTATGAGGTTTTTAGAAACTTTAGTCCACAGAAGACAGGCAAACGAGACAGAACTGCTACACGCAAACTACTCAAACATCCGCTGAGTATTTTTTAAGGCAAAAGAAAGGCTTTAAATTTGTTCATGACCTCACTTAAATTTTTTGTTAGCTGTTCAGTTTTTGGGTGTTTTGTTTTTAACATCACATTGTTTTCACTAGGCACATAATTATTTAGGCACATTACGATACAAAGATCTTGTGCCACCTTTTCAAGAATACATCCAAAGCATTTTAAATAAATATCCAATATTTGATTTAATGAAGAATCCCTTGGGGTGTATCCATGTCTTGTTGATTCTAAGTATTAAACAGAGACTTTGCCATGACTGAAGTAAAAGGTACTTAATAACAAATGGTTAGAGGGCACGGGCTGATATTTAAGAGGTAAGGTTGCACCAAGGTAGCTTTGATGGGCCATTTTGTATTGAGGATAACCAGAAATGACATTTCTTAAAAAGGTCTGGACTGCTAAAGAGGAATGCCCTAAATGCATCAATGAAACTGCCGCTGAGCATGAGTGCTTTTTTTAATATTTTGACTATTTTCAAAGGAAAGACAGTCAAGCTACAAATGTTTTTTCAATAAATCTCTGGTGAGTACTGGGCACTTCCAAGATCAGTTACACAGCATACTCTTAAAATGATTAAACTGTCTCTCACAGCACTTTAAATGATAGACGGCCCAGAAAAAGCACTAGTGCCCCACAAATTAGGAACTGCAGCCATAGTTGATAAGCTAGAATGAGCTCTGGGCCGTTTTGGACACACCTCACCCTCATTACTGGGCTGCCCCTCTTAGAAAAATTCTTCCCCTTGTGTAAGGTCATTTAACTAGATTAAAATATTTCCCAGTAATGTTACCTCTTTATAACACCTCACATACTTGGGTACAAAAGTGCTGGTTATGGGATGAACAATGAGCTTATTTTTATATGCACTGCATAAAGATATGACTGGTGTGACTTAGTGGAAAAAGAAAATTTCATCTGTATTTCTGGGATAGCTCTATCTAAAGACACAAGTAGCTATGACAGAGAATTTAAATTGTTTGAACGGTTCTCCTGCTCTCTTCTTTAAGTTCTTATTAATGTCTATAATTTAGACCTCTGTGTTGCTAACATGCATGTGGATACCTTCCTAGTCGTATGAATAAAGCTGCATAATTAGGTAGTGGTATAATTTGTAGCCTCCAACTCTTTCTCCCACTTCCCTTTCTCGATGCTCCTTGAAGAGACTGTGATTTATGTTGGTGGCAGATCATGCCACCGTTACTCACAGAAATACCCTTTGCCTGAGATTTCCTTGAAATTAGTGACAAAAATGAAACCTCCTAGCCGTCACCAAGGATAGGGATATACCACATCAACTCCTCCACCACCCACATGTGGGGGGACTACGATTGTGTTGCTGAAATGGGAAAATGGGCAGGTGACCAAATGGTTAACTGTGATTATCCTTTCATCCTCCGCACTGACAGAGGCTTCTTTAAATTCTCAGAACTCCTTTTACAGAATCTCCGTTTGACAATTTCTAAACGTGCCCCAATGTGCTCACCAAGTTCATCTCTATTAACAGGAAATGAAACTGAAATAAAGAGGCGCTCTTCGTGTTGACTGCAGGCATTTCAGATTTCATGGCAGCCCGTGTCTTCCCAGTGCCTTTCACATGGAAAAGATAATGTGTGTGAAGAAAAACAAAATTGTAGGTTTACTAATGTCAAAATCTCATTGATGCCAAAATAGATATGTCAACAATAGCAGAATAAGTGACAAGTGTTAAATTACCCAAAGAAGTAAATTCTGTAATTATTTACCTCTCTGGCACATGATCCTTAACAACCTCCAGACCTAAAAGGAACAGCAGGCACCACACACATTTTGAAATTCAGCATTTTTTTCCTTATTTTTGAGAAACGACTTTTTGCTTCCCCCTCTTTTTTTTTTTTTAAATACAACTAAATGCCACCAACAGGATTTCAAATAAAACATCAACAGCAATCCCCATAGCTGAATATGCTGGGAGCTGAGTATACAGTCATCTGCAAATGGACAACTTTAATTCCATTCCTGGCACCACTGGCCATGCTGAGAATTCTTCTATCTCTTCACACCAGGGGTTTGCTCTTTTAAGCATTGCTCCCTGAAGGGAAGGAAAAACTAGAGAAAGAGGATCTCCAATGACCCTGCACAGATGAATGAATGTGTCAATGGTGAATATTGGTTCAGCTTTGAAACAGGGAATCCTGCAGTGGTTCCTCTGCTTCATCCCCACTAGTGAGTTCCACTGTGGACTTCAATGTGTAGGAGGCCTTTAGGGGACAGATAATAAATGGGAAAAAAAAGGGGGGAGAGAAAGGGGAGGAATCAATAAAATTATTTAAGAGTAATAGAAAGGTGTATCTCTAGCCATAACCTTGAAATTATTTCTTAGATATTTTTCTCATAGATGTGCACCTCTTTGGCCTAGATGGTTACAGAAATTGGTTTAAAAAAAACAAACACAAACAAATCTTAAGTAAATAAGGCGTTCTTGCCACACAGCCAACATTAAAGGCAAGTGTGTGCTTTCAGCACAGATTTAATTTTGGTGGGTTTCCATTTGTTCACTTGTTTGTTTCTGACATAAAGGTGATGTAATACAGTCATGAAACTGTGCAATTGTTAAAGCACTCTGTTTCAGTGGGAGCTTATTCTTTTGTTTATGATGAATAGTAAAAACAGTAACATGCACAAGCCAGACATGGAAAGATGCCTCCTCTCACCTGCAAAACTCCAATAACCCAGGTAAACACAAGAATGTTTGTCTAAGCAGTAGTAGAATACACATTTACTTCTACAAGCCTTTTAGTTCATTTTCATTCAATTACCTATCAATCAATCTCACCATGACACAATATAATTTCCCAATCATGCCAATACTCATGCTTTTATCTCTTTTTAAATCCAAAGAACATATATTTCAATAAGACAAAGTCTAATTATTTAAACATGATGTAGAATAACACTTCTCTAAGGCCATTTCTTTTATGAGCTTCAGTTCCTTAAAATTGCCATATAATTTAATCTCTACAGCAATTTTTTTACATAAAAGAATAACACAACCTACCAGTAAAGAAGGTTGAACTGTTAAATTCCCAGTAAGTGCTGCTTTTTCATTATCTTATCTCTAGAATAGTTTTATTTGGTTTTTTTAGAGTGAACCCAACATACTCAAAGGGAAACATACTATTTCTCAACGTGTTAAGAAGCACAGAAGAGCAAGCACATCTTTTTTCTTTTATATGTGGGAAGTTTAGCATGCAGGATAAAACAAAAACAAAACAACCACCTCCTAGCTGCATAGGTTCCTGTACCTTTGAAAAAGAGTTAGGCAGTCAACAGCTGAATGCATGCTCTATAAATATAATATTTTTATGCAAATTAAAGGTTCTCATTATATAATTGATTACAAAATATTTACATCTACTTCCATTTTATTGTTGCTGATAATTAAAAAATATTAATGGATATCTAAAGGGACATATACTGGATGATTTCAGACATTTATATAATATGCAGATACTGAATGTTTTCGGATACTTGGGGGTATTAGCTATACATTTCATATCATCAGATATGATCCTGTTTCAGCTAAGAAAGAACTTTGGTAATCGGATTTATATAGTCTACAGCATTTCCTAAGGACACTGCCTGGGATTTGCCTCTTTTTAAATAGTTGAGATGTTAATGTTCTTTTAAGACTATTTTTTAAATACTGAGCAACATCATCATGAAGAGCTGCACTGATTTCCAATTATGTAAAAATTAATTTGTTTAATCAAGCTACAAGAAGGACAAGAAGTTGAACTGGAAAAATTTCATCACATTAAGTAAAGGATTATTACTCACAAGAAATATTTTCAATGTCAGACAGACTTGCAGCCATAAACCAACCACACTTCTTACAGGGAACTCTGATGTGCCTGTCTGTTCTGCCTGACCAGTTTTTCAGAGCCCTCCAGAACACCACTAAAATGAACTGTAAATATTGTGTTGACTTGCTTTTTAATTTCATTTGCATTAATCACAGCCAAAGAAATTTCCAGGTGTAAGACTTACATAAATACAGTTACCTTTTAACAAATGTGTATGCATACTGGAAAAGGAAAGGAGATTCTTGACAAGTTTCTCACCCTCTTGTCTCAGGATTGTCTAATAAATAAGGATATTAGTTCATCTGTCCCACTTTCAGCAATATGATAATAAAAGTTTCCCTTTTAAAACACATTTGCAAACTTGTAAAAAAAAAAAAGCTTAATGCTTTTATGCACAAAATCCTTTCCCTTTAGTATTCATGATCGTTATCAAGTAAATTCTGTTGAAGAAAGGGAACAAAATTTTGTCATAATTGTGGGATGATAGCAGTACAGATGAGAATTGCTCCCGTAACCTCCTTCTGAACAGTGATATATGTAAAATAATCCAAAATGAGTTGCTTTCCAGTCCCTTTACAGACTACTTGACATCCACTGTTCAAGTGTTTCAAACCTTCAGTCGGTGACTGTAATAGTGCACAGATGGAACAATATTTATTCTGTCAGTGGAAACTAATTAGGATGACACTAACTCTGAACATTAAACCAGAAGAAAAAAAAAAAATCACACTTTACATAGTGTGGCACATGATCTGTGAGTTTACAAATAAAAGCTATAAATTTTAATATATTTCTGTTACATGGGAGGTGTGACCATCTTTGCTGTTGCTGCTGCACACAGTAGCCAGAGATGAGCTTGCAGAGTCATATCTGGATTTGTGTACAAATGCTCCAATCTCTACCATTAATTCATTTCATGTCAGAAGCTGCACCCCAACAACTTCCACTCTATAAGAAGAGCAAGTCAGACTTGCAAATTATTTCACATTATTTTTCAGTCAGCCATGCTGCACCTGTCACCCAGAGGTCACTCAGCCTGCGGTCCTTCAGGTCCTAGCTGTGCCAACGCCATGAGCCAGGCACAATTGAACTCAGGACAGGGAGGTGGCCATACTCACTGTTCTGCTTCTCTCCCTTAACTGCAGTTGCAGGCATGCCCTTTAGAATAAGAGATCACCCGATAACATATAATATAATAAGATTTATATATAATATATAATATATAAGGATTAGCTCAAGATGCTGAAGACTCAAGAGCAGATGTGTGACCTCAACACACAAACTAGTGATTTTCAAAACCTCACTAGGGATCTAAACCTGCATCTTTTGATGCCTGAATACCTTTAAAAGTCTTGAATTCTGATGTTCACGAGCTTGAATAAACTTGTTCACAAATGCTTAATGCTTTGAAGACCTACATGGAACAACTCAAATTCACAAGATTAAAAAACACACTGTAGAGCATGCTAGTTTGCTATTAGACTCAAGTCGGTCCAATTGTCTTTCAGCACTGATCCATTTAAATGAATGGACATGTCAGGAGAGAATCAAGTTTGATGCACATACATATTCATGTAGATCCACCATCCTAAGTTCTTTATAATAACTAATCTTTGAAGGGAACAAAGAAAGACACATATGTTTTAATTAATAGTGGCTTTCGTAGTTTAGAATGGCAAATTAGTCAAGATCCCCAAAAAGAGAGGGAAAAAGAGTATCATCTCCTAATATTTAAGCAAGCGTTACCATTTTAGAAGTAATGCATCATAAAAGAAGTCATCCTGTTAATTATTGTTCTGTTAATGTAAGATCAATTGGGCAGAAACAGAATTGCCTGAGAAGGTGAGATCTCAAAGGCTTCTTGTCTCTGCAGTGGTGTGATTCCCTAGACGTGTTTAACAAACACATTTGGAAGTGGTACTCTCTGTATTGGTAAGTGTTCGTCACTTCGCATTTCTCAGGAACCAGGAACATGCTTGTACAGAATTTCGCTATGACTCTATCCATAATACACAAAAAGTAACAATAAGAATAGTCTTTTCATAAACCAGATGGAATAGTTAAACTAACACTTCTTTAACAGTTCCAGCTGTAGCCACTAGTCTATTAAAGGATATTATCTACATCTATAAATCTGGCTTTTCTCAGATCAATGAGACTAACTCTGAACTTCAGCTTTTAATCTGAAAATGTATTTCAAAGCACCTTTTAAACTGAGATACTAAATGTGCTCTATAAGCGTTCTTTATTTATTGATGTCCATGTCAAACCTCAAACGCTACTAAACTGCAATCGTGCATTTTACAATAAAATATCTTTTTGTAAACTTAATTCAAACGCAGAGCACAGCTTAATGAGTAAACCTGCAAAAAATGATGAAGTGCATCCTACTTCTAACCTATGTTAATATCTTCTGTGGATGCCAGATAGCATCTCTACTGAAATCATACCTTTGCTTGACAGTAAAGCTGGAAGTTACTCAAGTGTATTGTAGCCAACTGTCAGATTTAAAAACAGTCACAACATACTATTAGTGGCATTCAGCCAATCTCTTAAGGAACACAATGACCCGAACTTTATTCTGAAAACTCAGTTTGAAAGCAAATCTATTCCCTAAAGTAATTTTCAGCACTGCTTAAAAAGCTTGGAAAAATCAGATTAGAGTAAACCAGGTTATGTAGATGCTATGAGAATGTAACTTCTAAAAATAACTTTATGGATCAATTCAAGTAAACTTCAAATACAGAGATCTCACCTTTCACACAGCATGGCACTTCTATGTTCTATAATTCTGGACTCAAACTATCAGATTGATACAGTCTGTAGAGTTAGTATAGTGTTCAGAAAGCCTGGGATATAAAACAACTCCTGTGCATTGAAGATTTCTGCCTTGAGAGGCTTATGTGAACACATTACATACACTATCTGATAGAACTGCTGCACTGCATGCTGTATATTGAAATAACTATGGATGCCTAAGGAAGGAAATAAATATTTTTCCAAACAAACAGGCACGCATATGTATTACTATAACCTGTAACAGGGCAGAAATTTCCTTCCATTTTCTTATGCAGTGTTTCCATCACCACTGTAAGCTTCCACAAGAAATAACACAGAATCTTATAGATGAATGAAAATAAGAAGGAGCATAGTGCTAAATACAGCTGATGAATGAGGTGTAAGTGTTGAAAGCTTGCCATAATCACAGAAAATGCACCCAGGTAAATGCTTATTAGAAACTCCCGTGAACTAACAGGAGTGACATATAATCAATGAAACTCCTATTAAAGCATTATTAAGATGTAACCTTGTTTATTCTAAGTAATATACAATGTACCCACTCACACATAGAAGCCATCCATGCACTACTCAACCTATCACAAAAATGATAAGATATAGTTTAAAGGAAAATGTTTGCAAGTACTTCAGAAAAAGCAACACACACTGATGCTTCAATAGATTTGGTCCAGAATATAACTTAGACGTTATTAATGTATGACAGCATATATTGAACTTACTCTTTCCAAACAGCATTGACTAAATGTCTCTGTAAAATTGATTTCAAGGGACAGCAGTTTACTACTTTGTGTATTCAAATTAAGTTAGTGCTTAGCTAAAATATCACATGCAAGGAAGAAATGGAGTTAGCCTCAACATGTGGCTAAATAAGATAACTTGTTTCATGCATAGCAACTCTACAGACTTATTTGTCTGCCGCTTCATGACATCTAGCTTATAACTGTAGCATCAGGAGCCATTTATACAGGAAAAGAACTGCGCCTAATTTCACTTTCACCTCGCCAGTGAGGAAAACTACATCAATTTAAAGCATCGCTTACCTTATTCACACCACAACTGAGTCTATGAAAGGATTTTGCCTACATGGAAATTAAGGATCAGATTTCTTTTCACTCTTGTCACATAACCCTACCACCAGAAAAAGAACAACACAGATAAGCTCTCAGTTTCAACTGAGTAACTTATGCTTTAAATCAAGCGTATATATCTGATCAACATTTTTGGCGCTATCTATGAAGTCAAAATTATGCCTAATGCCATCAAATCTGATTTACACAGCAAGTACATTCCCAGGGAAAATACAATTTAAGAAAATAATAAGCAATTGCAATTCTGGATTTGGTCAACAGTTCTACTCAAGATCATCGTCAGCTTCCCATTGAAAAACACTGACTGTTACTCAGCTTGAAATCAGGGGGAGTTTTCACTTTGAGCAAGGTCATTCTCACAGGTAGGAAACAGTGAAGCAAAGATAATGGTAATGTCATAACCATATGCAAAAGAAAATGGTGAAAAAATTCCAATTGTATTTATCTGATCTCTATCTGCAGTGTTGCTGAGTATGTTGCAAGATGCAGAGTAAATAATTCAGCAGAAAGTTCTCCAGTATAAAATTAATCTCCTTAATTACAAGCACTCAAAAGAAAGTTGTAACAACATTGCATAGACTGTTATTTTAAAATTTTGCTTTCCATTTCTACAGTTTGAAACCATTTAGCTTAGGCTATTTTCTCTTTGAAAACGATACCCCCAGTGGAATCAAAGAATTTCATCATTACTCTAGTCACTCAGTGCTTTTCTGCAGTTTTCTTCCTGAAAATACCTGCAAGCATTTGAACTCTCTTTGTCAATTAATTACATGTAAAAAATGTCCTTATAAAAATTATTCTCCACAGTGCATCTTTCTTCACCTGGTCTATGAGATAATGTAGCACTGTGGTACAGAAGACAGAAAAATGAATAAACCCTTTTTGTGGCTAAAAATGTACATATGTTCTTCTTTTATTAGTTTTCCCTTTCTTCCTTCAACCTAAACCACAAGACATTTTGACTTATAATTGCATTTTTATTTTGGCATTTGTTTTGCGATATTTATTTTTTAAATCTCTTTCAGAACTCTGCAGAGTTTTATGCATTGATGTCTGCTCAAGGTAACAAAAGTTCAATCCAGTGGAATTAAATGCAGTTGTGTTTTGGTGCTAAAATAGTCTTATACATACAGTTTCACTGAGTGGCAAAAAAATCTCCGGAGGCTCAGGCAAAATCTGTTCAGTTCAAAGATGCTTCCTAAAAATTTGTCTGTTTCTTACTGAAAAGTATTCCTCTTTTCCATCGTGCTCCATGCAAAAGTTGCTCATTTAGAACAGGCTGGTTTTATACCTCAAGAGGACAGAGCAGAGAACATCCTGGAGATGGAGAGAGGACAGCAGTACTTTTTCTCATAGTAAAGATTGTAAGGTACAAAGATGACTTTGGTATGAACCATTTGTGTAGATAACTGTGAGCATGTAGAAAGAATGAAAACTAGGACACTGCGTTTTAATCAGGCATGCAGGAGTGACATTCCTAGTTCTAAAGAACCCCAGTTCTCACACAGAGTCTGGGACACAGTGATTTGCTTCAGAAAAAGCAAAATACTTTCCTTCCTTCTCTCCATTCTACACAGTAACTCAGAGCAATCGATCCCAAAGCAGGCTGAAGCCTGGGAAATTCAACAACCCAGGCATAAATCTTCATTCTCAAACCCTTTCCACCCACCACGATTACTATCAGTCTTTCTAACTAATTAAGAAGAAAACAAACACTTCTTGCTTCTTGCTGTGGGGGGAAATATACTTCCTGCGAGATGTACAGATGGGAACTTACTTGCAAATATTATTCCTCTCCAGAAATAACTTAGGACCAACCAGTAAAGCAGGTCAGGTCCCAGTCTCCAGCTTTGGGGACAAGTGTCACAGAATGGAGTTTAATGGTCTTGAGATGAATGGTCTGGAGATATTCAAGACTCATCTGGATGCCTATCTGTGCAGTTTGAGCTAGGTTGCCTGCTTTGGCAGGGGGGTTGGACCCGATGATCTCTCGAGGTCCCTTCCAACCCCTGCAGTTCTGTGATTCTGTGAGCCCACACTTGAACACATGTGCTGCCTCTGTGTAGTTTATGTGATGTAGCCTGGGAGACTCCAGAGGAACAGCAAAACTTTGAAGAATGTCACTGACATGAAGTTACTTAGTAATGACAGTGAAATATCTATGCAAACTTCCTATTTATTAGACACTTATTTTTTCATGTGCAAGATACATGGTAGGCCAATTCAAAACACAGTGAAACATATTTCAAGTTCTCTAGAAGTCGTCACTGGAACTTCTTGTAGTTTAAAATAAAGAAATTTAAATGTCCAAAACAGAGAAAGAAAGATCTATCAAAAAAAACCCAAAACCAACACCCCTATCAGAAAAGCAAATCTGGAGTTTTATTTTTGCAGTAAAATTTGCATCTACTCACTATTTCCCTAAACTTCTACTGAGATCTCTTTTCTTTCTTCATTAAAGAGTGCACATCTATGCATATATTAGCTGTAAACTAAAAAAAAGGAAAGGAAGACTGTTGGGAGAAGCACATATTTTCCACATCTGGATTTGATTGAAAGGAAGGGGGAAATCAAGAAAACAGAGATACAATAAGGGCCTAAAGAACAGAGGGGGAAATATGATGGCCATCTAGAAGAAAATACTAATTTTGATGCAAATAATCATCAGTTAAATGGCATAGTTCATGAATAGACTAATTAGGGAACTGGAACCAATCAGTAAGAAATACCTTTAAGGTTTGTTGCTCTGACTCCTCGCTTTCGCAACAAAATGGAAAAGTTTGAAGTGCTGTAGGATGCAGAATGAGCTATTGCAGAAAAGCACAATACTTGAAACAGCAGTCAGGGCTGGAACACCGATACTGAAATGCATGTGTTCATTAGGAAGAACAAAAATAGACAAAAAAGGGTACCTGATGATGTTACAGACTGTGAAGACATAGAGAGGGATACGCTGGGTAAAACACTCTGGTCACATCAAAATAATAAACATAGGGAAAAAAATTGTGTGTGATGGAGCAGTGCTAGAAATTATGCATTAAACTCCCAAATTATATCTGGAGTAGGCAGGAGTGAGGAGGAAGGCACTGATATTTAAGGAGGCAGAAGAGGTAAATTGATCCAGACAATAGTTCTTCTATTAGTTCAAGGTTTAAATACATAAATACACCACAGAAAGTGTCTTTGATAATACCACTGATTGTAAGCAAATTACTAACTGCAGATCTGCATATATATGATAGGTTACCTTATGCATCAACAGCTAGAATGACAGGAATTAGTAAAAGGACTGTAAATTAGTTAAGAAAATATTAAAAGGGATATAATGACAGACAGTATAAAAGGCATCTACTGAACTGGAGGAAGCTTGGTAACAAAGATCATCAAAGATCAGTTTGCAGAACTTCCCTTAAATTCATTACTGAATATGACATACGAAGTAGGAGCAGAGTGGAAACCTGAGGATTAAACAATATCAGAAGGCATCACCAGTAGAAAGAAAAATCAAAATATGTTATGATGTGTACATATATATGTAAACATTGGCAATGAACAGAAAGTAGTAGTACGAAGTATGAGATAATGGTGGGAAAAATTGCTACAAATTGAGGCTTAATCACAAAAAAAGTGAAACAAAAAACCCCTGACATGTATAAGCTTATTAGAAGATGGAGTTTCAGCAATTAATTTGATGTAAATATGGAAACAAGCGATGCAGTTGGTAAAATAGAAACAAGCAAATTTTTATTATTTTTTTTTAGAAAGTATTAATGTTGTTAGACAGTGAAACCTCACTAGAACTGTCACTCGAATTTTCTTCAGGGAAAATTCATTTAAACTCGAAGAAGAACAGGGAAGGACTATAGGAATGAAGAGTGCACATTCACAGAGAATAAATGATGTTGGGATTGCTCTACCCTTCCAAGACTGAATAGGAATGACTCCTCTGTAAAATAAAATAACCAGCAAAGCATATACACTGGAGATGAACTATTTAAGTCAAAAAGACAACATTGGCACAAGAACAAATAAGTATAAAACAGCCATAAATAAATTGATGCTGCAAATTAGAAGATTTGTAACTCCCAGGGCAGTAACATTATTGAACAGCCAACCAGAGTCCTGAAGGACAAAAATAATTAGCTCATGTTAAGACACAGCTTTATCATTTTATATTATAATATATAGTGACAGTAGGGGACTGGACTTCAAGATTCCCTAGGCCCTTCTGTATTTTATATACCCATCTCTGAAGGGTTACAGAGCTCTTCTTAGCCTGTGGAAAACTGGTGGGACTAAGCCACTGATAAGAACATTAAGAGAAAGACAGAAAATATTAACTTGGTGTGGAGCCACACTAAGGACTGAACTATTGCTTCCAAACTGAGCCAGCTCCTCTATAGGCAGCTCAGAGAACGGGCAAAGTCCATTTCTGCTTGTGCACGTCTATATGCAGGTCTATTTAAAGATGGGTTTGGGTAGAGAAAGGGGTAAATATAAATAAGAATATATTCCTGCTCAGTTCTTCAGCATAACTCCCTTGTCCACTGTTACCTAAAGGTTATGCTCTGAACAGCACTGCAGAACCCAGGCCAGCATTCCTTCCACTTGTGGCAAAACCATTCTTCTTTAGATATGGACTGCCTGCTTCATTCCTCTTTGAATACTAGTGCACTTCTTTTTTTTTCATTTTTCCTATTTTTTTCTTTCTTTTTTTTAACTTGTGCCTTCTAATACTGGCACCTACATACTGCTATATGATAAAATTGTTTTGGGCTACATGCAGAGACCTCCAAAATATCCATTTTGTAATTTTTCTGTTGGTTTTTTTTGTTTGTTTGTTTTGTTGTTTGGTTGGGGTTTTTTAACACAGATATCTCCAGATACAGCTTAGAGAATGTGAAAAGTGGTTTTCCTTTTATGAACTTTAAGCATGTGTCAGTGATCAAATGGGTACAGCTGTCCTTTAAGGACATTGGCAATTATTGTCATCATACCTCCTGTTAGGCAGTTCAAATTGCTTAAAACTTTGATAATGATTACTTGACTGCATTTAAATGAAGGTCGTTTACCCTTCCATTCCCTACTTATATAGCATCTTTCGTGCAACACGCCTCAAGGCCCTTTCCAAAGAACACTAATCAGTACACAAAATTATATTGAAGCAAATAACCTTGTCACAAATTCCATTACACAGTAAAAGCTAAATAAAAAATAATAGCTTTCCTGTCTATATTTAAAAATATATATCCACTTAGTGTCAAGCTTTTCAAGTAGAAGAGAATGCCACAGAAGAGCACGGATTGTACCGCATAGCATGGAAATGAAAAGTAAACTATTGCCACGACACACTTAACCAATACTCACTCTACCTCAACAATACAATGGGCAGTTGCAAAAATCAATATTTTTAAAATGCTAGCTCATGTTAAACTCAATATTTTTCAATGGGAATTTCAAAGGAATAGTTGAAGCCATGTCCAAGAGGGCCAACTGGCCAGTGGAACAGAAATCCCCTTGTCTTGCAATAATAACTATTTTAAGGTTCAATTGAGGCAAGACTGGCACCAACCTGACATTTCCTTAAAGGAGAACTGCAACCGTTTTGCTCAGCCTGATGGTTCAAAAGAGAAGACCGATTTCTTCCCATAAATAAAGGTAATTTCTTACTTATGTATACATACAGCCTCCTACACTAGCTCAGACAAGCAAACTTATTGCATTGTTTGTAAGTTTAGAGAGGGAAAAGATGACTGATAATGTCACTCCTACACCATAGTGGGTTTGTTGGTTACTTACTGGTAACTTCAATGCCTGCTGTAAATACAAAAGTCTCCACAAAATTTAGCAGGTTCTTTTGAGTTGCTAAAAATTAACATAAGTAAAAATATCAAGTAAAACCAGCCTGGAAAAAAACCTTTCCTCCTAACCAAATAAGTGATTTGATCCTCTTTCGTGACAAACTCAGCCCTTCCCTTGTCACATGTCTGGGACTGTAACAGAAACTGCAGAAAAACTATGTACGCAAGAAGCTAACATGACAAAAAAAAAATCTTAGTTCACTGATAGATGTGGCATGGTATTTGTAGCATTATCTGTGCTGCAGAGTATCACACAGACCACAAAAATCCAGTGATCACTCTTGCAGATATGTTCTGCAGTGCTTTCAAACAAAAATGAAACCAACTGAAACCCTTCTGAGGGGAGAAAACATCTAAAAAAATCAGAGAGGACATGAGCCACTCCATATCCCATATAAATTAATCCTTTTGTTTGGCTGACAGAAATAAAACAGGGAAGGGGAAGAGAACACAATGCAAGGGAGAGCAGTAAAGATGTCTAAAGAAATAACTGAAACTAATTTGAAGCTCTTGACCATGTATTTGCATTATTGCTGATTATAGCTTGTGAAAAATGAAGAAGTTGAAGAAATGCAACACAAATTAAAGAACAGAAACAGAACATTTGGAAAACTCATTTTAAGATATGAGAAAAAACAACTGAAATACAAATAAATAAAACTCTCACTTCACAGTAATCCACAAGATGCCTGTGTTTAAAGTGATGAAACAGCCCTGACTGCCAAATTTTATACAGAGTTTGGCATACTATACAGTGATCTTGTCACTTACAAAAACAAACACAATTTTCTTTTGGAATCTACAAACCTCTTCTGCAATTCCAACTGAAATGATTTATTGGCCAATTGACGCTTCCCGAATTAATTCTTCTTCAAGTATAACCTAGGAAATTCCATCTCCTATCAGTTATGTCAAATTTGACAGCCTCAGGTGAAATTTCTCCTTTCTTAATTATTTTATTATCCCATTAATTCTCCTAATCCATTAGTTACACTCCCATGTCCCTCTCTGAAAAATTTCTTTTCTTCCTTGATGTCTATACCTTTTAAGAACCTCAAACAGACAATGCCCTCCCTTGGCAATCTCTTCTCTATACTAAATGTGTTTCACTACAGTCATTTCCCTTCACAAATAAAGTAGTGGTCATGCATAATTTTCTCTCCACCTTTCCTCTAGTGACAATTCCAGAAGGGAACAACCAAAGCCATCCTCTCAGAGCTAGAGGTTTCTGATTTTCACTACTGCATGCTATGAGTTTCATGTATGTACTTCCCCACCCCATGCCAAAAAAGTACTTTTGAAAAATTGTACATCGCAAACCACATTTAGCTGTGGCCTAGTGTATGAAGTGGCAACAAAAGGTGAAATGCACCATGGTTACAAATCTATTGATCAAAAAAGGAATGTGTGTTTCAGTGGCCATGTTGAAGGGAAGGACATAGTACAGATATCATTCTCAAAACTGCTGATACTTGGGACAGGCTGCCCAGGGAGGCTGAGGGATCTCCATTCAGGGACACTGTCAAATCTTAACAGGACAAGACTCTGACTGACCTGATCTAAATTTGAATTAGGCCTGCTCTGAGCAAAAGGTTGCACTAGATGACCTCCAGAGATTCCTTTCAACCTAACTTGCTCTCTGAATCACTTAAGAATTTTTAATCCTTAAAGAAATACTGTGTAGTATCTCAAATCAGCTGTGTGCTGAATTCCCCACTAGATTTTGTGCCGTGCTATTATTTCCCTCACAGTCTGATAACAGGTGCAAGAAGTACAAAGACTGGACCTCTTCTCCCAGCACTACTGCCAGATTTAGGAGATTATTCACCTTCTCTGGAACTGTAGCTGTTTTCACAAATTGTGAGAACAGAGGAGATGGATGGATCCCACTTGAACGGAGACAACTTCAAGGAAATACATAAGACAATCATCAGTACAGAGGTAGTATCACATGCAATGTGATATACTGTGGAACTATCCATAGGTTTTTGATTATTCCAAAAGGAAAACAGTCAGCAAAGCCACGAATGGCATCACCACTTTTTTCAAATGAACCCACCTCTTTCTGGAACAGATTTATATTGGTTTTGAGGGGGAATTAAGTACATATATATTGCTCCCTCCCAACACTGACAACAAAAATGGAGCCTGCCTTGTCTCAGACAGTCAATACATAACCAAGAAATACTGTAAATCTAGTAGAGATTAGAAGTGGCTGATTTTTCACTATTTTGTCTAAATTTTCTCAAGAATACCCCTAATTCTGCATACTGAATGGGAGGATCATATACCTCACCTTCTTCAAGGCCTTCCTGTCCTTTGCTACTCAGTTATGGCAAATCATACTGTTTCCTCAACACAATCAACAAAATCAACGCAGTGCTTTTGGGGACAGTCCCTGCTCACAGCAGTATAGAGATTATTTTAGACACAACTGAAAATGGCAGAGTCCCTTTGGAATTGGCTTTCACTAGTCTAGTATCTAACACAGAATACATATGCTAAGAGCTCCAAGTTAAGTGTAGCATGCTCCAACAAAAAGGAAAAGAATGAGAAAAACTGTTAATGGCAACACAGTAAAATAAAAGTTAAAAGTCCAATAAAAATGTAGCAAATCAATTAAGAACAAAGAGAGAGAGAGAGAACGAAGAGGTGCTCAAGGCTACCATGAGCCTAATTCTAGAGTTTATTCTTCAAGATATTAAGCATCACAGCACTGAGCTGGCAAAATAAGTACACAAATTTCTGCAAAACTCTGTGTGCTTTCCTGTAGGAATGTGCCTACCCTAAAGCCAGACTGGAATTTCTTGAATTGGTGTTTAGCAATTAAGACAGCAGCTTGCCAAACTGGCTTTTTGCTTAGAGAAAATTCACATAGGTAAAGTCTTCCACAATCATATTTTCTCTGTAACTAATTAAAGGATAATATTTTTCATAATATTTTTTAAAAGCTGATTTTGAAACATTGTAGAGTTACACTTTCAGAACTTCAGGCTAGATTGTTGGAATAGTGTAACACTGGAAAGCATTTTCAACACAAGTTGACTATATATTGAAGAACGAGCAGATTGTAGGCTTTCAAAAAGGAGACCAATATATGTATTTATTCTACCATTGTTTAAAATTTTTGAATATGTCCACGCAAGGAATTCAGTTAAATAGAAATTATTTAGAGAAGGAACATTGTCATAAATCATTCAACTCTTAAGTTTTAACCACTCTGAAGAAAAAAAAGTTCATGTAAAGAGTTATGGTTGAGGATACAGTGATTATTTTGATTATCTGACAATCTCAGGCTTTGATTATTCAACAACTGCAGAACCAGGCAGATTTTTTTATTTTTTTTTACTTTACTACAATTGGAATATATGTTATTGCCTCTGCCACAAAAGCTCAGAAAGCCTGACTAATGATTGCATATAACTCTCATAATGTTTTTCTTCATGGTTGTATGTCAACCACCACACAACTCAGCTGCTATCACGATAGATACTCTGTCTTAAAGGCAGTGACCACAACGCAGACACTTCTGGAGGAGAGTGACATGATTATGACTCCTATGCAGAAGAATGCTGGGTATCTAAAAGTTCTACTGAAGAAACACAGGTGATCTTTGGTAAAAGATAAACATGGGGTCTTCATGACAGAAAAACAAATCATGCAACTCAAAACTATAAATGTTTAAGAATACAACCACTTATGATCTCACTTATTCAAAAAACTGTATATCCAGTAGCAAGGTAACCTTCTTACACAGTCTGGAGATTTGGTTTAAGATCTCTCAGTGGGACTCAGAGCATCCGGACATAAACTGGCTGAACTGTTAACCTGAAAGAAACCATTCAGTATTGCCCTAGAATTAATTAGTTCCACTTTAACATGGAAAAGGGTTTCAGTGGGAAAAGTGCCAGAATGAGAGCCATCAAAACAGACCTCTGGTAATCACCAGAGGAGTATTAATCTATCTGATTAATCTGTTGAGCTGTAATAGTTCCTCAAGGGCAGTGTGATGAGTTGGTAAGTGAACCTGGTGTCATTCTTCTATCCCTTGTTCCAAAAGGAGGTCTGTACAAGAAAGCTTGCTGGCAACAGCAGTGTTTCCTATTTGTCCTGATGGAAACTGGTTGAAAGCAGATGGATGCTTCTTCAGGCCCACTAGATGCTACCTCTGCTAAAAATGTTGCAATGCTTTCACCTGAACTATTGTGTTTTTGGCAACATCAAGTAGGGACTTTAGAGGAAGGGTTAGCAATGACACAATACTAGAGCTATCATGGAAGGCAATCCCGATACAAGAATAAAACATATTACAATAGGGTCTGACAGAAGAAGCCTCTGCAAAGCAGCAATAGCCTTTGATGATGAGAGGAAAAAAGCTACAGAGTAATTATGATCAAAACTGACTGTACAGCCACTATCAGCCTTTTGCCCCAATAAAAGAGGCATGCCACATTAGTACATCTTAACATTTTTGGATTCTGCTGGGTAAATGAATGTTGGGAGCCACTAGATGCGGGAAGGGAATAAGGTTTCACTGTGTTTCAGAGAATATTCCTCCCTCCCATCTGCCCTTTCAAAGGATAAACATGTTTATCTCATCTTCTGGTCCCTAAGAGAAAACTTACTAAAGCTTGAGCTGCTTGAGAATGCATGATGGCAGAGCCAGTGTTATCTGCCAACCTCCAATAAGGACTTTGGTGAGTGAACAGAAATGTTTATGGTATCAGCAAACTCCTACAAGCATTGGACTCACACCCATGGGTAAAAACTAAGACAAATGTCAGTTATCAACAAGAACAATTCTACAATTAAGAATTTCATAGACAAAATATGAGAAAACAGGTATAGAGAATATATAAAAAAACTGAAATAGGAAATCTGGAACAAAAGTATAGCATATCAAATGAACCCAGTGACTTAGAGTTCAGAAAAGCTGCTGGTGCTGAATCATCAGGAGCCATAATTTCATCTGTCCAGACTTCTGATGTAGGAAATCGTTTGCACAATTTCTGTCACCTTTCAAGACAGTATTTCCTACCAAACTAAGCAAAACCCTATCCTTTCTTAATCAGCTAGTCTCCACTTGGCAGCTGCATATGTGTAGAATATTTCTAAAAGGTAACCAGGTCACCACAGGAAGCATCTATTGAGCATCTTTTCTGTTACTCATTGACTTCCTATTCTTCCTCTCTGTGTTACTTACTCTTTCCCTCATCTGTTGGCCACCTCGGCTCTGGAATCACACTGGGAGTCAATCATTTTGTGGTCTCTGACCCCAAGTATTGATTCAATGCTGTGAAAGATGCCATTCGGATATAATCAGTAACAAAACCATAAAACCATATTATCACTGTCTTTCATTCATTCACTTCAGTAATACGACTAAACATCTTTAACTTCTTTCATCAACTATCTACAGTAGCCAAGTCATGCCAGCAAGACAAAAAGGAAAAAAAAAAAAAAAGTTAAAGTCCAAACCAGTCAGATCATACTCTACGGTGTGTTTCCCTCTGCAAAATAATAGCACACAGCTCTTTAATATCCTTCTTTGAAAGCCAAATTTATTTTCTTTACCTATAATTTTCAAATAGATACTTGCCATTCTCTTAACCTTTTATAACATACTTGTTTCCTACTCTTTCTGGTGTCTGCATGCAGACTGCCATGAAATATCCCATTAGTCTCACTGCTGAATTCTGGTTTACCTCATGTCACCTTTCATTACTGCAGGCAATTTAAAGTTCGGGCATTCTGCCATAGCTGAGGAGACATAAAAGACCAAAAATTACTTAAAAGATTTGTAGAAAAAGTGTAGTCTCCGTCCTGGTTTTCAGCTGGGATAGGGTTAATTTTTAGAAGAAGCTGGGAGGGGACAGCCAGGGCAGCTGACACAAACTAATAAAAGGGCTATTCCATTCCTCATGATGTCATGCTTGGTATATAAAGGCAGGGCCTGGCTCGGGAAGAGGGGCTGGGCTGGGCTTCTGTTCCAAGGCACTGAGTATATTGCACTGTACATCACGTCCTTTGCATAGTCTAAGTATTGCTGTTGTTTTTCTCTTCCTTTGCTGTCCTAGTAAACCATATTTATCTCAACAAGCAAGTTCTACCTTTTCCTTCCAATTCTTCTCCCCATCTCACCAGAGTGAGTGACCAGCCACATGTCGCTTAGCTGCTGCCTGGGTATAAACCACAACAGTGTCCTCTCTCCATTTTTTTCTCCATCAACAATTATTCTAAAACCTTAAGGGTTTTCTCACTTATCTTGCCTCACATTATTAGATAAACACAATGTGAATTCTGATGGAGCTTTCCTCAAGTTTGGAAACTATAAAATTATAGGTAAAGATATAATTTCTATCTTGTCTTACGTGGCAACCCCATATCTTGTCAAACCAATAGATAGGAAGAAGTAAAAACAGTATCAAATATTGAAAAGAAAAGGAGAGGGAAAGAAATTACCAGAGAGAGAGAATGTTTAATATATGAAACAGAAATTATTTTAGTTACCAGAGACCAGTAAAGATGTAAGAACAAGCACTCCAAATAGTATGTTCATGGATCTCAAACCTTTCCTCTTGCAGAGCCCAGTAAAAGAATGCACTGAGAATTACTTTGCTTTATACTGTCCAACCATTCTATGCTTCTATCTCTACCATGAAAGGATGTACCTGATGGAACAGGTCCCAAGTCCAAGAGACTTTACTGGACAAGCTGTAGACCTGAATTATGAATTATTCTACCAATGAACCAACAAGTTTCAAAGGCTTGCCTTTTTGTGGAGGCTCAACACACACAGTGAAGAGGCCAGAAAGTACTACTTGAAACAGTTATCTTCCCAACAGCAAAGGATAATGAAAAGAAAATCTTCCTTTGGCGTAAAGAGCAAAAATAATACTATAAAGATATATCTTGAAATATAAGCCAGACATTTCACATGAAATGGTTCCTGTCTATTGTTAACTTCAAATGTAGAAGATCTAGGATGCCTTCTTCCTCCCTTTTAAAATTCTATAAAACACATCAAATTCATATCATGAGTATCCCAGATATATAAGAATGGGAACAGTAGTGTCTAAGTTGAAATAACTCTGAAGGAGGAAAAAAAGTTCCCGTACCCCAAGATGAATCCTTTAGTCTCTCTTCCTCAATTCCATCCTTCTTAAGATGAAGCTTGGAAGAAGAATCCATAGTTAGATGGATACACCACCTTACTCCCATCCATTAAAGCATATTCCAGCAAAGAAGAATTAATGGGAAGAGTGAAAAAAGGGTTTGAGGTTGAGCTGAGAGTTAGTTTTATAGGAGCTGGTCAAGAAGTTAAATCCAAACAACCTCTTCTCACTTGCTTTTATCAGAACATAATCTGAGGAATGTTGTAGATCAGACTCAAACAAAGGAATTTTGAACCCTTGATATGCCTAAACAACTTGTCTTATCTAACTGTGAAGCTAGTGGAGTAAATCTTTTGTAGCAAGTCATACTCTTTCCCTAAGTATCTGTAAAGCAGTCATATTCAAATAGAGATTACCCACTTAAACAAGAACTTCTTTGGGATCCTTAGGGTCGGGAGAAAGTCTAGAATGGCATTATTTAGCTAATATCTACAGAGAAATGGTGTGGAAGCGCTGTGAAGAACTGAGGTTTATAGCAGGAAAGATTAGGGTCTCAGACACTGTATTGCACCAAGTCCTACATGTGAGTCATTTCATTCTTTCCTCTGGCTGACTGATTAATCCCATTCCACTACAGCAGCAGCAAGTTGTAAGATACTTTACATGTGCACTACTAAGCTGTTCCCAGTGCTATTGCCAAACAACTTAAGAGCGTTTTCTTTGATGTGAAGAAAAGTTACATTCCTTCCTCCTTCAATTGCTAGCAGTGTTGAAAAACTACTTAGGTGAATGGGTGGATAGCACCAAAAATTTGTTACATAACATTGGAAATCTCATTCAGGTCAAGGGACAGAGGTATGGAGATCAGTAGGGGCAGAAAATAAGGAAAAAAAGTAAAACAAAAAAATGAAAAAAAGATAAATACATTAATAAAACACTTTCATGAACACTTTCTTGCTTGTCAGCAGAGCCATAAGCATGTCCAGAGTATTGTCAGTGTCCCATCAGGTAGAGATAATAGTTAAGAGAAAGGATATGTGAAGAGATACATGTGAAAAATCTCTTGTGTCCACTGTTAGGAGGACTGGAAGTGCTATGACACAGGCACTGGACAAATGACAGTGTCAGAATTTCTCCATACATTCTGTGATGACAACAGGTCTGCCATTCAACAACCGTTTAATTTCCTTGGTTAAAGTCCGAAACGTTTTCCAATCTAAGTCATTTTTTGTTCCAAAGCTGTAAAACTTGAGAATGCCATAGAAAGCATTGCAGAAATGCAAATTGTACCACTGGCTAATACAGCTTTTATAATTGTAATAAATTGCAATTGTAATAAATAACTAAATAATGTGTACTGCTGATTCACGTTGAAGGGAAAAAGCCCTGCTGCACCTGGCTGACAGAGCTACAGATACTGCTGAAGACAGGAACATTACCCTTTACTATTGAGACGAACAGGGACATCAACCAACTGAAAACCAAATCCTAGCTGGCTAGAAAAGAATAAAATTACAACTCAGTTGTATATGAGAATCCATCACAATGTTTTTAATCCAACAAACAGTATTTAAACAAGTATTGTTTGAAAGCACCAGCTTCTCTGAAGATCCACAATATACCAAGCTCTTACCCTTCCCTATTTATGTGCTACAGGTAATGTAAGAGCTCCTGTAGCATACTGGAAGGTCTTGCCACAGATGTTTTCCCCAAAAGTCTCAATAGTATGAACTGTATCTCTTCCACAGCAGGCCCAAAAATATACTACTCATTTGCAATGGCCATTATGTTGACAATCCTCCACTTTAGGAAACCTTTCAAACTGTTTTGTTGCTTTCTGGACAACATTTGTAAAGTAGGGAGCAGTGAGGGAAGATGTTTTATTTTACCTGCACAACAGTTGGAGAAATAGCTATCTTAGCCAGTTACCACACCGGGGTGCCTGAAAACATTAAAAAAACCCAAACAAAAAACAACACAAGAGATGCTACCTCCTCCGTTCTGTGCAAACACACACACATGGAGAACTGTTCTGTTTACAATAAATAATTAACAGGTGAGTTATATATTTTTAATAGATTATAATAATGTGTTAAAATAGTGGGGGGTGGGGAAACCCATTTTCCAAAATCAACAGGGTAACAATCTTTCTATTGGACCCTGAGCTTATCCCTACAAGTTACAAAAACAAAAGCCCCTGAGAACTGGCAAACAAATTTATCACATTATTGTTGGCATCAAAACAGAGGAATTTTTTAATCTATTTCAGCTGAAATCATATGATCCGGTAGCCTGGGGGAAAGGATATTAATAGCAGTCAGGGCAAAGAGGAGAAGAGAGTAACTTTCCTCAGCCCAGAGCCAGGCAACAGGTTCTCTGCAGCTCTTCACCACCATCCACCCGAGCACATGGGGCCAGTGGAGTGGGAAGCCCATGGGCAGTGGGCTTGCAGAGATAGCGTTGGGCATCAGGGCTCAGCAGTTTCTGACAGGCCAGTCCAGCTACAGCTACGGACTCACACCACGGCCCTCGTGACGCCAGCCGACCCCACTTTCGATCACAGCGCATTAGAAAGAGCTTTTAGGCTACTTCTGCAACAGACTGTGAGCTGTTGTACTCAGGATTGGAAAAGACGACAGAGACAGCACTGAATAAAGTAAATTGACTATGAGCAAGTCCCTAGCTCCTATTTGATATCAATAACATATACCTTTAATGGGGGGCTGGGAAGAAGAGGAAAAAAACCAAAACAAAACAAGGGAAGATGAAGAAATGGCTTTCATCAACAGAAATGCAACAACAGCTAACAAGCTGAATAATCACAAAATGGGGAAAAAACCCTGATCCAAGCATTAATAATTCAATTAGTATTCATTGAAATAACATTGATTTTAATGAATCTATTTCACATCACTGTTCATATCCGATGTGCTTTCTATTACAGCTTAAAAATCATTAGTGTATGAGCCTACTAAGTACTCATATCTTTAAAAATAACAAAAAGGAGACACAAACTTGCCAAATAAATATTTCAAAGCTACTAATAGTCAATAAAGAAAAATGAAATGTAATTGCTTGTGCCTGTGCATTACTAATATGGAATACACTAGTATGTTGCCAGCTGTATTATAAACATAATTTGATCCACTGGAACTTCATTATATTAAAATACTGGTAAAAACCGCATCGGCCACCGAAGTATATACTTACCAGCTTGTATTTGCACAATACAGTATCTAGCACTGTTTGGTGACTGACTGAAGCAGAACACTTTTCATTTATTCTACTGCTCTGCTCTGAGCTCATCCAAAATACACAGGAACAAAAAACGTACATGTTTTTGTCTGAAGTAGGCCCAGTAGATCAATAGAGAATATCTATGTCCATCACAGAGCTTTGCTGGAGATGATGCGGAACAAAGAACATTTCTAAAGGAAACTCCAAGAGCCACTGTAATTCCTAGAGCTCTCTGCACCACAGCCAGCCTGAGCCAGCACACAAGAGCTGTGCTCCTCTGCTTTAGGACATAATTTCTTTTTCCTGTTGGGCAGTGTGGATGCTCTGGCCTTGGCCCTTCTCAGGGTACTTTACCAGTGGGTCGCTACGAAGATGGATAAAAGATAAAGAAGAGATGCATAGGCAGATGCAATTTTATAGAGAGCAGCGACATCAGTCTGAGCTGCATGGTGTACTAAAATGCTTTTATGAAGAGATAAAAATAAATACGCTACTCCTGACGTTCTCCTGCCATTACCCTTTATGTCACAGTGATATATTGAATCCACAATTATTGTGACTATTTATTTTATTTTATTTATTTTCACAATATATTGAGGACATTTCTGACTTTGGATGCCGTCTGATGTGCTTCTATCTAGCTGAGTAACTACAAATCAGAGATATGACAGTCCAAACACTTGATTTTTAAACAAGGTTTTTTGCTTCATATAGGTCTCTAATTAAGCTCAGTCAATTTTTATTAGTTTCTACAGGTTCAGATTTCATTGCAAGGCAATCAAAATACTTTAAATCTTTTCACTGTCAGTCATCTGTCTTTACCCAAGAGAGCCTTTCACATCACAGCTTTTACCTTATTCTCCAACAATGCTCATACTTGTTCTCTTAATTGATACTTGTTTACACTAACGATTTCTGCTATGTGTGAAATACTTTCATGTGTAAAATAAACTGTAAGTAGCATTTCTCCATCTCCACCCCAAACTCATTATCTAAATGCTACAGGTTACTCCACATTTCTATATACACAAAACACAGAAGTGCTGATTTTCTCATTTAGTAACAGTTGTGGTCACCCTAGGTGTGCCGGCAGTTCAGCGAGGGGCACAGCCTGCCACTGCACATTATCACAGGATAATAGCACAGAAGAATTTACATTCCAGATACCTTTCCAAAAAAATACTGTAATTGGCTTATCAACAGTACTCAACCAAGCGCAATATAAAGCTCAGACACAAGCTTATTTTACATGTGCATACCTACCTAGCTATATACTTGTACAGATGGCTATCTAGATCTTTTTTTCGACATGATGTGCGATATTGAAATATGTTATTGTTTCCACCTTGCCTCAGCCTGCAGTACATAGATATTATAAGCAGTATCACTTAAACCACAGAAATCTTTGCACAACACGTCTGTAAACAACCTCAGTGCACTTCAGTTTCCACAGAAGTATGTATTTGTTAAAGCTTTTTTTACCTGAAAAACACTAATAGCACCATGGGAGTTTCAAGAAAGGCAGGCAAATTATGATCACATTTACCATCTAATTTGCTCTCTGAGGCTTGTTCAAACAGTGCAAACATTGTGCTCCTCTTCTTCATTTGTTCTGACAAGGAGGATGACAACTAATCACCATCAAGAGCTTTCCCACTCTCCAGGCCCCCGTTTTCTGTTTATCCAATTTGATGCCTTCCAGCCAAGGAAACTGTTAGCCTTCCCTGCCACCCCAACTGAGAAGGACAGCTCTCCACAGCCAGATTTCGACTAGAAGTCCTGTAGAGTGTGAATCCACAGTGCTAAGCAGGAATAAAACGAGCTGTTTCTGCTGTGCGGTGTGTGATAGCACAGGCAGCGGGTTCTGTACAGGGCGACAAAAACACCCAAAGGAGGCAAAGAAGGTTGGAGACTGACACAGAAAAAGGAGCCCAAGGAAAGGAGAGGCATCTTGTAACCTCTTCCTTTACTTTCCTCAGAAGACAGATCTCTGATCTACCAAAATGTTACCATGCAAGTTCTAAAAAAAGAGGGGGGTAGGGAGGAGGAGCAACCTTGGAGAATACTGGAAAGTAACTTCAAAGATGTTTGTCCTTTCATAGATCTTCTCTCCAAAACTATTGCACTGATTGGCCTTGATAAGACTGAGCCACACAATCAAATTATCTTGGCTTAACGAGTTAAGCTAGTGTCATTGTCCACATATCCCCTCTTCACCCAGAGACTAAGCAAGACAACACAAATTGAAATGAAAAAGGACTAAGCCATATTACCTCACATGCCCGTTGGGCTAAAATAGTACACAGTAGATATCATTCCTTAGCAGGTGAGTAAGCCATAAAGATTTCGGATGGGCCACTTGTTACAAATCTAGAAGGGAAAATTATTGGGAAACTCTGATATTTAATAACATAAAAAGTACGTACACTCATGCAAATAAGGACTCACTACAATTCAACCTTACTGACAGAGGTCATATAAAAACTGGGCAATGTGTTAAGCAACATATATAACATAAACAATCACCAAACCTTTCATTGCTTTTGCTGTCATGTACTGTATCATTTCTGATAGCGTGAAGGAAATAATGTCAACAGGCAGCTGGCTAACTCCAGATTCATCAATTTTAAGAGGTCTGATCTTTACATTGACCAAACCCATACCAAAATTTCTTTGTTTTTCTTTATAAGCATTTGAAAAATGCAGCTAGGCTTTAATTGCCAGAAGGTACCCACTGTCCTACCATTACTTTTGTCCCTTTGACTGCAGGCAGCAGGCAATGTCAGCAGTGTCACTAACCAGCACCACTGCATCAGATTTAGCTATACAAAATAATGACATTAGGAAGCTGTCTGGCTCAAACTCCATGCTACTTTTTGAAAGGTTAGTAAATATTTTTCTGGATATTATGATTCTACTGCTTACACACATAATTAAACAGTCTGCACCAGAATGCATTTTGAGTCAGGTGATTGTTCATGAGATACTGTGAAAACTTGTCTGAATAGAGGGTGCATGTGTGCATTTCATTTTTTTAATTGCTGATGGTTTTGTTTTATTTTTCCCCCTGCAAACATTCTTCAAGTATTCTCACATCCTTTCTAAAATCAGGAGGGTTTGGGGTTTTTTTTTCCACTTTCTAAGTGCTCACTCTTTTTTTAATACCTACTCAGGAAAAGATGTAGAAATAAAGTATGACAAATGCAAATATATTTAGCGCCTTATACTTGGCAAAGGGGTAAAACAGACCATGCATGACTTATGCCACTTCTTACAAAAGTACAATTTGAAACAGAGAGAAATTTTCAAGCTCAAGACTGCAAAGACTTCAGTGAAAAGAGACATAAAATTCTTCTGAGAGAGGTTGGTATATTCTTAGGAGAGACAAAGGGAGGAAAAAGCCATTCCCCTTGTTCCTGCTGCTTTCAAGAGTAGTTGCAATTTCCTTTTCTTGAAAAAGATTTAGGGGACAGGAACATCAAGGCTGTTGTCTCTGCTGCATGTTACATGAGGGCCTTCAGTTTGTTCTCTATTACAATGATAAATATCTCCATGGCAGTGAGAGGTTCCCCCACATCACTCTGCCATCCATGCATCACACCAGTCTATGGACCGGGGAGGTAGATTTTGCTGATTTAATGATAGATCTGGTAGCCTAATGGATTTTAGATTAGACCAGTCCACTCTCAAGTCAGTATATAATCTTCATAAGTGTCTGGGCCTGAAGATGTTCAGTGGTAGAGCAGAACTACTTTCTCCAAGCGGTTCATGTTATTTCTATAGGCTATGATACCTAAATGTTCCATATCAAATCTTTTCCTTTAGCCAGTACTGCTGCTTTCTAGTCGTTGGCACATCTGTGATTTTAATTTGTAAAGAACTGTTAAGCCACTATTCCCAAAGTGAAGGACACTGCAGAGCTGCAAAAGATGAGCTAATGGATTTTTTTCATCTCGTCTGCTTCACAGCATTAACTTGGAGGATCTTAAATTCTGAGCTTTTAGATCAGAGACAGATGTTTGCAGAAAGAAGCAGAAGCCCAAAAGTAACTTTTTTTAACAATTAGTATCCTGTGCAACTTCAGTGATGTCAAGAGAATCAAGGGGGAGGTAAATCAGTGTGTGTTTTTGTCAGCTCTCCCTTTTCTGCCAATTAGAACAATCAGACTCTAAATTTCACATTGAGCTAAAATAAATTAGCAGTGTTATCTTGGTCAAATGTTAAAGTAAATAGCACTTGAAGCCGTAATCATAATTACAGTTTTTCAAGTTATTCATATTGCATTTCCACTGGCCCATTTTCCCATGCTGACCACAGTGAAGGTATTTTGATGAGCGGCATTAAAATTGCTTTTTCTGCACCAAAAGAGAGAGCTGGGCCTCAGCTGCTAAAGCAGCAGGCTGCCAAAACAGCTGGAATCACCTACCCCAGAGAAGCCTTCTGCTGCTTGTGGGAGACACATTGGTACCGAGGAACAGAGCAAGTTGGATGACATGATAAGAAGACAACTGGTTTCAGATGTCCTTCTCCAACTGGTGGGGAGAAGGTGGCAAGGTACAGAGATGGGTGAAAGGTAGATTCAGGCTCCCAAGGAAGGAACTATCTGAACCCTTTGCTGGTTCTTTGATGGCATGTAAGGAGTATGTTTTAAATAGCGTTACAGCTGCAGAGAGGCTCTTTGTGAGGAAACAAGGGGTTTCTTGATGGGGAGGCAGGCTGTGTTTTAGGAACAGTACTGAAATTAATTTCTAACCACTGACACAATATTATAAATAAGCACAGACAGCAAGATTTTTCAAGTTTCTTAACACTTGCTGAAGAGATATGCAAAATTCAATTAAAAATGTAAGCAATATATTTTGAAGTATAAAAATTTCAGCTTAAAATAGAGACATTCTTTCAATATTGCAGATGTGTAGAAGATACTATCACACATCTTCTGTTCTTTCCTCTCTTTCTAAGCTCTGCCTGTGCCCCTCTGATGCTGGCTGAAACTCACTGCAGGTGTTTCCAGCAAATGCCTTTCTGTGCTGCATGGGATTTGCGTGCCAGCTTCCTCGTGAGAAGTGGAAAGCCAGATGACACTATGGCAGTACATAGCAAAGGAAGTGCCACTGATAGCAGTGGTTTAATAGAAGTTAAACTTAAGGGTCTGCTTAAGTCAGTGGGAATTTTGTTCCCAACACTGACAGGACTTGGATTTTTTTCTAAAATATTGTCCAATAAGCAAAGCCAACTGACTTCAGAAAGCCTCATCATCATGCATCAGATGCGATAATCCTAGGTGGTGCTTGAAATCATTTTAGATTACAATTTCCAGTGGAAGTCTTTTCAATTTGTTTTTCCCTTTAAGGGCATGTTTCCTTCTAAAACAAGAGCAGCATTCCCTTACGTTTGAACTCCGCATGAAAAGTTATTTCCAACACAATAGAGGAAGGGGTTTTCTTACAGCTTGGTTGGTTACTTGGAATTAACAGCCCACACCACAAATAAGGACATGTAAGAAGACATAGGTAGAAAAGATGCATGTGGTAAAAGGACTAGCAAGTATTTTACCTTGTCTTACTATCACAAGGTAGTTTTCAGAGGAACCACTGGCAACACAAATACAAAGCAAAGTACAAATACTATTCATTCTTATCTTTTGTCAGAAGTCTACATGCCTGAGTTAACTATTTAAACAAATATTAACAAGTGAGCTAAAGTAAAATGGCACCTCGGTTTTTGAGGTTTTTTTTCCAAAATACCACACGAACATCATATACAGTGTACAGCCTTTCTCTAAGACAAAAATAACATCACCAAGTCTTACTGAAGAGAGAAAAGGGTATTTCTGTTTTTAAAATTGGTAATACTCTAAGTCCACTACCAAGGCACACAGATTGCCAGTTATAGCCAGTGCAGTAACTGCACATCAAACCAAAGCACCCCAGCTGCAAGGGCACCAGCCCTGCTCACATGTCCACTACTGCACGCACATGCCGGTCCAGGGTATTGTGCACAAGTCTGGTCAGTCCAAAGCACACTTATAACATAATCATCATTCTTCCATTTTACGTTAAAAAGGCAACTAAACCTATATTGCACGAAAAAAGCCCTCCGTAGTAGATTTTCTCCAAGTTCAATAAGAAAGGTATTGTATCAAGTGGCAGTAGCTAGGCAGTCTTTATTGGGCTCATAAAGGATTATGATTTTGCCCTATTCTCTATATAAGTGAATTTCTTAAAATATCATTTTTAAAATGGCACTACTTCTTCTCATGATAGTGTTTCTTTAATATATTAACTTTCCCACATCCCATACTTTGATGGTTCGGCAATTTTCTAGTTCATTTTAAATCAGTTTTTGACAAAACAATACCAACAGTTCAGTAAGTGTCCCAGCTGAATTTTACACTTTACGTTTCTTTCTGAAATACCCTCTTACTGAATAGCTTTAGCAGCTAGTAAAATTATTCAATTTTGAAGCCAAAAGAATCAGTTTAAGCACTAAATTCATGGGGAAGGGGGAGGACAGTGATACTGAATGTTGATAGTAGTTTTTGGTTTTAGCACTAGGAAGCTTTTGTAAAAATCAGAAATACATTGTAATTTACAGGTTTTGTGCATACCCTTCTCTATAGATTTTTAGTATGCTTTTCATGCTTTGACACATACAGATGTGTACACATACATGCATACATTATATATGTGCATACATCATATATGTGCATACATGTAAATATATGTGTGTATATATGTATATAAATATACCCAGACACATACATGTATGCACATAAGCCACTGCTGTTAATTTTCTCTGTTAAACAATAATGAATAAAAGATACAGCAGAAAATCACCACTATGAAATGAAGACAGAAGACAGAAATGTTGTTTACATATATTGTGTGTCTTAACAGTGAAGTGAACCCCTAATAGTATAGCTCCCAATCTGTGATTTATGTTAACCTTGCATCAATAACACCATGATAACTAACTTTAATAAATTATGACTTCCTGTTGCATTCTCACTTTGGAAAAAATATACAGCCTTACTAAAAGAGCCCATCTAAAACTAGGGACATGAGCAGAGCTGCAGATCCAGCTGTTTCGAATCTTTACCACATCCAGCTCCTAGTATCTGCCTATCCATTGGAAACATTCCTACCTGAGATAGAGCAATTTTCATTTCCTTCAATAAAAAGTAAAAATATCTCAGATTAAAATTTCCTTTTCTTCAACTTCCAAGTGAGAGAAATAACTAATGGTTGAGGTGAAGACCTTCCTGGGTGCCTCTGACTTGATCCACAGAGGACTTTTGCAAGAAACCCCCCCGAATTTTTAAATCAAGGACTGTAAACATTTCAACTAATGTGCTTTAATTCTAGTATAGGCAAGAAAAAAAGTTTCAATTCTCTAGTACATAATTTTAAATACATCTTCTCTACTGTTCCATGTGTGATTTTTTTTTCCTTTAAACATTGGCTAAGCATTTTTTATTCTTATATACTGCTATTAAAGAGTGAGGTCAGCTCCAGAATTCCTATAAAAAGGCACCATGAAGAGCCACCTAAAATGACACCAAGAGAAGGGCATGCGAGTCATAAGATTCGAGAGGGGGAGAGAGTTTTATTTCAGTTTGGCGCAGTCTCTTCTGTTGGTGGGTTTTGGTGAATGGAATTAACAGCTAGAGATTTTTTGTTATTTCACTACCATTTATAAGATATTTTGGTTGTACAAACCACATAATTATATAAATATATATATTGCAGAGCCTTAAGTTTAATTTATTTCATGCACAAGAATGTTTGTCTCTTTACTCTAAATCCTCATTGTTCCCAAAGACAACTGTATTAATAATTTCACTTTGGTAACTGTCATGGTAAATAGACAGTTAGTGTTTCTAGTTCTTCTAAAAAGGAGAAAATGCCTGGCTACAGAATAACAAAAATCTTTCCAATTTCTGTCATCATTTGAAGCAACTGTACTAAAGAGAGAAAATGCAAGAACTAAAACTAATCCTGTGAGGAGTATGCCTTATTGGGGCTCATTTCAGAACAGGCTGCCTTTGCACTTGGTTTTATAAATGCTAATTATCAAGGTCACCACAGATTTGTGTGATATTTTAGGTTTATTTTCCACTTTTCTATTAACCTAAAAAAATAAAAGTGTTCTCCCTAAAAGTGTTATTCTAAAACTCTTTAATATCTTAGAACTATACTATAGAGCTGCCTAGACTTATACTTTTCAACAGTCTCCTCTCTTAATTTTCAGAGGTTCCAGAAATCAACGGAATCAACTGCTACAACTACTGCTTTGTGAGATTAAGCTACTATCCCTCCATGAGTAATATGTCCCTACATTGTGGCAACTAACTTTTAAAGCATTAGTGGTTTTTTTGAGAAACCTATTCCTATTCACCATGGCACTTGGGAAGGAGGGAAAAAAACCAACAACCCAGAAACCTGTTCCTTCTCAGGCCATAAGTGTGAGCTTTATAAAAAGAGAACAACCAAAAACCCCCAAAAAATAAACCCAAACCCAAAAGCCTTGATCTCAGCCTGGTTGCAGTGAAGTAGATTTGAAAAAGTGATTCACATGGGCAACCTTGATATATAGCCCTTTTTCCTGATCTTTATTAGTGATGGATGTTCTGTTCCAAAACACTTTCCTTGCTGGGCTAAGAGAACTCTGACCACTTGTGCACTACGCAGAGCCTCCCAGTTCACTTCAGGCTGGCAAGGAAAATGGGTACCAGAAGAATTCGGATTAGGGCAGGGGGGAAATCCTTTGACAAAATACTGGCTAAAAATACCTCTGACATAATTTATACTAAATCTAATGTGTACTTTAGGATTTGTAACAGAAACAATTAAAAAAAAATGTATAGAAAGAACTCTGCAGTATTACAACCGTTAATTTAACAGGAAAGACAGAAACTAATGGAAACTATCCCTCACATGCCAAGATTGCCACTAGACTACTGAGACAATGATAACAATCTTACCACAGCATTCACCTTTGTGCTGTCCTTCCTTGTTTTTTTAATTTGTAAACAGGTTATCTACAGGAGTGCTGAGGAGCTCTCATTTTAGAGAAAGATACAGAATAAAGTGGAGAGCTTACATGTATGTGAGGTAATGATGTCTCACTGCATGTTTCATAGAATCATAGACTCATAGAATGGTTTGGGTTAGAAGGGACTTCAAAGATTCCTCTAGTTCCAACCCCCTGCCATGGGCAGGGACACCCTCCACTGGACCAGGCTGCCCAAAGCCCCATTCAACCTGGTCTTGAAAACTGCCAAGGATGGGGCAGCAACAACTAATTTGGGCAACCTGTGCCAGGGCCTCACCACCCTCACAGTAAGAATTTTTTTCCCAAAATAGTGAATAAGAAAGAGAAATCCTAGATCTGCAGGACAAAGATGCCAGAAAAAAAAGAAAGGTAGTCATTGTTTCAGGTAACAACTGCCTCTGAAGCACAGGATGTCCTTATTAGCTTTCAGTGAATACAGTTGGCTATGCAGTTATTCTAGAATTTGAAGAATGCTGCTCTCTACACTTGTGTGATAAAGGAAAACAAGTGACATAACTGTTCAAACTGAAACCAGAGAGAAGTGGATTTAGAATTGATTTTGGATTGAAAGAGGCAACCATGCAGTTTAGTGGACGTTATTGAAGACAAGAATTGTCTAATGGAAAGGATGGACATTTACAGAAGCCACAAGCCTTTCAACATAAGAAAGAATTCAAAATATCACAAGAAATATTATAAGAAGCACTGTCCAGAACAGTATACAGATTTCAATCTAAAATTCAACAAAAAAAATTCTTGGAGTTGTACCTGCTTTAACAACTGTCATGTGGACACATGCAGGTTAACCTATAGGGAAAAAAGGCAACAATTCCAAAATTTTGCAGGCAATCAGCAAGACCCCACAGAGCATATATGGTAAGGACAAAGAAATGACAGTGGTGCCACTAGCAAGGAAGAATTATTCACAGAAGCAGCAAATACCTTTGTAAAAGAATTTTTTTTTTTCTTCACACTTTCTTCAACTAGACAACTTTGATGACATAAAAGATACAAAGACTGTTTTACTTGTGTATTACCTTTTTGAACTGGAGTAGGGTGAATAGCAAGACATCCTTGCCAGAAAGTTCTGAGCAAGAACTAGAATTTTCTAAGGCTAAAGATAAGCAAACACGTGCATTCTAGAGAGCAGAGGTAAAAAATCTAGGCAAGAAGTTAAGTGAAAAAGCTTATTTCATGTTGAGGCTGTCATTGACCAGCTCAACCAGACTAATAAAAGGTATAATGATGCTTTGGAATGAGCTCTGGAATGAGGAACATATGCAAAGAACTTTATGTCTAAACCAGTTGCTGTTTTACACTTGAGAAAAGTGCTTCCAATGAGAATCTTCAAAAACTTGATCAATGATTTATTTCTTTGTTAGTATTTAAATCAGAAACCTGTTTTCTACAGGTGTGTGAGTGAGAATATTACTGGCATAATGATTCTACAATGGTATAATTTAAACACACAAATGTCCTGAGCAGTAATTAAGCTAAAAAATACCCACTGAATAAATCTTAAGACCTTTTGTAATTGAAAGGAACTCAGCACTGACTAAAACAGGTTTTAAGCTATCTCTGCCCTTTCCTCAAAATGCTAACAAATGCTCCTCTCTTCCCAGGTAGATGCAAACTTGTTTTTCTTTTTCAGTATTCAGTGGAAGATCTGCAAGCTGAGGTCAAAGTTCGAAAAGCTTCAGAAGTTTTTGACACTCTGTAGACCACTGGATAAACATTAATTGCTAAAGCTTTTGTCCGGAAGGAAGAAAACAAACTTACTAGGATACTTGCTCCCAGTATCAGCAAGGAGTGAGTTTCCAGTGCAACAGGGGTCTATGTCTAACTATACAAGAATTTCTAAAGTATTTCAGAATGTACATGCATATGAAAATTATTCAGAGGCTGGAGAATTATCTGAGATAAGGGCCAGAAATACTCTGAACTGGCCTAAAATGAAAAGCAAGAAATGAAATCTTCAGAGTTGCCCCATATGCCAAAACCCACAATGAATAAGTCAACACAGGCAATACAAAATATTGACATTGCAGCTCTAAGTAGGATAGATTTGTTTATGTTGCTTGGAAAAAAATACACTTCTTTTAGATTAATATTCTCATTTTGCTGAGACAGCAGGTCCTAATAAAATGACATCTAAGCTGGTGATGGTGTATATGCAGTATTTGTACTAGATACAGAACAGCCAACAGTAATATCTGATAAAGGACTACTTATTATGCAAAAGTATAAGATGTTCTAAGTAATGGAGTGATCTAGAAGTTTTATCCTCAAGTCTAATGGATTTTAGGGGCAATAATAATGCAGATATTGAAAAGGGTGCCTAATTCAATGCCAATCCATGGTATAACACAGCAGTATCACTACTTTCTTTAATCAAAGCAGGCAAGTGGTGGCAATTTTTAAAGTCTTACCAGAGCACATACAGAGAAAAGTATTCATAGATAATTCACGTATGTTATTAATAACATTTGGGGTTCCTTACCATTGCCACTATATTCGTGTGTGTGTGTTCACAGTGGGAAACATTATTTGCAGACCTTAAAGGATGCAAATGGCCATCCTGAGATTGCTAGGTACTATAATATGGGAGAAATAGGGCATGCAATTTTAGTTTCAGAAAGGAAGATGGTAAGAGGCATGAAATTTACCTTTTTGCCTAAAAGAACATGGGGTAAGCAAAAACAATGTAATATATAGACAACTGAACATCAAAACACAATCCAGTCAGAGAAAATGTGCTTTCTGGGTTTGATGAATACCAGATTCAACCTCTTAAATCTAAGTAACAATGCAAATAATCTCAAAATCTAACTGGATTAAATAATAAAATTCACTATTAGGCTAGTTATGTATAATATGAAATTGTGGTGAATGCCAACCTGCTTTTTCATCAGTGCTGTAACAGAATCTTGGAAAGAAATGGCATTGTGGACTAAATGGTCAAGTTTCCAAGTTTCCATACAGAAACTCACAGAGCTCCTTAAAGGTCTTCCATTACAAGGAGAAACTTGTCAGATAAAGTGCATTTTTATAAGAAACTGAGTGATCTGTGATAAATTCATTTCCTGGACTGCTCTACACTCTTCAGCCATAGGCAAAGATGTGGTATTGGGCTCTGTCTTCTCTCAGGGGAAGAACACTCCTAAAATCGTAATTTACACTAATTCAGAAATGAAATTCAGGGTTTATTATTCGAGAGCCTGGCAGCTGAACAGCAATATGTGAGATCTACCCTGTGAACAGTATGTACTGTAGGCAGAATTGTTAGAATGAAGGAAGACTAAAGATGAAGCCAAGACTCCTGGTGAGATCTATCAGATGCTTATTAGCACAAGTGAATTCAAAAGCTGCATGACAGAAGGGATAAAATAACAGAAAATAATCTAGGATAGTGTACAGTCAAGAAGGAGACACAGAAATATCAGTGCTACGTGTGAATATAAGCTAAACATTCTTAAATGCAGTTCTGCAGAACAACTGATGTAAAAAGAAGACAAAAGTACTGACCTACTTCACAGCTCTTCATGTTCTGACTACCTCATACAAGCTTTAAGGCTAACAGTTCATCTTCATCCTCATTCATTCAAAATCATCATCCAACTTTCTACTGAAGGCATCCCTTTCTCCTCATCTGCCAAGAAACCTGCAAGGAGGTTATTAATGCAATGCAATGTGGAAAAGCAGTTGAATGAAACAGTGTCACGACACTCCAAGTATGGTGGAAACTTCTTCCAAGAATCGCTGTATCAAGTCAGCTTTGATGTTCATAGTAGGCTTGCAGCTCCATCCCCCAAGTTAGCAAACTTCTGTACATATCTACTGAAGAGGAAAGAAAAGAAAAGTGTCTTTGCCTCAGGATAAATGAAAAGGGATTTCAATTACATCTGTTCTTGACAATGTCTAGTATGATAGGAACTTGCTGAAGACCAAGTTCCTGGCAAGATACAAGGGGAGAGAGACCTTTGAGCATAACTATAATTTTGTTAGGATGTTAATTAAAATCCATATTGATCCACAGAGGAAAGTATACAATAGAAAATTGGTATATAATATGTCTGGTGCTGGAAAGTCATTCATAAGAGTACTCAGGCTCCACAGGAAACAGTGGTATCACTGACACAATAAAGGGCCCTAAAACTAAATAAGGTACATGGCCATCACAGTACTATGCTCACTTGAAAGACAAGGTGGGGAACTATGATTGATTCTATTCTAACTCAACAGCATAAAGAAGAGAGTAGATAAAAAATGGGACATGAACTACATGTTTATAAAGACTTTAAAGGAGAAATGACTTAAGCAAAATCCTTTATTGGAATATTTAAGGGAATATTCAATAGAAGCAATATGCCAACAATTTTGTCTAAAACCTCCTGCACAAAACTGTCAAATCGGGCATATTTGCCCTTTGAGTTTTTTTAATGTGTGGCTCTTTTTTTCTTTTTCATATGATCATAAATCACTGCAAATACTGATGTATTTCAAGAAGGGACTATAAAATATTTTTATCTCCGCTGGAGGTTATATGGTAAGTAATTTTTTTTAAAAACAAAAACCCCCAGAACCCCTCCCAAATTTAGGTGAGAAAATGGCAAATTTCCACGTGTCACAGTGATACAGACTTTTGCATGAATGCAAAGATTTTTCTCAGCTTTTTAACTAGTTAATCTTCAAATAACTACTATCCAACCACACATACAATGCACAGCATTTGCATATTTTGCCTTTCTTTGAATACCTGGAAAAGACAGGCAGTTTTAGAGTAATATTGTTAGGGGATGCTCTTAAATAACCATGACTATATACAGTAAAGAATAAAAATGTATGTTCGAAACAGCAAGGTCCAAATTGTTAATCCAACAAATGGACAACCAGGCAATGCAGCATGTATTTACAGTGTTGATTAGGGCAAGAGAATTGAGAACATCCTAAAACACATGGAGCCCAACAATGCAATATACCCAACCAATATTTATTGCTGCCTCTGCAGAAGCAATTTCCATTTTGATGCGTTCTCTCACACATGATGTTCTGAAACAGTTAAGTAACATGAAAAATACAGGTTCAAGATTATATCTGTCACAGATGAAAATACAGCATTTATGCAACATTACATAATAAAGGCTCTGGTTTATGGACCCAAGGTCCTCTTGGGACTACCACAAATCTACATATTGTCATATGGTGATAGATTTTTATATTTGCATATGTGAATTAAAAAGAATCTACATTAATAACCGAAACAAACAAAACACAGTTGAGTCTAAAGGGCTGAGGAAATTTAACAGTATCATTTGGTTGTTGTAAAGGTCGCTGCCGGATCACAAAATCTCTCTGGAAACCTGCCTATCTTAGCCAACATTTTATAAAGCAATTGAGGAGTCTGTTAAAACCACCTAATTCCACGGGGGGTGGTGCCAGCACTGAGGGCAGATCTGCATTTGTTCTATACTTCAAAGACACCAGAATCACGGGAAGGGAAGAGACTGCTGACAGTTCTCTGCACACTTATTTTAGAAACTAGGAATGAATTCACTCTACCAAATTGTTTATCTCCCCGGTACATCTACCAAGTAATTTCTAAAATGTAATTTCTACTATGCTAATCTAGGTGAACTTATTAACACCGATTTTCAACAAATAAAATCTCAACGTTGTGGAGATAAGCAGTGCCAACCATGGAGCTCCACAAATTTATGGAACTCAACAAATTTAGGGGAAAGATTATATGACATTGTATCTGCAATAACAGATGACTGGGCTGATGATCTTAGAGGTCTCTTCCACTCTTGTTTTCCAAACCTACCACATATAAATTAGATTCCAGATTTCACTAGTAGCTTAATCCAGTTTTAAGCATGAATATTCAGAGTTGAAACATAAATACATCATCTTACTACATCATCCAGACTTAGTCATCATTACTTCAGGTCACGGATAAGTCCTGCACACCACCACATCCATATCTCTCTCTCCTCTGCTTTAATCTAATGGCACAATTAGTCCAATGGAGGACTGGACACTGAAATTTCTAATGTTCATAAGTTTAACTAGAGTTCTCCCACCCATAAATATCAGAATGCAAAAACTGTATCATCCTCACATATTTTAGCAGTAAGCATTAAGGATCCTCTACTATGTATTAAAAATAGCATTCAGGGATATTGCTACAAAAAGCTGCACCTAACCCAAAATTCTGAAATCTCTAAATAAATTCGTAGACATATAACATAAAAAAATATAAATGTACACTTAGCTATCCACATCTGTATGTATTGCCCCATGATTTTGGAATAGTAGATTGGATAAATGCAGTATATAAAGAATAGAGGCAAAGACCCCATAATTTACTAACTGTATGGACTTCTTTTAGAACACTTTACAAGACCTTGATTTAACCTACCTGATATCACTACAGAGCTAGAAAGGATAGACTAATTTTTTTAAGGTGGAGAAAGTGAGATAAACAAAAAAATAACAGAGAAGCACAAAATCTCAGGTCTCCCAGTTTTTAATAGTGAACTCTAACCCTCAGAAAAACTACGAGCCTTATTTTTGGGTATTATATTCAGTTCTTGACCACGTTTTCATAGAAGTCTCTCCATACCCCTAACCCAAGAGAAAACCAATGTATTCAATCTGAGGAAGCCACCTGTGCTTTTTAATAGCCTTGCCTGACAAAGAATAGGTCTTGTAATAGATGAGATACATAAATGGAAAACCATTCAACATTTGAGAAAGGTGACTATATTCACTAGCCTAGTGTCAATTTTTAATTCCTAGGTTTGTTTTTTGAGCTTTTTTTAAAGACCATTCATGAAATATTAGATTCCTGTCTCATATTAATGTTATGTCCTCTGACACCCACTCAGTGAAAGATAAAAAGATGGCATTAAGTTTTAGCAGCGAAGTGAAACGTTGCATGGTGCAAGGTGACCCAGTCTCATTTAACAGATTACCAAAATATAATCAAATAAAACCTATGATCTTTACACCGGCAAAAACAGTGCAGCAAGAGGACAAATATATTTTTAAAAACTTCAAAGATCAATTTAAATGAATCACGTATATTTGTAACATCTAAGTGAGTCCTCTGCAGCTATCCAGTCCTTGTAAGAGCATCCATACTGAGAGCAAATTTTAGTACAGGCAGGCTCAGGTTTCCCAACAATTATACCCTGACACTATATCTAACCCAAAACAAATGCCCCAAACTCAATTAAGCTGTTTGATTACAATAAAAACAATCCTTGCTCTTTGTCTTAGTCTCAGTATCTACTGGCTGATAATGTATAGTTCACAGGGTACGCATTGTTTAACTGCATTAATCCACAGCCAGGAGGAAAAAGAAAAAAAAAAGAAAAGAGAGAGAGAAATCTCATACGGGTGTGATGATGTGTGTGTAACTCAATTATACCAAGAGATAAACTGCCTTGGGTTAAGATAACCAAAAGAAAACTTTAGGAAATACATATTTTTGTAAAACAGATCTAGACTTAATTGATAAAATTCTACTTAGTTTGATTTTGAAATGTTACAACGATTTTCATACACCTTTCTCTAATGTGTTTTCTGATAGCTTCTGACAAACTTGGAATATTTTCATGATGGACTTTGGCAGTAATCCACTATGGCAATTCCTCTGTTTCTAAACCCTCACATTTAGTCCTTCAAATCCATTCACTGAGAGCTGCCTCACCTGCCACTCTGATTGCAATGCCTCCCAGACCCTCATCAGCTAACCTCATCTATCCACTGTCACACAAACTTGGGCTTGATTTGTTGAAATGGAAGAAACTTCTACTGGGGTCGAACGATGTAATTTGGGGCTGAAAGTAAGTGAAGCTTGCTGGTTTGGATAGAGCGTTAGGTGAAATTCTGTCAAACAAATCCTGAAAAAAACCCAAAACAAAACTAAGAATTCATGCCTGTATTTTGCACTGAATGACTCCTTTCAAAATACTTTCTGTGCGTTTTAAATAAATCACTGTGGTCCTGGAAAAGCGCAAGCAAGATTAAATGAAAAATTCACAAGTGTTCACAGCAGTGCTGGGAAAGGAGCTCAAGACTGTAAGATGTTTTCAGTGTTGCTGTTTTAATTGTGGAACTTTACACAACAGTTGAATTAAAGCAGTACAAGACAGAAACGTTTCAGTTTAGCCTGTATTTACAGACATATAAAAGAAGAAGAAAGGATAAAATGGCCAATGTACATTTATTTCTGCACAACATTAGGTAGATGATATGGGCAATGTACTTTGTGTAGGCAGTTTAGCCCATGTGATTCACGGGCTGATTCTGATCTGGGTACATCAGAAGAGCCTTGCAACCCAGTATTTCACTCCAGTGCCCCAAAAGGCATCAGCTAGTACCCTAGCCAGCGGTTCACAGTCCTTACTTTAATGTAGTAACTGGTGAAATGCTAGCAGCTTTGAAATAGATGTTCTTCATCTACCAGGCACAAGGCACAGGGAGAGAGAATTAGTGAAGGGGGAGGTGACAGAAGCTGCAGAGTTAAAACACACACAAACATCCACAACTTCAAAAATGTACTACTAATACATCAGGAGACCTCATTGAATGCAGTTTCTTACTCATCCTGCCCAGATTCATGCCACTAAACACAAGGCTTAAGAGGCCGAAAAAAGAAATCCAACCATGTGAAAGTTAAAAAACTCTCTGTATGATAAAATGGCAATAAAAATCCCTTAACAATTATTCTGCTACCTTCTCAAATTAGGAATAGTGTCTCTCATGCCCTAATTTTATCTTTTCCTCTGTCCCATGTTAAAACACCAGTGTAATTATCCTTTATGAAGGTTGCCTGAGGTTCCTATGAAAACTTGCTCAGGGTGATTATTTAGTTGCCTTTTTTATTTGTGGAATTTAGGCAAGAATGTTTCAAGCTGTTTGTCAAAATAACCGCTTGATCTGCTTTAGTATGTTTGTAATTGTTAAAAAACCAGCCTTTTCAAATAAACAGAGGGAGAATAAGGTTAAATGCTCTAATTGCAAACTTGTTAGAAGAGCTGAACATGAAGGTTGTGCAAAGGGGTTTCTAATTTTGATGGTTTTGGAGCCAGTTCTCAGGATTTAATGACTGCAGTGTACCTGGAGATGTAAGGCATAGCAACATGATATTAGAGAATATTCTTTGACATTTCCATAATGCATTTCAGAACTACTGAAAATGTTTTCTTTCTCATTAGTAGGTTTACATACAATTTTTTTATTTCACATTCTTGATGACTTTCAAGGCACTGGACTTCACACGCAATACAAATACTTTCATTTTAAGAAGAGACATTTCAAGTAACTTGATGTATTTATCTAAAAGAAGGTTCACAGTGCTGAAAACTTGTCTGCTCTATCCCAACTACATGACCTAGTCTAATAAAGTAAAAAAATAAATGAAAGGAGGGGCAGGAAGTCTTCCTTAAGTACTCTATGCCAGAGATGTTAAAAAGGAATTAACGTGGCTAAACTCCATCAAGGGGAGCACCTCAATTAAAAAAAAGTTGAAATTTATTTATGGTTTTCCTGAATGAGGCTTTTCATGTATAAGAAATACAGATTGCTACTGAAAAGCTAACCTGCAAATAATGCAAAAGCAACTTAAACTCGTGGTAATTCCCCCCAGTTGTACATTTTTTCCAGTTCTCTCCCAAACTACTATTGACTTTACAGAGGTACAACTCTTACAGATGGAATAAAATCACATTTGCTCTGTCTCTGCCTCCAGCAGTTGATCACAGGAACCAGCACCAATAAAAGGCAGAGGAGTCTGATGACAGTTAGGATGATGCAGAGGTGAACCTCCAGAAGATGCAGCAACCACAGTGTCCCACAGCCATTCTCCTGCAGGTCCAGAAACAGAACCACAGGATTTGGCTCCCTGTCAAGCTCCCAATAAGCAGGCTCATAGAGCCTTTCACATCAGGGACAAGCACTGAAAAACCTTTGCCTAGGTTCCTCAGCCATTCCTAACTATCATTAACTACTGCTGGGATACAGCACCTCTCTCAGCTTACACCACACCAGTTGTACTTCGTGAGCCTGCCAAAAACATTTTTTTTCCCAGATTATAACATCTACCATTCTCTTATCTCTCTCATAAATACCATATTTCTTTCTGGCAGAAGTTTTTTGGAGGCACCACAAGGAAGATTCAGCTGATTGATTCCACAAAGTTTGTGTCTTGGAAGGTTCTACTTTTATAATTATTTCCTTTTAAAACCTTTCTAATTCCGTACCCACAGTAGCATATGTATTCCTATGAAAAACTCTACATAAATTTTCTGGAAATTACAATTTGAAGATACTTCCAATCTATGAAATTTGACAGGGGAAAAATATTACTTCTCTAGAAGTTGATAGAGTGATTAAAAAACTACAGAAGGATTACCACTGCCTATTAAGTCTGATAGTTTGAGCAATTTCTATGGAATCCTTCCTTACTTTATTCCTATTAGATTCATTAGCATATTTCCAGCTAATAGCTAACAATTGTCTGCTATAAAAAAATACCTCCCTAAATCTGCTTCAATGGCCAGATATTGCGGCAATCAGTTAAACTTTCTCATTTTGCATTCAATAGCTTTGCACAGTGCAAACAGAGTTTACATCCCTTTGGATACAAAACACCCTGCTGAGCACTGTGGTCTCGTCCTGCAGTGCCTGTGGTGGTGTGGGCGCAAGCTCTTCCTGCCATAATGCCTGCGGCTTATGCGTAGATCCTCACTTGTGGGATCTCACACTCTTCTCTATCATCCACTGTTGACCTCTGCCAAGAGCCAGAGAGTTAAGGCAGGTCTTCAATATAAGCTCACGTGTTTCTTGTTATGGTCATTGTATTTGCAAACATATCTTTTTATTTCAGATTCCTGCCTCACTTAGATCCTCCAGATGTCAGATTCCTGGTCAATGCAACCACTGCTTAGGGAACCTGAACTGCCCAGTGCTTTAGTGAGCAGCTGCAATACTAAGCAAGAACTCAGGCCCAGATAACTTATTTTGACCCAGTTTCTCTCCCTCCAGGACAGCAAATTACTTTTTTTCTGTTTATTTTGTATTCTTTCAATGGAAGACAAACAATTTTTCCACATTAACAACTGTTTTGCAGTACTGTGTGGTCACTTTCTAGTTAGCAAACCATTACTTTAACATCTTCCATTTTGTCATAGGACCATGCAAAGGCTTCCTTGTTGCACAGTGACAGTCAATGTTCTCTCCTACTGAGAAGGGCACAGACTTGGTTTACTCATATGTTATTTTTCCCTCTAATTTTCATTTCTGTGAATATTGCCGTAACATCTAAATTATTCTTAATGCTTTTTCTAAGTGTTGTTAAATGCTACACAAACTTTACGTGGCAAGCTGGTAACTCTTAATGCATCAGATTTTCTACTTTAGTGCTTGTTCATCTGGTATGACTTCTTAATGGATTCTTTTTAAAAGAACTAGGTTGTAATTAATTGCAGCCCATAATTATGTACATGAAAAGGATTGGTTTGAACCTTTACCCTAGGCATACACCAAGGTGAAAGAAAAGATACAGGTTATGGCTTAGTAGTTGTACTTAGATAAATGGTGACATTTCTTAATAGAACCAAACAATTCTATGTTTTGTTCATCAAACTCTTTCTTTTTTCTTTTTTCTTTCTTTTTTTAACCTGTGTCAAGCAGATATCAGAATTGAGATGTACTCACTTTACTCAAGGGAAATATGGCTGCACTCAGCACCTTCCTTTGTATGGAATAGGTTTGTACATCAAAAAATTCAACAGACTTTAATTGTTAAAAAGCATTCAAATATTTATTTAGACTGTGTATCAACCTTTATCATAATTATTTTTTTTTCTTCCAGTTACTGACCTTTCCTTCCTCAGAACAGGCTAAAATGTCATTCAGTTAGTCTGTCCACAGGAGAGTTTTCCAGAACGTAAAAAAACCAAAACCTGAACCCACCCTGTGATGCTGTTTGTTTAGTTCTGGTTGGGGGGGGGGAGGGGGGGGCAGGGAAAAGCCTCTACAGAACATTTTTCACACATAGGCTCCTATCAAAAGTGTCCCCTATGAGCAAGTGAGCAATTTTAAGCTAGTGGCTAGGTTTTTACAACTCTCAGAATAAAGAGCCAGCATATTTAAAGGCAGAGAACTGGAGGTCTAATTTTTCAGAATTCTGTCATGTATTAACAGGAGGACTGTTTTAAACTTGTCAAACTAAGTCCTGGAACAAGGACCTGGAAAGCAATGGGTTCTTTTTATCATCACGCCAATTTTTGCGGTCCAGGTTTTTCAGCCATGATGATCTGGAGTTCTGTGGATAGATTTCCAACAGAGTCTACTAGAGGACAGGAAAATGCTTTGGAAGCCTAGACCCAGTTTAAAAGAGAAAGCTGGTGTTATTGTCATCAATCTGCTACTGACTGAACTGAAAACAATTTCAAATACACTAATAAATCCTTTCTTTTTTTTTTTGGCCCCGCTAGCTTTTTAAAGTTTAACCCTTTGACAAGGTAACCTTGGAGCTCCAGTAATCCCATCTGACTGCCACAAGAGTCGCTGTCTGCTGGATCACAGTGCTTGCCAAGCAACTTTTCTCAGCCTCTATTTTGCCACCTGCAAAACAGGGCAACGCTTTTGGAAATGTGTTTATGAATGCCTAGATTCAAATGACTGACATTTTGATATTGCCTTGTCTATCAGGTATGTTATAAAAAGAACACAGTTTTATATTGAAGTTCCAACTACAGCACAGTCTGAGGCATAATTTTTATAGTTTAATCAGTGAATCACTTAGCGTTGCAAGGTTTCCTTTTCCTTGCTCAATATGCTGAAATTGTTCATCTCTCTGGAATCATTCAGCTAAACTTATTTCATCGTAGTAGGATTATAAAAAAAAAAAGCTAAACTTGCTGTGTCTAGTTAACAGAACCTGAAATACTCTGACAATTGAAGTTTCAATTTATTGCTGTGCTGGTCCTGTTTTAAGAGTAAAACTGAAAGGCATATGGTTGATAAAACAACCTGTAACTGCTCCAAATGTTATCTCAGGACCTGTGAACATACACCAGCATTTTCATTCCCATGTAGCACGACATATTCATCCTTAACAAAAGGAGATCACAAGCAAATGCAAAAAAAAAATGGAGTGGAAGTCGGATTTCCCATTTACTATTTAAAATATGCACTCCGCAACTGTCAAATTAAAGGAGAGCTTTACGAGCATCCGGAGAGAAAGGAACAGAGGCTCAGCAGCAACTGTGCCAGCCCCACAAGGCACCATTTGCAATATGGTCCTGCACTACCCATGCAGCGCTCCATTTGTAGAGCTGGATGCAAACCAACTCCTGTGGCTCAGGCCGGTGGATGGGATGAAATGAATCCCAGCTCCCCGCAAAACCCACATACAGTCCCAGAGACAGCAGCCAGTTCCCAAAAGAGTACCAGAGCAGGAGGCATCAAGGGAGCCTAAAGACTGCTCTGCCAAGATTTGCCCTCAGGGAAGTTTTGTCTGTCCAGAGGGGTGGGGCTTCACCTCCAGCCAGGCTGGAGGAAAAGCACATTGGCCCCTTCCATGGCTGCGTGAGCTGTCACAGTGGTGGTTTTCAAACAAAGCTGTAATAAAAGTCAAGATAACTTTCTCCCAACTTCATGCCTGTTGCCTTTAACTGCATGCTCTTACAGAGAAGTGGGGCACCCAGTACAGAAAGACCCAAATCTCAGCTAAGCACCTTGCATGTTATATCGATACAAAACATCGGTGAAAGCAAAATTTGCATTAAAAAACAATAACAAAAAAGAAAAACACTTAATCTACACTGACACCAGAAGTGAAGTGAATTCACAGCAAAACTCACACAACTGTCAGCAGTCTTCACTGGAAATATGAGAGCTGACACACTTGCTATTATATATTAAGAAATCATTGTAGTAAGAAAGAAAAAGCAGGATTTGTAACTGGTGTTGAAGTATGATGAACTAAGCCAGAACCAAGTAATCTAGGCCCAAAACCCAGCTCTGACGTGGAAACCTCCTGCCCAGCTTAGAAAATTTGCTCAAAGTGTGCCCTTAACTTTGCTGAGAAAGTCTTTCTCACTCAAATGCATAGGTCTGCCTACATGTTTAGAGCTAAGCACACGCATACTTATCAGTGGGATCGAGGCTTTAATCCTTCCTCTTGAGGCTTCAGTAATAAAGTGGGGATAACCACGCTTACCTACTTTGTAGGGTGTTGTCAAAATTAATGCTCACAGAGCCGTCAGCAGGTGAAAATCATTATGGCTCCCATCCTGCAATTGCTAATGCATGGGCTGCTTGCTGCATGCACACTGAGCCCAGCGAAAGCTAATTGAGTCCTCTGAAGGTGCAGCAGTTTGCCCAGGCCCTATCAATAAACTGTTAAGTGTTTATAAAACAAAACAAAACCCTACTATATTACATGTGAACACAGCACAATTTTCAAATCATCCTGCAGACCAGAGCCTCTGGGACTATGGTAGAGGAAAAGCATTCATAACAATACAGAATACAATGTGAGAAGATAGATAGATAGATAGACAGACAGAGATATAAAAACACAGCTATTACACCAACTATTCAGTATAACTGTGTGCACACACTCACAGACAATACATAACTATGCATGTACGGCACCTAAGCCACAATAAACTGATGATTGTGTATATGTAAAAAGATGAAAATACAGACAAACAACTGATGCATATTACATCTTCTAGCCTTCCCTAAACTTAACTCTTGTCTGAAAGAGAAGGCTGGAAAAAAATTATACTTGATCGTTCACTTTGAAGAATGTGAATGAAAATCTCTGCCAAACCAGTTTGCTCATTAATATATCCCACAAAACCAATTTAACTGACGTCAAATTCAAATAATTCACCTGACGTCATGCTGGAGAAGCCAACCATGAACACCTCACAAATTATTATTTTGATCCAATTGTTAGAACAGAATTACAGCAAAACCTGCACTTTCCACAGCTATTAAAGCAGTGACCCTGGCAGAGCATGCTTTTGTGCTGAACTTTTTATATCACCAAGCCTATTAATCAGGTGGCAGTTCAAACTGATGTGCTTTATATAGTTGACCCTGGTCAGTGCTTTAATTACTTGGTATTAAATGGTAATTAAGACTTTTCACATTCAGGTTTACTCCAAAAAAATTAAGTGTAAAATCCAGTAATTTAATAAAGAGTTGTGTTCTTTACTGTGCTTCAGCCTGGACAGTGAGGATGCGGCAATTTACTATTGACAAGCACTAAAGGAGCAGGTCATTTCACAAGTATAGTGTGGACAAAGGTGAACCGGGCAACTGATGAAATCTGTGGCCAAGGCGAAATAGCAATCTCTGAGCCAAATGGTAATAAAGTTACTGAAATGAGGCAGCGTAGCTTCTGAAGTGAACTGTCATAAGGAGGATACAGGCTTCAGGATGGCTTGGCCAAAGTAATTAAAACATTATTCCCTGAAAGCCAATCAATGTGGTTAACCCCACCTCTGATTCTGTATGCTACACACCTGAAAAACAATGGTACGCGCATAAAACAGCGAGAAACACCAGCAGTTGTAGCTTATGCTCTATGAGATAGCATCCACCTATCAGAAAGTATTTACTAAATCTGCAATGTGGGGCAAAATAAGAGTCATACTTAATGTCCGTTCCCATATTACCGAATTATATCTCCGTATTTTCTACAACGTGCAAGAACCAAGCAGACATGCAGTCAAATGTCACTGTCCAAAATTCCCTGCTAAATCAAAGACAATTACTTCTCTCAATAGCTATTAAAGACAGATAGTTTAATCATTGGGGAGGCGATCTAGTGTACAGGACACTGCAAAAGGAGTCCAGAGATGTAGACTTAACTCGCGGCTCTGCTACTGACCTGCTACACGACCTTGGGCAAGTCTCTTCACATTTCAGCGCCTCTTTGTGTCCCTATTAACCTTTGGCCATCTCAGCTATTTAGAATGTAACCTCTCTGACGCAGAACAGTCTCTCACTACATGTTTTTACAATACCAGCACAACAAGGTCACCATCTTGGTTGAGACCTCTAAGTGCTACAGTAATCCAAATAAATAAGAACAATATATTCAATTATTCAGAATCCCACTTACTTTTGCTCAATTTTCACATAACATCTGGATAGCTAAGAGATCACCACAGATTAAGAGGATGTAGGATGCAGATTCTAATTTTGATGTTTTACCTGCTTTTCATGTAATTGAAATTTGTACTGATTTTCATAAAGCAAAGAACACCTAACCCACCACCTAAAACACAAACAAGGGAATGAGCCATTGGTGCCCACACAGGAAATAAATCATTTGTCTGAAAGGAGAAAGAAGAAGGTCCACCTAGTATAAAGTTTGACCCAGCAAAGCACTTAAGCATGTCCTACAATTTAAATAAGGAGTCAGAGCTTTTCAGAGCTCTGTAAAACAGTTGAAAAAATTATAACAAGAACATGAATCTAAGTATGTTAATACACATATTGTGAAATTGTGCTATATGAACAGGTTCATTCAAAGGGGCAAAAAACCTGCTTCCTTTAAAAACCGTGATTGAATGATGGATATTACTTGATACAACCTGTGCTCCCCCAACAAGCCCACACCACACCTACCTATGTAATTCAAAGGATATTTCAAACACTTGTGTTTTCTTTCTCTATTTCAGTTGTACATTTAGATGCAAGGAAAACGATGTGTGACGTGTTTTCCTTAAAAATATTGTTCAATGAAAGTTTTTCATAATTTCTGTCTGTATTTTCAATAAATACCCAAACTGAGCTAAATTAAGAAAAATACAGGCTCCAAGTAGAACTTAGAAATAAAACTAAAAAGAAGAAAATTTGGAATTGTACGCTAAGAATGTTTTTCCAATTTATTTACCTAGAAGCCTGAACCCAACAAGGAACAAAATATCATAAAGATTTGGTTACTTAAACAAGTTTGTACAGTGGAATGCACATTGACAGGAGTCACTCTTCTTCTCTTGATTCAGATACAGATACTTGAGTATGCTCACCTTCAGTTCATGCTTTTTAACTCTGACTCTTTGGAAACAAAAACAAACACAAAATAAGAAAACATGAAACACTCCCAATTGGAAACTGTTACAAAAGCATCAGTAGCAGAAAAGAATTGTAATTAAAAATGTTCTGACGCACAAATTAAGCACTGAACAATTATTTTGTCAGAGTAACTTTTGCAAATCAGCTAAAACCCTACCTGAAGAAAGGGCAAAAGCCTATGCAGGTATTGATATATCAATAACATGCCATGAATGACAGTAATAACCATCACTAAAAATAAAAAAAATTTAAAAGGAAGAAAAAGAAAAAGGGAAGAAAAACCCACATGTGGCTTAATAGTTGCCCTTTGAAGAAAACTGAAGGCTCTAGGAAAAAACATAAAGAGAAGCCTGCTCTCTTCCCTAGTCTCATAAATTTTTACCGTCCAAACTCAAGCTTGGGGTACAACATCATTTTTATTTTTCACACAAGAAATCATGTTCGTAAGTACGGCGTGAAGGTGGGATGAGACAATGATAAAATTGTTGAGGGGGTTGGAATGTGCACAGCTTATTACCACTGTAAAGGGGTTATTATCTGAAAAAAAATATTACATAAACGATTTGTCTTGAATATATCAAATCTGTAGCAATCATAAAGCCTAGTGAAAAACAAGAAAAAACATACCAAGAGCTCATGTAATAGCAGGAGTGTCCTTAAAGATCTTTTCTTCTCCTGGGAATTTAACCGTAGTAAAAATTTGGGAGATGCAGTTTCTTTAGCAAGGAGCTTGGTTACCATAACTGATACACATTGCCAGCCTTGGAATTCTAATTGTGTTTAATACAGTTTCATGTTGCATCAAAGTACAAAATCAATACCATTTGTCCAGCAAACAGGAAAAATGGAATCTATAAACTGCTCTTATTGAGTAATTAAACACCTATTATTGTCATGAGTGGTGAAACAATGAATTTTATAAGACAAATTTTTGTGAGAAAACACTGCAGTGATTAATACCTCCCTACGTATTAAATAAAAATGACTGCCTTTTGTGCGGTACTGCTGGCAGAAGAACAGGAATGAGAGAAGTAGTTGCCAGTGCCACAATAACAGGCTAACCTTGAACTGAACTCCTTTCCTCAAGAAATTAAATGCTGTAGCAGGACTTTAAATCCCTCCACTTAGAGCTCATTTGTGTTCCACGTAACCTGCAGTTCCTGAAGAGAACTCATTATCTTCAAAAGGAGAATCCTTTTATAATTTCTTTACAAATGTGTATATTGTTTCTACAAAAAGTATTTCATATCAGAAAAGGGATAAGGGTATTAACAGTGTAAGCAAGGCAAAAAGGCTTGTATCATTAAGACACCATTTCTGCTTCCTGGGAATTCAAACGCCAGCTATAGTGGTATGGAAAAGCGAATGAGAATGAGGTTAAAGAAAATGTACCTTTACAGCAAAATTTTAATCTGTTAGATTGATGCTAAACTGCCTTGGTCTCTCTGCTGCTATATGCTGTATTTCTATGTATAGACCCCCTCCCCCAATGCCCCTCCTGTAGCTTTGGCTTCCTATTTTTCTTTTCACTTAGAATGATGCACTAGGAACAACTATAGAGTACAAAAGATGAATCTATGGATGTGACACTTGTAAAGGGTAACCCTATTTCACAAGTGAGATGGGACAAAAAAGAAAGAAAAAAGGCCACAGAAGCAATAACTGCTCACTGAATTACCATTAAATTGTAAGATTTACAATCCAATGTACAGTAAGTGCATATCTAATGGAGTTTGTCCTCTAAAAGAATATAAAGTAGATCTTTGCAGCATAAGATGTATGCAGGTTATTTTTTTTTTTTGCATTTTTTTTTAAATTGGGGCACACAGAAAACAGATGTGCACATAAATTCCAGAATTTTTATACATATTAAAACTAAGCCAAAGCCAACATTAAAATATGATAAATGTAGTGTGATTAGTGGGATCTGGCTTTGTAGAATGTGAGCATGTTTTGAAAATACAAAAAGAGTTAAGAGATGACTTTAACACAGCCAGTCAATAGTGCTTTCACAGATATCATTGGTAAAAGCAGATCACATATTATAAATTCAGTTTATTGCTCTGATCTACTGGAATTCAATGAAATGACTGAAATGACTTTTTCTGGGGGAGCAGCAAAGCAGCTGCTGAACATTTCCAATGTCTTCTAAATAAAATATCTGGACAGAAGTTTCAGATCACTTTGTGCATTACAGCCTTAAATCACCCAAAATTTTTTCATAAAATGAATGGAATATGAATACAGCATTATTATTTGGAAACATTTCCGTTGTTAATTTCACCGCTCTTATTCATACCAGCATAACTGCTGAGTGATTTAAGTTTAGAAATTAGCAAGGCATGTCAAACTATTATTTAAATAAAAGCGAACTTTTACATGAAATGCCAAGCATACTCCTATTATGCTGTATTACCAGGGTATAAATAATCACATTTTACAGGATGACTGGAAAATTCAAGTAACAAAATTCTGTAATAAACCCCTAAACTATCAAATAGACAAAGGAACTTTTGGGTGGGTAAGCCACTCTAACAGCAGCAATGCAGTTAGCATTCTGCACTCCTCATTTGAATTGTTTTATTTTCCTTCTTGGAAGCTTAACTTCAAGCTCCCATGTTTCCACAAAAGACATTCAAACTTTTACTCTTCTACCTAAAAGGAAGTTTGCCTACCACTCAAATTTTCCCCGTTATCTGGCTTTTATTTCAGAGGATTAAAAAGCAACGCACATGATCAGCAACGATAGCCTTGTTCTCTCCAACCTTAGTGAATCAAGTTCACTGGAGGTGAAGCAGTGGAATTATCAGTACAAGTGGCTGTGTCATCAAAGCTTTCTGAGAGGTAGTGTATGGAAATGCCTAAACAAACAGAAGCGTAAAAGCTGTCTGTATAGGAAAGGGCTCTCCCAAGGCTTTTCATTAAAACAATTCCAATTGCAGTTTCATGATGCAGCATTATATTATGTGAAAAATATAAAATCTTGACATTTTTCTAAATGTGAATGGGTTAAAGAACCTCTCCACGCTACAGTGAGCCTGAGAATTTCCAGCAGCTGATGAAGACCAGTTGACCACCTGATACTTTTTCAGCAGGGTGATAAAATTAAAGGATTGCTTTGATTTGCTTGAAGGATTACTTTCTATAGTTAATTGTTTAAAGTGCACAGTCTTACAAAAAGGAAAAAATATCAAGAAGGTTAATGTAGAGTGAGCTAATTGCAAGCTGATTACATTGTGCAAAGCAAGAGATATTACTAGTGTTACATACCATCACAAGGACTAGCCTATTCCACCCTGCTGCTACAGCAAACAAGCTGATTTGCTAACAAAGTGGTCAGCTCGGGCACTTGCACAGCATCTCGGTAGGTCCACAGGCGACTGCTTCCCATGCAGAGAATCTCAAGCTCCATTTTCCAATCTGATTACACGGCTCCTTATTCCAGCAGCCTTAAACCTTCATGGCAGTTTACCAACATTTTCATCACTTTTTCTTTTACAAAGCAAAAGAACTGATAAGCTCTCAGGTACCCGGGATTTCATAGTCGATGGCTGGCAGGCAGCCAGCTTCCCTCACAGCACAACTGCTTCGTGCCACAATGCAAAAAGCACACAGAATTTAACAGATAGCACAAAACTATTAGAATTGTGCAGGACGTACAAGCAAGCAGCATGTTTCTGTCTTTGCAGATGTAGACAGTTCTGTTTAGTCACATTTATAACATGCCTACACCCAAAAAGACAGGTTTTAAAAAAAAAAAAAGCTACAAATGAAGACAGAGGACTATCACTAAGTCGATCGCACTACAAAGTGTGTACCCAAGTCACTTCATTTCAGTGCTGCCAATTTACGAGGAATTAGATGCAATACTAATAACTTTGATAAAAACTTCAATTAAGAAAAAGGAAAACAAATCTTCAGATTAAATGAAAGTGTTTGACACAAACTGAAACACTGTAACAAATGAAAGAAAGAGGCACTGATGTCTATTTTTGGCATGTGAAATGCTTACGGGAAACACTAAAATAGCCATAAGATTTACCTGGCTTTGCTTATTCTCTGGCTCAGAAATACCACTTGAATGATGAAAGGACAAAAATACAACTCATAATGCAAATGTGAAACATTTTTATAATATGCTTATACTGATGTATAGCATGCACGATCTAAGAATCTGAAGTACACACGAAGAATTATAAATATATATTTAAATTATATAGATATATATATATAAAGAAAATAACAGATTGCAGAATGAGAGTTCTGGAAAGACATAAGATATTAACCTGCAAATCTTAAGGATTCCAACAAGAAGAAATCCAATAAAAAGCAAGGGAGAAGGAAACTTCCTTATTTTTGCTTAAAGACATTAATATTAAACCAACAAGTTTTCACTTATTGCTACCGAGGCTCACTCTCCCATTCAAAGAAACCGGTTATCCACGTACCATTTGCATAATGCCCAAAAAAGCCTATATGGAACTAATGTAACACAAAGTTAATAGTGGAGAAAACAATTCCCCCATGCCCCCCCAAGCAAAACATTTTTTTCTAAATCGAGCGGATCAAACTGAAATCCAAAGGAATGCGACCCATAAAGTATTCTTAGAAGAAGAAATGCAATTTTGCATATCATCACTTTTATCACAAGGGAAGGGGAGTGGAAATGCGAAGGTGAGACAGTGAGTTATGGAGGAGGGGGGAAAAAATGGGGGGGGGGGGGGGAAGTACAACTAAGCTGGTGCGATGGCTCAGTACTCCAGATCACCAGTGCATTGACCCTCTGTATCTCTGAGTCATTAGCTGGAATCCCAGCTCTGCCTTTAGGAGTAGGGATTTGAACTCGCACACCGATGCGGTGCGATTCGGGATCTTGAGCGTGCCAGACAGAGGGGTCATTCTCCTCGGTGCGGAGGAGGCCGGCGGCCCCCCGGGAGGGCAGGGCTGGATGAGTGACTGTCGCCCGGCGCAGGCACTGGACATGCTGCTGACTCAGGCAGGGATGCTGACAGGCACCACTGCTTCTCCCCATCACTCCTGGACAGAGTGGGTTTAGGCCACTAGTGCTGACAGGTACATGCAAAATTCAGGGGGAAATTATCAACGTACCCTTACTTGTCTCTGCACCCACACACATGTGGATTTGTATATATACATCTCTGTGTGCAGGTACACAAATGCTTACACGTATTTACGGAGACATACTGGAACAGGCTAAACTGGCTTCTCTGCAGCCATACATAGTGCTCAGCGCTGCCAAAATATTCCTACACCAAATCTTCTCTTTAATACAGCTAAAATTTTATACATATGCAAACACCCGGGCTGCACATGCATATCCTACGCACACATCATTCGCATCCATGTAGTTTTGCATGCAAGTAGCTTTATCTTTAAAATTACATTCACTAATTCACACTGCAACTTAATCTCTGATAAAAAGAAAAAACACATTTCAACTGGCTTCTAATACCAACACGTTAATTGCAATGAATGATTCCTAGTAAACAATTTATTCCAATTGTAAGGTTTGATAAGGTTTGTTGTTTGCAGATGCAGGTTGGGGGGGTGCTTTTTTTTTTTCCTTCCCCCCCTTCCTTTTTTTCTCCCTTCTATGATTTATTGGATGGTGAGCAAACCCACTTAAACTATAGTTGTCCGTATGAATCACTAATTTTCATGTTTCTAATTAAAATGTAAACAGTGTAATGAAGACATCAAGTTTTTAGGCAAATGTCTCTTCCAGTGCCACTTGGGGTATGGTAATTACTGAAGCAGATCTATGGATGCTCCCGTATCCTCTACAAGTCCAGATTAAAAGCATTACTGCTAAACCTTGCTTTTTACACCAGGGAATTGTGTTCTCTAACCTATTCCCAGTTTGCTTACAGATGCATATCTGTACAAGCCTTTATAACTAGTCATTAAAAAAAAAAAATTAAAATAGAAGTTTATCACATAAATGGAACAGTTTGTGGGGGAAAAAATGTGATTTCATTTAAAATAAAATTTGATTTCACTTTTATGATTACACATAAGTAGCACAGTAAAACCTGTGCTGAAAACTTGTATCTTAGTGCTTCCTCCAGAAAAAGGAAAATAGATTAGACATTAGTAAGAGCATTTGTAAAAAAAGCATAAATGATATTTCAAGCCTGTATTAAAATTCCTATTGTCCCAAAATGCTTGTTTCACGGTCAATTAATTAAAAAATATATTATTCTGGAAAACATTAATAAAAAAGAAATCTATTCAGTGAGAAAAAATGTAAATGGCCATTGCAAATACAAAACGCTTGATGTGCAACTGAAAATCTTTTGTCATATTTATTCCAGCCTTTATGTCTATATCTGAAATTTGTCAGAATTTATCCTAAAGCAAATGACCTCTCCTACATTTATCGAAGGAATACAAGTCCTCTCCTGCTTACAATTGTTAATTGAGCCTGTCTGCTACAGCATCTCTTTCCTCTCCAAATAAGCCAGGACACTTGTTTTACATATTTACTGCCAAGCACTTGAACAGTCCTCTATTTTATTATAATACTGGGGGTTCCCTCCCCCCCTTCTGAAGATTTTTTTTCTCCTCTGTACCGTGAGTAGTTAAAGCTGCAACCCATAGTAATATAAAGCGTCGAAAATGCCTAGCACAAGAGGAGGTTTTTCTTCCTCCCTTCCTGGACTCAAAGTCCATATTCTGACTGGTATGACCGATTTTCATATTATTTTTACATAAATGCTAGACAAGCATGTCTGCGTTGCTAACCTGGATCATGGAGAGTGCACAGAATATACATGTGCATATGTGCATGTGCATAAACATTTTAGTGGGTGGTCCAGCATTTCAGTTCTATTTTACTAGTAGAGTATTGTATACAAACATGTGAAAAATACTTCTCAGTAGAAAAATACACATACACAGGATTTCAGATTACACCAAATCATAAAGCATCTTGTCTCTTAAATCATAAATGCCCTGGCAGAAAAACCTAACACAACACCATTTAAGTGTTTCCTTCAAATGTATTGTTCCAGCAAACCCAGATTTAATTAGACAAATAGCATTGTAAAGGCTATGGCTTTATAACGTAGTACTCTTGAAAATGATGGGGGGTGAAAGTGAAAACACCATTCCCATTTAGCTCTGTGGTAAAAAATAAATAAAATTACACACTCACTCATGCTAAACATTTTTTTTATTATTATTATGGATTGAGACAATGGGGAAATCTTATGTCTTCACAACAGTTCCAAGGCCATACTAATCAGTTGTAATTTTTAATGAACACTGACTGTTTGGTGCTCATTCAAGGTATTTCATTAGGAGGTTATTCATTTAAAATAAATGTTTCAACCATATCAAGCTGTAACCTTTCTTGAAATGTAAATGAATGGTTTAAATGAGAAGATTAATAAAGAATGGATGTTCCAATTCCAAGCATGGCACGCTATGTATTTTTAAATTTGTCTATGCCAGATGCTGTCAGTCAGAACAAAAAACTGTCCAAGCAGACAATCTGTGCGTCTGAATGTTGATCATGTTGGAAAGTAAAGGGGGAGGGGGGAGAGAGTGTGTCAAGGATTCATGGTCCTTCATCTTTGCAGTAGAGCAAACACGTCTCTCAGTATAACGACAGACAGCTGCTTCCACTTTCTAATGTGCCCTAACTTAGATCACTGAAAGAATTGTCAGCACTCAGAGAAACACACAAAGATAACACAGCCAGCTGCCATGAAGGGGGAAACAGCACAGCTCAGAAGAAATGGGATTTGTTCCATTTGCATGATGCTGGCTCCCTTGGGCCCCTTTCTTTCAAATCCAAAGCACAAAAGACAACACTTAACATATTTGCTTAAAGATGACAACCTCATGTTGATTTCATTTGGATGTAACAGTGTCAGGATTACAGATATAAGAATATATTATATCTGTAACAGAGACTGACAAATGTATCCATCAGTGAAACTGTCTGATTCATCTGCTTATACAGCCATTTTACCATCCCAAGGGTGCCATCTAAGTAGTAACTTTAGAAGACTGAAGGTCTAATTTTATTACACCACATTTCAACCTACTAAACAATATTATTTCTAAAATAGATCATTTTTATTGGAAGTCTCCCTGATGAAAAATCCAGTAGACACCGGAGAATTTATGAACTGTGTGGGTCCTTTGAACTCAATATACTGCCCATTTTAAGCAACTTTCTTTATACACGATCAAAACCTAAGCTCAAATAATGGAAATTGAGTTAAAAACATAAATGAAAATGGTACCCATTTTAATATTACATCATAGCTGGTCACTATTTGAATACCTGCTGTTTGGCAGTCCGTCGCTATTGAGAGTGCTCCTTGGTACAGTTCTGCATCGATAAAAGAGCTTCTTCAATAGAAGCTCTATGAATAATTATTGTTCTTCAATACACTTTCACCAGCTACGCAATCTAATTTTTGGTTGAGGTTTTTTTTTTCCTCATTGGGCACTCCAAAGTCACATGAAAGTGACTGGAAGCCGAACATGCTCCTCATCACATTGCGCTGCAGCTGCGGGAACAGAACACCAAAGGGCGCATGTTTGCACAGTTTTATGGACCAGCCTCTTTTTTAATCAGATGTAACAATTAGGCTGTGGTTAGACTCTCTCTAGCTTCAAATGCATTACACCCAACCGTCTGACGGCGAAAGTATCCCCACCACTGCCAAGTGACTCTGCATAATGCTCCCTACGCAAACCGCTTTGTCTAGAGGAACTCGAAACTGCTTGTTGCTATCTGCTGCCACCAAGAACTGCACTGTAATTCACTAGATTGAAGTTGTTTTGTAAAATGGAGTTAACTGCTGTACGTGGAATTTCAGCACAGCAGATGGTTACCAATCATTATTTTCAATTTGTTTAGTTTGGAGCAATGGGGCTGGTTGGGAGGAGCAGTGAGGAGGACAGGAATGGCAAGAGGAGCGAGGTTAGGGACACTGGCTTGCAGTGCAAGTAGCACTAGATGGCATAGCATTAAATGGAGGAGGAAAAAAGTCTCTGCTTCCAACCGCAGCAAAGCTAAGAAAAAAAAATGTATAAAATGAGATTTTAAACACATATATAGATAGAAAAATAAAGAATACGACATTTAAAAGGGGGCACTTACTGATCAATCATTCTCTGTACAGGAGTTACCTTACACTTTAAATATTGGAAATGGACTTTAAAGTTTCCAAAGGTAAATTGTCTCTATTCACATTTTGCCATCATTCAAGTTTAAATCACTCTGTACTATAAGTGGTTCAGTTGTTGAACTGGAAATGGAAAAGGAACCATTTATGGACAAGTGCACATGAACAGAAATTAAGCTGTAAATATCTGGGCTGGCCCATTATTGTAGTCCAGAAACATCTGGGGCTGAAAGTCAGGCTGGGCCCCACTCCTTCTGTGTTCAGATAATTGCTTAGATGATTTATAACTTACTGTTTCTATTAAAAATGGTTTTAAGAGAAATTTGGAGCCTGAATTTAAAAATGAAGATGGCTTTGTTCTTGCTTTCATTGGCTCAGGAGGAAAAAAAAATTCTTTTGCCATTTTTCTCCTCTCCTATGTTTAAGGGGTACAATGTTCCACCACTAGGACAAAACTCACACTTTTCCAAATTCAGCCCAAAGCCACAACACAAACCTTTCCAGCAACACAAAATTGGAAACCATCCATTTGGCTTACATGTACATTGCTTGGTGTTTAATACTTCCCACCAAAATTAATTTTGCATTGTTTTCCTACATCATTTTTTTTCCCCCAAAAGTCCTGTAAACTATATCAATGCATTCACAGCATTTTCACTTATCCCTGCTATCTGGATCCACCTGAGAGCCAGTTAGCTCTGCCCGCCTCCAGGATGCCACAGGTGATGTGGGCAGAGGCACTCCAGTGGGTACCCCACTGGCACCCAGGAGGGACCACAGGCACCACGTCCCTCTCAAGGATGTTTCGGGCTCTAGGACTTGCTTCCCCATGATCACTTCAGCACAGCCTGATTTTTTTGTTTTCAAGCTGTAAAAGCCACCCATTTGAATGGGTGGAAGAGAAAGGCCCAGAATATTGGGGCTTGGAGGACAACAATAAGGGATATGCTTGAATGACACCAATCCTGTACTGGCAGTTAGGGAAAACAGATTACTCTCTCCCAGGCAGAACAGAGGGGACAATCTCTGACTGTAAACAACTCTGTCATCAAAAAACTTGGTTATTTAGGACTGACCAGACACCTTAACTATATTTCCAACCCTTTTCCATGACAGCTGCAGATTATTCTAAGAGTACCCCTAACCCTGTTTATAAAGGGGTTAACTGTGCCACCCTCCCAGTGTTACATGTGCGTTTTTATTGAGGCTTCTGTATGTTGGGCAGCTCACTGCACAGCTCCAACATGCAACACAGAATGAAGGAACAACTTTGAAACCTGGTTGTATGCCAAGGTTGAAATGACACTGGTGACTGGTTCAGCCCCTTGGGAAAAAGTGGATTAGATGAATCACAAAACAATGTCACCATTATTTCTCCAATAAGTTAACTATCCATCGGCCACAGGTGATCAAGACATAAAAAGTATGACCTAGCACTTTCACAGATTGACATTTGGTCCAGTATCATCCATAGAGCAGATACGAACCACTTCACACACCAAGCAGCTTTTTAATTATTTTTTTAAAATTACTTTTAAAGAAAAGGTTGGAATGCTAAACAGGAATTGAACATAGATCTCCTGATTATAAGTCAGGTGACCTACAAAACAAACAATACTAATCCCCTTAAATTTTGCTGGATTCTTCCTCAATGTTTCCTTATGTTGCATAGTAATGTAGAAACTCAAAAATCCAGCCAAGCTTCATGGCTCAACAATAAATGTGTAGCTAAAATGCTGTTGTGCAATTAAAAAGCATAGTTTGCCCAGAGTAACAGGTCTGTATGTTCAGGTACATGAAGGAGGTCATTAAGTCACCAGCAGGAGATACTTTTCCTCCTTCTAAAGTGTACATGCTCCAATCACATGTCAATTCAAACTGGCAAAATAATATTTAAAAATGCTTAAGCAGAAAATGCCCAAGTGAAACCAGTACATTTTTTAGGAAAGGTTGTAGACTTCAATAAGGAGATTCTGTGCAACAACATTTTCTCCCTACATACACTCACATCCTTAGACTATGGATTGGGGCATGTCAATTCATGGTAGCAATTCAAGAATATTTCCTTTTTTGTTCTACTTCAGTAGATCTAAGGAAAACTTGAAACAGACTATCAGATTCATTTGAATTAATGGAAACCCTCTGATTTCTAGTGGTGATATACTGGAATGGAGAGCAATGGCCAAATATTTGAACTGGAGAGCAAGGATGACTTCACATAAATATCAACATTAGTAACAATAGTCCATAGGAGAACAAAAACTGTAATAGGGCATTTCATGAGAAAAGGGTTGAGCAATTGAATCTAGGCAACTGAAGTAGGGTTAACTGGGTTTATTCCCACCTGAGTTGTTTATTATCTAGATTTTAGTACCTAATAAATTTTAGTACCTAATTTTGCAAGCCTCAAATACTGTGTACTGGTTTCTGTAGTCCTTACTACAGTAAAGAGCAGTGTATACCTAAAGAAAGATTTCTACCAGGTGAAGGAATAACTGTGAGCTATATGTTTATGCCATAGTAGATTTGAGTCTTTCCTTTCATAAAGATCACAACTAGAGGGGGAAAAAAAAGATTAAAAAAAATTAAACATATAAAAAAAGAAAAAGGAAAGAAAGCCTCTTATTGTGGCAAAACTCCATGAATAACTAGGAATACACATGGAGATTTTTTTATGCAATACAAATGGGATTCTCTCTGTAGGTACCAGCAGTAAAACTTTCTACAGATGGTTGTGCAGGTGAGGGTCTAGGAGAGAAGGTTACTGCCATGCCCTCTAGAGGCTGGATGCCTAGCCAGGGGACTTTTCAGCAGATCTTAAACACAGAGAAAGCTACCAGAACTAGACCTGTAAGCAGTGATTACGCTTTTTACTTTTGTTAAGCATTTTATGTACTCCAAGAATCTAAGTATTAATACAGAAAACCAAACCTCCAAAGGATTCCTGTTAAGTATAAATACATGCATAAACATAAGATATAATTGAAAGTCTTTGCTTAATGAGCTCATGGGTGCTTTGGCACAGTGCATAAAATGTAGATTTGAAATTTTAAGATGATATATCAATTCCCACAATTGGGCTTTGGAATAATGTTTTTTAAAAAAATTAAATTTCATCAGCATCACTTCAGATTCAGTTAACTCTTACTCTAACATGGAGCCACGCCCTAATAATAATAATAAATTTCACTACCCATCTGTGTAGTTATCAAGGATACTTATTTTTAAAGGCAAAAATTTCCAGGGTAAAACCAGGGTCAAATTTTACATTTGCAGCAGGTAAAACCCTCTAATATACCTAGTCATTCAAACACTTGGTGAAATACAGCACACAAAGAACATAATAGTTCAGCTCACCAGGTGGAATTTGGTGCACACATGCAAATGTATATATTTTTTTCTTTAAACTACACAATTTTTATCCTTATTATCTTACTACTGACAGCAAGTAAGTCTTACTACAGCTAACTAGGAAACAAACTTGCTTGCCTGGAATCCAGCATTGAACTACCCATGACATTTTAGAAATCATACACTAGTAAATTATATTACAACATAAAAGAAATCCCTCCTGAAAGTAGTTATCCTGTAAGAAACATGGATATATGAGGTTTCGCTTTTTCAGTGCCTTTTTACCATATAATGAACATATGGACAGCTACCCAGTCACAGTCCTTCACTTAAAATATTTACAAAATACCCCAATTTGATACTGGCTGATGCACATATAGTAAAAAGAAATATGACAAGGAAAATAGTTATTTTCACCTCTAAAAGGATAGCTAAATGATAAATTAACATCATTAATGAAAACCTCATTATTGCAACTACACAATACTATTGTGCCTATTCATACTTAATTTTCTTGTAGAAATTACATTATACAACACAGCTATAATCGGTTCTGATTGGGGGTAGGAGAGAACCAGTCGTTAACTATGACTAAAATGACCAGTTTTCCAGTGCAGTTGTCTTCTAATTAAATCTAAGTGTGGAGCGCAGTCATTGAGATATGCTATAATGATTTGCTTAGAAGTATTTTTCCCTTTTGTTTTATCCCCTTGCCTTATCAGAATACCTTACACCTTTCAAAACTAGAGCAGGGTAAAAAAAAAATAAAAAAAAAGAAAAAAAAGAAAAACAAAAAACCCAACCAGCTTCTGGCAGATGCCATGCCAAGGCATGAATTACTCACTATCCTTCCACCCACTTTCAGGAACGCAGCTCATCTATTTCTTATCTCTTCCCACTAACAGGTACTAACTCAAAAGCTCAAAACTGTACCTCAATTGCTATTTCAAAAAACAAACGTCTTAATGACAAACTAGACTGCCATTTTATCAGCAGCAAAATAAACAGTTGTAGCACTCAATGCTGCGTCAAGCTACAGCAATTCCCTTAGTTACTGTTACGTTAGGGATTACGCCCAAACCCAGTTCTGCTCCAGCACAGCTTCTATCTGAGTATCCAACAGCTCCAGTACTGTACCCGCGAGCAGATATCCAGAGAGCCTAGCACCCCAGGAGCATATTAAGCGGGCACAAGTTTCTCCTGTTTATGGTTAGTATTTTCTATAAGATCAGACTTAGAGAAGAAATAACTTATTATACCAGAGTCTCTTATCTTTACAATGAAAGACTGCAGGTCACCTAGTAGAGGACACAACAGATATTAAAGTGATTATAGCCTTGATCTTAGTCAGAAGATAGAATTACATGTGTGTTGGTAGAGATGTCAGGAAGACCATACAGAATGGCACTTTCCCATGTTTCGGACGCGAAGTATTTCTACATTGACTATATTTCAAATATAAAAGAGTTTCACAGGAGCATGGTAAGACCAAGAGGCTGAGAACAGGGCGGGGGGGGTGGTGGAGGGGGGGAGCTGGGGGACATGGGTAGGCAGAAAGAGGAGGGCACAGAATGGCTTTGAAAAGCCTGGAAGGAGAGCTTCTATTTCTCTGCAATGGGTTTATATCAGCCAGGCTTAAATAATGGTATTGCAAATTGAGGCCCAGGGGAATTTGGAGCATACAAGCGAGCTTTTGTTTGCCAAACCCCAAAAGGTATGTGGGAGATTTGGGGGTTTGTTTCCATTTAAATGGCATATGTATTTCTAAACCATAAGTTAAACTATTTTGTTCTGTTTATTGTACAGACTTCCTTTCCTGATCTAGTATCTGTTAAGAAAAATATTTTTCCTAGCCAATATAGTGACAACTGTTTAAAGTAGCAATTATCTGTTACTGTACTTACACTTTCATTTACTTCCCTTCAGAACTTTTGAACAAGGAAGAAAGCAACAAATCTAATGTAATAAACATCACAGGGGAGGGGAGAAAAGAAAAAAAAAAAAAGATGGGGGAGCAATTGAGAGAGAGCGTGGATAGAAGTCATTTGAAGGGATGCAAGCTTTCCAGTGTAAACATGGAAACTAATTAGTATGTTGTGATTTTAAAACATATTCTGTTATCAGAAAGCAAAATAGAAATCTGTACTAAACAAACAAACAAAAAAAATATCTTCTACTGAAGTGTTAAAAGCAGGTGGACAAAAACATAGGCATATACAAACATAACGCTTCTGTTTTCGCCCTCCCCAGACACATGCACAGATACAAAATTGGGTTAGTCCTCTGTAAATAGGCTTAGCTCCTGTAAATATATCTCAGGATTTCAGGTGTACTTTTTCACACTGTAAGAATTCTATACAAAACCAGTTTAATCTAACTCCCTCTGATTATTATTAGAAACTCATTATTTGAGGACATCTATCTTTACAGTAACTATGCACCATTAAGGAGCACAATGCCCATAATTGTTTAAAAAAGCCATGGGGGGGAGGGGGAAGGGAGAAGAGTATCAGGAGGAGAGAGGAGGTAACTAGGGGAGGTTTTGCAATTAGAACAGCAACATCTACTCTGCAATTTGCTCCTTGGAACATTTGCACGGTAACAGACTGAGTTTAAAGTTTCCTCCATCCAAAATGACAAACAAGTCATTCGGTATACCTTTATGTAACCCAGAGTATTTTCGTCCTGATTAATTTTAAAATTAATGTATTCTTACAACCATCAGGAAAAATCAAAAGCCCCATTTACTCTATTATACAGCTTTAATACCTCAAGAAGGAGATTGCAGCATTTCAGTAGTACAAATAAAAGTAATGCCTACCATTTTCTGGGGAAATTCCTTACAAAACCCATCACCTGGCTTTTAAGATTTGTTGCACACCTGCATATCTGAAGTCAATAGCAGCTGCAGGAACTCAGCACCTCTGATAACTGGGCACCCAAAAGCAAAAAACCTGAATTGTGCTTGCTGAGATGCACTGCTATTCCTGATGTGATCTCAGCCACTCAGAGCCTTCAAGCTCAAACTGCGACTGTTGTAGCAGCTCTGGAACAGAAAGCAATAGTAACTTCAGCTAAAACCGACTTGCCTGTCATGAATGAAAGCAATGACTTTTACTATCTCTAAACAACTGACATCTTGGGGGCGGGGGAAGAAGCACACTTACTAGTTACTCAATAACAAAACATCTTGCCTTAATAAGTCGTAAGAATTATTACTTCAAATTAATATTAGAGTTAGTTTGTCTGATATACTGTACCATATAGATGATCTGCTCAGCGATGGAATAGCACTCTTTGGACATTTCTAACTACTGAAAACTTAAAAATTGTCATTCTTTAAAGTGCTGGTTATTCACAGTCTCTAAAGGCACAGGATGGGATACATTTTACTTAACTATCTAACTTTTAAGAAAAAAAAAAGCAGCTTAAAACAAAGGCCTCTCAAACTCACTTAACAGTGTCTCAACAAAGACGTTCTCTGCATACTCCCCCCTGTGACTCTGATAGGGCTGTCGCACTGACAAATGCTAGGGGACAAATAATGAGAAGCGCTTCATGCCCCTCGTTACATGGGATTTACTGACTTTCAGCTTCAGCTCTCTACCAACACTAATACTAATCTGAATAATAGATTACATTTCTTGATAGGACTACCATGGTATTGGCTAAATTAATGTTACAGCTTAAGTTTTTAAACTGTAAGCTGAAAAATACACACCACCGATATAGCATAGAGAACGCCTACACAGGACAGGAGTATGAAATGAATGGAAGTCAAAGAACAAAATGAAAATCAATGACTAAAAAAGGTTAATTGCTGCATGAACAGTTTCCAAAAATTATTTATTTCAGCTTTTATTGAAGGCAAAGAGTAAGAAGAATTATCAGAAATTCTATAGACATGAAAAATTACCATCTTTAAAACAGAGTATCTGCCCGTTTATAGTATGTTCAATACAGCACCAGCATAGATATGTAGTTAATATAAAGCTGCAGATCTAACAATAGTAAACATCAAACCACTTAATTTTGTTAACTAAGTGTACATTCAGCTGAAGAGTTAGCAAATTCAGTCTCCTTCCATATTAAGAATAACTGAATCTTGATTGTTCAAACCCAGCAGTCTTCTGACTGAATGGGGATACCCAGTTCACAAATTATCACAGGTGACTTTAAGCCTTTATTACTTTCATAAAAAAACAATGCGCACTATTTTAAATTTTAATTTCTCTATTTTAATCAAGCAGGTGACCTATCAGTTAACTTTAAAGTTCTTCAGTAAACTCCATATGTATTTTAAATAGAGCGATTTTATAGACTGCAAGAAGGGATTCATAAAAACATATAGTGCAAACAGAGATTTCATACAGCAACACTGCACTATTCTTTTAGAGTTGCAAGAGGAGACAGAATTGTATTCATATACCAAGAGTGTATTTCTACAATACTGTATATAGTGATGTGGTCCACAATGCCAACAACAAGGGACTGAAAATAGGATCAATTCTTTTCCTTCTCAGAAACAATCTTGTAAGCATCTGAGTTCCCAAAGACATAAAAGAATAGTTACCTTTCTAAGATCTTTTGATATCGCTCTTCATGGTGGAGCTATCCACAAGTGATGGGAAAGATCTCTTTTGAAAGTAAATGGTGCACCTTCAAGTGTGTTCAGATACATCTTTGCTGTTCCTTTCTGTTTCTCAAGTTTTACTTGAAAAGGATGCTTGATTTTTTAAAATTTGGTTTAGGTATCACAATGGGATACTTTATATCAGTCAGTGCTTGCAAACCTTATTCTTCCAGCATAGAATCTAGCTGTTTCTTTCTCTGTGTCAACACAGGAGGCTGAAGTAATCAGATAGGTCTAAAGAAGACAGAGGATGTTAACCTGCACTTTCTCAGAATCTGTGATGAGCAAGTTCATGCTTTCAACATGACCACACTGAGACGGAGGGTATATAAATAGCTACTTTTCATCAAAGAGCACAGCTATCACAGAAGTTTGTATAGCAGACCTATCAGTTAATAATATTTTAAATACCTATATTGATACTATTGTCAGGGATTAAAATTTCCTGCCTATAACTTTATCAATCACATCCACCCTCTGTCATTCAGACATATAAAGTAATTGTTAGCTCTTCCCGTCACCGTGTACCCAGAAAAAACATGCACTCGGTAACATCTGTTGTACTGTCTAGGAATATCTTTGCAGCAGTACAGTTCTCATAGTTTTATTAAGTGATAATTCAAGCTCACTGTATAAATGCTTTTTTATTAATGACTTGCTTGTACGCTAGAATGGAGGAGACAGAAGGGGAAGAACCTCTCAGAGGAAAATAGGGATGTTATTTCCAACATATTAAAAGACAAAAAGCAGTTGTTCTAAATCAGGGGAAAACAAAACAACGAACCCCAATAAAAACCTTGAATGAGAGCATGAAGATACATTCCTGCCACAAACCCCCGTAACCCACCAGGTCCAGCCCCTTCTTCTATCTCCTCTCAATATTCATTCTCAAATTCCATTCAGATTAGCGTGAGTTACGCAAACATGCATTAATGCGTCCCTTAAGTATTTTATCACACTGAAGATGAGAAACAAAAAGTTTAATTATGCCCCATACTGACGAATCATTCATTCAGACCCTGCTTAATTAGATGTGAGACAGCTATCTTAGATCATGAAGTTTGACCACAGTATGCTCTTACTGCTAGAGTATTAATGCAAATAAGACACAGATTACAGAAGAAAATTTATCATCACCAATCTATAACCAGCTTGACACATGCACACATTCAAAAATATCACAGAAAGCAAATTGTGGCATACATCCTCGTGCATTGAGCAATTCATATACAGAAAATTAACCAGATGCTTTAACAAAGAGCACATGACAGATTACAAGTAGAATATGAAAGGGTTAAAAACAAGTAACAAAGTCCAAGTCAAATGGGATTTCAAGAAATTTAGAGGAAAAAAAAAAGAATGGTCATCATCAAAGTTCGCTTCTGAATCAAAATAATCTCAGCATTTTTCTCCACATCACTTTAAGGATATCTGAAATTTAACTAGCATACTAGCAGTAGTTGCACTGTACTTTAAAAGAACTGAGAAAATAGTTTCTCAGTAAGTTAAATAATATGAGTGGCAATTGCTATTTCAGTGTTCGACAGCACAGCAAGACTACACACTTAATAAACTATTATAAAAATATAAAAAAAATTAAAATCAGCCAGTAACAGGACAGCCATCTGTAGTTGTATTATTTTTAATTGTAGCTGAGACAGACAAAACTTTTTTCCATATGCAGAAAAACTGCCTAAAGAACAAAGTTTTATTCCATTATTTAAGTATAATAACACTGGGTTGTTCTTTCTGTTGTACAAATACAATAGCTATTGTAGTAAGGAGTGTTGCTTATATAATTAAACAGATAGCTCAGTATTATGATATGTTTGACAGGTACTGTTACTAGCACTATAGGAACAGACATACAATATTGTTATTACTAGTCTGTGTGTGCCGATACCTTGTAGCAATGTAACTCAGCAAAAGGAAAGCATTAGGCTCTGCGTTTTCATCACTGCAGACGTCTCCGTATGCTCTTAATCAGTGGTGCTTTCTGCAGATTACACTTCCTAGTATTCTTCCCATTCTCAAACTGACCTGTCAAAGCCGGATTGCCTCCGGTTTCTCAAGATTTTAGTAACCAAGACTGACGAACTATTTCTCTTTCCATTTTACCCTCACTTGTCACACAGCGAGACCAACATCAACAGGTATTTAGAAGCAATAGTAGTGAAGTCCACTAGTATTTAGTAGGTTGCTGCAAATAAAATTATCTTCTAAGAAACATAATACATATACACGCATTCTCTTTAACATGCTGATCGGGGGGTGGCAGGTACAATTATTAAAGGACTGCAAGCCTTAGATTTTCTTTGACCTCCATTACAGTCTAGGACTCCCTGCTCCTTGAAGGATAAGATTGTATTTTTCGAACCTGGGGTAACATATTGCAAGTGGATTTTCTCTGTTCTTCTGTATTAGCTACCATCCTTTAAAGGAATACAGTTTCACTAGGGGAGATGTATATGCTGTTTTGAGATTCAGATATTATTTGTTTGTTTTAAGAAAAAAGAAAAATTGAATGATCTTAAGGAATTTTCTTCATGCTCACATTTCTCACACACTCCATAAAAATATCATTGACATAGGGTGAAAAGGTCGCATGCCTCACAGAAATTGAGCCAAGTACTCCAGTAAGGTTTTTTACCTGGAAAACATCCCTACAACTAATTCTATCTATTGGAATTTTTTTATTATGATTTTAGCAACAACAACAGAAAACCACTCCAGGCCTTTTCCCAGCCTAGAGTTCCCTGAAGTGATCTTTCCCATAAGGAAGATAAGTTTTCACTTAGAGGATAGCATCTCTAGCAGCAAGAGTTTAATACTCTGCAACAATATCAGGGATACGCAATCCTGAATTTACAGCTCTTCAAATTACTTTTATAGCTATACTGTTCATTTTGGATCAGATGCTTATCTAAAATTCCATATATTTTGGTAGCCATAATATCTGATTTAAAACAGCTTCCAATAAGCCAAAGAACGGTACTAAAAAAAAAAAAAAAAAAAGCCACAGTGAGCCAGATCCTGGGAGCTGTAAGTTATTGTAGCTCTCTAAAGCTGAACTACTTCACACCAGCAAAGGATTGGGCCCAATATGCACAATTCTTCTAAGTTGATTTTTTTCTACATGCATAGGACTTTGCTGCTCATTTGCTCTTTTAGTAACACATGAGAATTTCTAATTATTTTTTCCTCAAATTCTTATTATAGTATTCTATGCCTTTTCTTATCAATTACTCTCCAGGAGAAAAAAAAGTGCTGAATGATCAATTAATCAAGCTTTATTGACATACAATATTCCCCAATACTTCAGAAGCATCTGCAGAACAATTTCTTCCAATCATAAGATCAATGAATCTATGTAAAACCCCAGTAATTAAATTTATCAACTCACTATCAATACATCTGTCACTTTATGAAAGTATTATGTGAAGTTTGTTCTCTTAAGGGATATATTGATTGAGGGTAAAGAGCCAAATATTTCTATTGTTAGATCTGGGAATGCTAGATCAAAATTCAGTCTGTTACAAACAACATACGAATGTTTCATATACACAGATCTCATGCTGATTCTGTACCACTAAAGCCACTCCTAGCAAGCAGATAAGCTTATTAATTGATGATTAAGACTACAGAAAGATCAGTCATTATGTTCAATGCTTCTTGCATGCATTCATTGGACAAACGTATTGACAGGAACCATACAGAATAATTTTCCTCTATGAATTTTTTTTTTTAAGGGAAGAGTGCATCTAAACAAAAGCAGATTTCAAACCTTGTCCACGTAGCATAAAATAGCCTTAATTAATTAATTAAATTTTGAAACTAAAGCTTTGCAGTCTGCAAGAGATTATCACATCTCTCTCCATCATATATAGGCGTTATTAATTAAAAGGTGAATAATAAAGCTTGAAGATGGCACATCTGATAAGAGTCATATTAAAAAGCAAAACAAGGAAAGAAAAAAACACCATTCAAGTGTTTTACAATTTAATTTTTAAAGGGCTAGTATACAAACCATTCTGAAATATATTTTTAGCTGCTATCCCTTACTACATATGCGTAAGAAGTAGGGCACAAAAGTTCATGAAGTGCCATTTAATCAATTGTAAGAAAAAGAGTAGTAGGCTCTTTATATCAAGGAAAAAACACAGAGAATTTTTGGCTCTGCTTGAACAAAAAAGTCTTAAAGAACAGCTAAACGATACGAGACCGTCATTTTTTCCCCATAAACTGTATGATGAAGATATCAATAACAATACAATATTCATACTTCTAAAATCCTGCTAGAATAGGAGAAGCTACCATGCCTGTGCTTTTGCAGATCTTGCAATAAATAAAAACAGTTTGATTGAGTACTGAAGGTATCTTATTATGAAAGAGGGGGGAATAGCGACAAAAACCCCAAACCCACCAGATTCGTGTAGGAGTCACATCCTGTTACAAACATCAAACAACAATGAGCCTTTATTACCATGCTATGATTCCTTCATTTCAAACATGATTAATTAGCAAGCATAACACTCACCAAAACTCCCACCACGCTGCTGTTTGCTGCCTATTTGCAAATGGGTCTCTATCAAGCATCCATAAGCTGTTTTAGTCTCATTTATGACACTGAAGAAGTCAAAGCATCCTGCATAAAGGAAGACTTCAGTCCTACCTTAGCCAAAAAAAAAAAAAAAAAGAAAAGAAAAGAACACCCAAACAACAAACAAACACCAAAACCCTCTTTCATCGAAGGAATTCCTTGATAATCCAAGCACAAACTTCATGCAAAGTGAAAAACTTTTCTTAAAAGTTTCTAAACAATTCAAATGGTTGAAAATAAGCAGAGATAAGACAAAAGATCAGTTTAGACTTTGGTTTGGAGTTTTTCTTTTTTTTTTTTTTTTTTTTTACTTGAGACCTTAACTTTATATTCAATTTGAAATACACTGCTCCTGAGAATGCAAGTGTAGTTCATATGTCAAAAAATAGGAACAAGAAGAGGATGAGAAGGGAAAGACACACTTAACAGGACTCTTGACATGTTTTAAGCTGTGCAAACAGATATCTTCAAATGTCCCTCACTTGCAATAAACATTACTTTGGCAGTAAAAGAAACTTTGCTTCGTGGGGAGGAGAGGTGGAAACTGAGATTACAAATACAGAAGAAGAAACAAGACTGAGATGAGAGGGGAAAAAAAAAAATCCTTAAATTGCCTTCTCAAGCTGAGCTCTAAAAATACCATTGCAAAAACAACAGAAAAAGGTTTCATTTGAAAGCAACAGATGTATTCTCAAGCAAGAAAGTGTCCCCGGTGAAATAACGCATAGGCTTACAGAGAGGATCTTTGAAAGTATGAAGAGATGCATGTGTGGCAAAGCTAAAGTTTCAATGTGAAAATAAAAATTAGGCAGAAGATCCGATACCTTCTTGCTTTACCAGCTCTGTATCACAGATACTTGATGATTTTGTCACGCCCAGAGGAGAGTCATTTTTAAGTGCAAATTAGTCCTACTCTCTCCAGCTTTTTCAATTTTATAAATTTGGGATCAAAAACATCAAAGCAGCTTCCACTTCGGACCTAACTTTTAGAGGATCAATGTGACAAGTCGCTGCTTGATAGATGTTTCTCTTGATAAACGACTTGTTCAAAAGAGACATTGTAGCTTTCATTTCCTGACCACAACACACTTTTAATTTGCAACAGCAGAGCTGCTCGAGTGTGACTAGTTCCCACTTTCCAGCCTTTCAGGATTGTGGCACTGTCAGGCCACATACACGGGTAAAACAAAAACTCAGAAAGAGGTGCATCCACATCAGGAATTGTAGGGAAACTTTTCCTCAAACAGGAACCTGATTACATTCGATTTCTCCTGACAGTGGGCTTTTAAACTCCCCCTCCCAATCACCTCCAAACCATAACGTTTTAGGGAAGGGGGGAAGACAGGAGAAATCATATTTGGAAATACATACCACAGTGCCATAGAATATATATATATAGCTGCCTAATAGTATCATGTTTATTAGACACATATATATTATAGCTACTATAATTATTATTATTATCTGGGAATCGCATTTAACAGTCCAAACCGTCCACACCATCCAATTTCAGCTCTCAGCATACTGTCCGATTCCCGATTTAAAATTTATAAATGTAATATCCTCCTCATCACAAGCAGCAGTCCAATCTGCTCTGAATATATATTACAGCTTTAACATCACAGAGGGAAATCTCCCATCTGGCAATCACATTCGCTCCAACAGCTCTAGGAAAAAAAAAAAAAAAAAAAAAGAAGAAAAAAAACCCGTTCCGCTCTCACTCGCTTGCTCGCCTCCTTAAAACATTTCTCAGGGCAAATTATGTGCATCTAAAATAAACAGTCGCCTTATTGATCGCTTCAAAGTCAACAAGTTCTAAATGCAAAATGCAATCAGATCGTTCCCATCATATAGCACCCGGGATATGTTTAGCGATATAGTCACCTACAGCACCAAAACAGGAGTGTACATTGTGCAACTGCTCTCAATTTCTTTCTTGCATTCAGATATGTTATTACGAGAGACCATCGGCCACACACGCCAGACCTCCCCCTTATCCCAAACACACAGACACACGCGCACACACACACGCGCGCGCTCACTCTTCTCCTAGGGTCTCTCTCCGTCCTTATTTGTTGCTACCACACGCAATTAAAAGTGAACATACCCCCCTTTTTGGCTGCACAAAACAGACTAACAGTTGCTTCTGTTGTTAGTTCCTTAGCCTTAATTGCATACCTAGAGGAGCATCTACTGCACCACAAGGAGATCTATTGAAATTCCCCATGCTCCATTTTATCTGACTTTTTTGGAGGAGGGGGCGGCATGGGGGGCTGAGAGTGACCGTTAAAACGAAGCTAGTTTCAGCACCTGATTATTTCATTCGGTTACACATTGAGAACAGAGCAGTGGAAACCAGACACTTGTAAACCGAGCATAGAATACCACTTATTAGACAGTATTAAACATTCGGCCACAACAGTAATTTTGTTTGTTTACATGCAAAACATTCCCTCACCCCACATCAGTTAAAACCCCTAGCAGATGATTACACTGAGAGTAGAGGGAATAGCAGATGGAGTTCAAATAATTACTCAAAATTAGTAGTTTGCAAAAGGAGAAAATGCATTTTAGGCACGCATGTATGAGTATGTAGACATATAGGTGCATATATTCATTGCTACGCATTTTTGCCTTCTCCAGTCACCGAGTTTGACTAATTTACATACCATTGGAGTTCAGTGGTGTATATAGTGCGCTGCTAGTAACATGCAACTTTAGGTTTTACAACAGAGATCAATACAATGAACAAAACTAATGCTATAATTGAAGCAGAAATGATAAACAAATGATAGCAAGAGAAAAAAATGCTTATATACACACAAGTAAAAATATACTATTAAACATTAGGTATTTATTACAAAATATTTGCATGCAGAGTCCTCGGTGCATTATCATGCTATTTAAATTTGTCTTTGCTATTTAGATGCAAAGGAAGTAGATCCCAAAACGGACATACCATAAACACTGGTGCTACTGATCATTTCTTGCTGGCAGCACAAAAAGCTGAATTGGATTTTTCACAAGCAGGAATTCCAAAGGTTGCTTTTCATTAAAGCCACTTTTCCTCTCAGCTATCAAATGTCACTGCCTTGAAACGTGGGCCCTTTCGTCAGGTATTCATTTAACCTACATGCATATAATTAAGTGGGAAAGCAACATCAACAAAAAGGGGATCTCAGATCACAAGAGAAGAAAGAAAGGGGGAAAAAAAGCACATGACCAGGAATGCAAGTCCATGTCAATTTCACTCACTCCCATTGAAACTAACAAGAGCTCCAGGGAGGATAGTAATAGGATCAGTGGATTGTATATACCATTAAATTATACATCTTTCTCTCCCTTCCGAGCCAACAATACGCCCACCACGCTGTACCCCCTCCAAGATGATGTGCTTACATTTTACTGCAACAGCTCCTCTGACATATTCGTGCCCCCCCCACCCTCCCCCCAGCCAAGGCACAGCAATTTAAACCTAACTTTTGTTTTGCGAGATTCTTATTTGCACTTATTTGCTCAGAAGTTAGTTGCCTCAAAGTCCAGCCCCGCGTTACCTGCAGTTTATTATTTTCAATACAACTTAAAAATAAATCCAATTAGGAGGAGGAGGAGGTGGGAAGGGAGCTTGCAATCGCGAACTCTTAATCTGCCTACTATTGTTGGCAATGATCAAGGAGGAAAAACCATGCACTGCGATTGTGTATCTCTACTTTCCAGACTACGATTAGGAAAGCAGACCGGAGTGTTTAGTACCAGAAAACGACTGCGAATTAGGCAAAATATTTAGGGCACGAGCGAGCGATTAAAAAAATACGCGGCTGTCTCGGAGAGCTCTAAGATTAAATAAAATTTAAAACGATGGTAGGAAGACTAGGAAAAAAAAAAAAAAAAAGATCCTCTTACCTGGAGATTTGGTACAAGAACCCGATAGGTTAGAGTAGCATCGATCCGATGTGTTTGCTGATGAATGGGGGCTCGGGTTAAGTGAAGGTGCCTATGATTTGAAATCATTCCAAGTTTTTGAAGGGAAGACTGACTGCAGCCTCTGCCATGTTGGAATTTCAAACCCAAAACAGCTGCTTTGCAAGGAGCCAGCATGCCAGCAGCTGGACGCCTGCGCAGAGCGCCGCCGAGCCAAATTCAAATCACTTTCACGCGAAGAGCCAAAGATCAGTTTTCAAAGGGGGAGCGGCGCGGGGGGCGGGGGCGCTCCGCGGCCCTGCGCGCCGGGGCCGCCGCTTCCCGCGGGGGGCGACGAGACACCCGCGCCGCGGCTCCGCTCCCGCTCCCCGGGGCAGCGGGACGGGGGCAGCGGGCTCCCTCCGCGGCGGCGGCGGGGCTCCCCCCGGGCGAGGCGGCGCTCCGCGGCGCGGGGGGGAAGCGGCGGGGGGGCAGGGAAGGCCGGGGCCTAGTGTCGGCCCGCGGCCGCGGAGCAGGCGGGCAGGGAGCCGGCGGTGGAGGTTCCCGGACCGCGGCCGCCCCCGCTGCGCAGCGGCCTGCCCGCGGGGGGCCGAGGGGGTGTCCCGGCTCGGCCAGCGGCCGCCTGCGCGGCTGCCCTCTCGCCGGCCGGCTTCTGCGCCGCGTCCCCGGGCGGCCGGTGTCGGGGATGACTGGCCGCCACCGCCTCCTGCCTGAGGAAAATGGCCGGGCTAGAAGTGCCCCGCGCGCCGGCCGACTCGTCCCGGCCCGGGCGGCGGCCAGCGCCGCGCAGATGTGCCCGGTCCCTGCGCTGCTCCTGGGGAGCCCCAGCAGCTGCCCGCTGCAGCCCGGCTTCTAGCAGGCGCGGCGAGGCATTCCCGGTAGCCGGCAACGGCTGAGGGGCCCCGGCAGCCACACCTCCCTCTGCCCGCACTTCCCCGGCCCCAGCTCGGCAGGGGATGGCAGGGAGCCAGCTACCCCGGCCCACAGCTGCCGGGGACTCCCCTTGCATAAGAGGGATTCCCCGGGGGGCTGTTAGACGGGCTTTACAGCCTCTTTATGCTGTCAGGGAAGGCATAAACTGGCCACACAGCACAAATTGGGCCCTCCCTCTCATACACCGGGTTACCCGACTCTCACAAACCGGTCTTTCTGCATCTCCAGCGTGGTCGACCCACCCTGCCTGGTACACCACGGGCATCCTGCTCCGCACCAAGTCTGTGAGCCCACCTCCCTGTTGCCCCAGCTGTGGAAAGGGGAGAGAGGGCTTCCCTCCAGACAGACCTACCTTCCCGGTTTTACACCTGATGGGACTAGCAGAGCATTTTTACCTTCTCTTCTGTTGGAGAAGAAGCCACACTGTCCGGATGCTGTTCCTGGGCTCTGGTTTAGGGTCATCCTGAAGTGGTTTCACTTCCTCTCTTCCTGGTTCTGCTGAGGAGTTAAGGGTGGCTTGGGAGGTTTGTTTGTCCTTCCTGGATGTGGAAGAGAAGGATTAAATTTTTTTAGGAAACAAGAATGGTGCAGTGGAAGTATGGGTTCTGGAGGAGGCAGAGGCGACCAGTCCCAGAGGATTAGCATCTGGAGGAGTGAGAATGGGCTGTTTTCCTGCCTGGTTTCCTTTTCAGTAGTATAGAAGGCCTAAGTAAAACTCAGTAGTTGCCAGCAGAAGCTGCTGTGAGCTGTCAGCCAGTCCCTGTCCTGCAGGGTAATGGAAAAGGAAAAGAAATGGCTGGTAGACCAGTCTGATTGATGTGGTCCATGAAGTGATTCAGTCAACCCAAAATGACTTCCACTAGCTGAAGACTTTTGGGAGGCCTGAGACCCCTCCAGGTAACAAAGCTGTAACTAGACATTGGAAATTATAGGGCAGAACAAAATGGCTAGACAAACTCCTGCTTCTGCTTCTTAAGTATACAGAAGGTGCTCCCAACTCACTTGGACAGCTAGGTATGATGCTAGCACTGCTACACAAGGAAAGTGCTGCCAGTGAAACAACAAAGTGTCCCAAAGCAAGGAACTGGTTCTAGAGCTCAAAGAGCTTAAACTAGCAAAACTGCTTTTGCTTCCCATTATGTCCCAACTAAAGCAAAACATACACATGAAAACACAGTTAACTAAATATTGGGATAAAGAGAGCTATTTTTAGAACTCACAACATAGGTATAGTAAGAAAGGACTGTAGAAATCACTTTTAGAATGCTACCCAGAGCGGTCAGCACATGAGGAACCCCACCACAACACTTGCAGTGAGCTCTTCTGTGGCAGCATTGGAAGGGAAGCAGCCTTCCCTGCCTTCAGCATCAGATGGCTGTAGCCTGGGTCAGCCCATTACCTATGCAGATAGCCACCCGCCATCCCTTCCACAAGATCTTGTGGGTGGTAAGTGGCAGCTTTGGCATTCATGCAAGCAGATAACTGTTCCAAATAAGGTAACACATCAACAGCCTCTGGTGTTCACTAATTTGGCCAGACTATACATATTACGCTTAGTAGTCTCTGATGTTGAAACCTGCCCCACAGCATGTTGCCTCTGCCAGTGTTACCAGCAACATGCAGTGAAAATGGTCCATCATGGTCCCAAGGTCATGCAGTTGGTCTAAAAATCTAATGTTCTAATGTTAAACATAAAAATGATTCTTGTTGTCTTTATACATCTGAATTCCTTTTCCTTCCCCCCCCCCCCCCCCCAAAACCTTGTCCCTATGCACTTTTTATCTCAAGTGAAAGATGTGTGTCTTGGACAATCACAGAGCTCCGTAACTTGTAGCTGTAGGAAAACTATGGCAACTATTGTACAGCATTACTAGATGAGCACCAGTGCTTTAGAAATTTCTGAACAGTGAAGAATATATTTATCAATCTTTGTATTGCATCGGCCTCCATATTTTCATTTTGTAAACCTGTACTTTTCTTCCCTTCAGAAATCTCTTGCCACTCTAAAATAGCCTGAGTTGAAACAGTAGCCAGGTGGCAAATGTACGGGTCAACATTCATCTCTGTACAGCAGGTCAGTATAAGGCTTCCATACCATATTAAGACCTTATTTTGAGGTCTGAATTAGGCTGAAGTGAAGGCCTTATTCAGCTCATTTGTACATGCATCAATTCCACTCTTTGTTTAAAATGCCACCAAACAGTACTGATCCTTTTTGAATGGGAAATTCTCACAGACATTCAAACAGGGAATGTTACTTTGAGCCTATTTCAACATCTAGGTGAAACGTTCACAATGAAATTCAAAACCACATGAAACTTGCCTGGTTTCAGGTTTTGTTACAAACTGCAAACTCAGAGCAGGTTCCTTGATGGTTCACAGACCTTTTCAGCAAATCTAGATTAATAACATTTAAACCATTGGAACTGTGAAAACAAAACCAAAAAGATCCCAGAAAACAAAGAACATCTAAATATGCTACTGCATCAGTTCTCCCAGGGATGCTGATGTGGTGCATGCAGACTGTGTAGTTACTACTTAGTGTATCTGGTAAAGGTTTTTAAGAGCTATAATAAAAACAAGAGTGTTCTGTGAAATAGTCTATAGTGTCTTTCCATTAATTACCTGGATTACATTTGTAAATAAGAGTAAGTTTTCAATGTGATGGACAATACTGGAGTTCTTTAGCTGCTGGCAGTTTGGCAGCATCTGTGCTCCCCTTGTATGTGGCAGCCAGCACAGACCTCCAGGGCAGGGCCTCCTTCAGGCCTTCCTCCCTCAGTGCTGGGGAATCCCTTCAGTCTCCCCCTTCAAAGACCTCACCTGGGACAACTGCAGCTCTAATTGCCTTCTAGGATGTGCCACACTGAACAGCCTACAAGCAAATGCTCTTTTTTGGAGTTTGGGTCATTGATGAATACATAGAATATTTTCTTCCTTTGTTAAGAGCACAACCTTTTTAAGAGTTCAGGCAACTCGGATCAGATACTTGTGCCACATGGATCCACACTGATCTGCTGAGTTGGCTCCAGACCCCACATCCTGTGATGTTTCCAGACCATCTTTTTGTGTTAGCAGTGGCTGCCTCAGCTTGCTGGAGCTAAGGCTATAAGAGGCAATGACACTGTGGGCCTTAAAGTTTGATAAATACAGATCAGAAGTAATTGTCCCTTTCCTGCATAGAGGCAACTAATGTTTAGTTGAATTACTGCCCTAAATAAGCCCATAACAAACAAAGGGACAACGTCAAACACAGAGAGGGAATGCATTCCAAGTGTTAATGTTACGTGTTGTTTCCAGGTTCTTCCCAGGAGATTGCAAGGGATGAAATCCTCCCCTCTAGCTGTGCTGCTGTTCTGCACAGTTTGACTGAAGCTTCAAACATGTCCAAGCCCTAGGTCAGTGACTAAGCCAGGACACAAAATGTCTTCTTGGACCGCTTTAGCACACAGCATGCTGCCTTAGGTACTGGGCACTACCTGATATCACAAAACATCTCTTGACCATAGGCCATATTTAATATCATTCCTGACTGTGCCAGAAAGAGAAAACTTTATATAAAGTACATCCGTCCACAGAGGCACTTTTTGCATCTTTGCTGTGCTGATGTAAAAACCTTCACAACTTGTAACTACTTTGGGTTAGATTCTGGGGTTTTGAAGAGATAGCACTTCCAATATTTTCGCTCTCTTTTTTCACTTCCACTTCTGTAGAATGGGGACTGGGTCACCTTGATTTCAGTGAAATTTCAAGCCAAAGCCTTTATTGGCCATTCTCCACAATCTTGCTGAATATTTGATGCTTTTGGCATCAGAAAACTATTGGTCTCTAAAGTCACTTCCATTTTCCATTTGAGTCCTAGAGGAGAAATTGTTCCCAATATCCAACAAAAATATTCATTTAGCAAGTGCCCTGTATAACAGAAAAAATATAGATGTTTGTCACATAAACATCTGACAAGACCTATGCCTTCTGGCATTTCTTGAATTTCGAGTGCTTAATATTTTTACTTTGGTAGCAAATGTATTTTTAATACAATTTCTCATTTTTTTAAAAACAAACTTTGATACAGAAAGTCCCTCTTGGGGAACTATAGGAAGAAGTTGAATGTTTTTAGGGGTTTTGTTCCCTACCTTCTTGTATTTTTCACATTGTCGTTCATTAACTGGGTAAGAACCACACCAATCTCTGTCATTTACCTTAACAAATACATTAACGACTTGTTTTCCTCATTTACAGTAGCCTCATCCCATTCGAATTAGAGGAAGATGAGGTGTCCACATGAAGCCAGTAGAATTCAGAGATGTTTTAGTGACAATGGAATACCAGGGCACAGGAATGACAGTTGCAAATTCATTATTTCTCTTTTCCAGTTTTCTAACTCCTTTTTCCTCTGACCAGTTCTATCTTTGTCCTGGTGCGAGCATATTTATCATCCCCTCTCTGATTCCATCTCTCAATCACAATCCTTCCCATTCACCATGTCCCCCCGCCCCCCCAGTACCAGTCTCACTCGTAAGTCCTAAACCATTGTAAAATTTTATGTCTTTTGACTTATGCCTGGACACATTTTCCATTGGTTTGTTTTCCCTCTTCCTTGATGGTCTCCCTTTTCTGCATTCTGGTCAAGCTGTTTCTTATTCCATGTTGTCCGCTGATTTGCAGGAAGTAGGCTGAGAACATCTGATGGACACCTTTATTCTCTTTGTATTTAGCACCACTGGCAGTCAAAAAGAGAAATCTGAGAGCAAGTCCTGCTCAGATCTGCAAGCCCCAGGAAAGAATACATCCATTGCAGACAGAATCTTTGAAGAAGCTGGTAAATGAAATATGCAAACAACATTACAGAGGATCAGATTTCTCTAGACTGAGGAAGACCTTCATAGGCTGGTGAAAGAGGAATATCCCTTCCCTATCTACAAATAAGCAGTCAAAAAAAATTTCAAAAATTTCTTAACATGAGCAAAACAGATTTTCCCTCAGTGCATTCTGAGAAACGGCTGACCAGATTTGCTGAAAGTTTTGAAAAAATAGCCCAAGGCAGATATTTGGCATGAAAATTGCTGCCCAGTGGTTTATGTTTGACAAAGTTACAAGCAATTGGAAAAAGGTTCTTACAATGAAACCTTCACTCAAAGTATCACAGTGTTAGAGCCCACAATTAATGATTACCTGTACAAAAATATATTTCACTTAATGTATAATACTTAATGACTTATTTTCATCATTAAGTGCCTAGGAAAAAAATAATTGGATATGGGGGAGTGGAAATTAAAAGATAGTATAGTTAAAAAGTTGCTATTTTTTTACCCCCAAGTGCTTTTCCAAACACTGTATGTGCTCTTCCAGAAACATTTTGTACCTCATCTTCAAATGCACATTATAAAACGTCTCGTTTACCCTATGAATGGAATTAACTTTGGAATCAAAAGAAAGAAAAACACCTAGCAGAACCCTCAAATTGCTCAAAAATCACACATAATGCACAGAAAAAAGTTTACCTAATAGATTACATGCTATAGGATCTGCATGCCTGATAAAATGCCCACAGGGCTTTATTTGCTGTTCCTTTAGGAGCAGACTTTTACCTGCTTTTTCTCTTTTGATGACTAACAGTTCCTTTACTCTTACACAAATATCTTGGTCTAAGTAACACTCCTACACTATGTTATTGATCTTCACAAAATAAAATCCCTTTTATAGTAAAATTACGACAATGTTTATGACTCTTATTGTTTTAAACATTGTTTCTAGTGTTGATGTGGGTGTACTTAAGTCATGAAACATTACCTATCAATCTATCTATGCAGTCATCTCTAAAGCTTTTCAAGCAAGTGAAATATTTTTAACTTTGCTAGGGATTCATCACTAAGAATGTCATATTTATAAGACTTAATCAAATATCCCAAAAAAACCCTTTCCAATGTGCAAAAGCCCCAACATAAGACAAATACACCTTACATTTTTTAAGAAAAAAGGAAAAATTTGTTCAGACGTCAAACATCTCTATTCAGATAATCTGAGCAACCCAACTGTTCTATATGTGGCATTCTTCCACTGCAAGAAAAGTATTGTCTCACTTAGGAGATACAGAAGTTAATCAGCACAGCTGGGTTTGATGCTGTTAAAGAGAGCATCCTTCTCCATTGCCTGTAATGTAATAACTAAGTCTTGCTAACTTGTACTTTCTTCCTTAGAAAGCTCAAATTTGTTAAATGCACAGTGTTGGCTGCAATCAACAAGATACTTAAGTATGTGCTTAATTTTGTGCACATGAGTAATCACATTACAGTAAATGGAACTTGAATGCTTAAAGTTAAGCACACACTTAAGTGCTCTGCTGGATCAGGGCCAGCACATGACAGCTTGCAGTTCATCCTTACTGCGCAGTAAGAGATCACAAACCTTAAATACCCTGTAGAAACCTTCTCCCTACTTCAAATCCACAGTACCAAAAGCAAGGACAAAAAAATACAGTAACAAGTAGCAGCTGCATTCTTTTCTTCTGTTACAAGTCACTAAACTGGCAGCAGTACTTACGATATAGCAAATTACCAATACAATAAATTCTCTTAATAAGCATCCATAAAATTACAATTTATTTTAAAGATCATCGTTTGTAATTCTGCTCTCATAAGACCATTAGACACGTGGGTCTTTTTAATTTTAAAAGACCTGCTAATAGTGCTCACAAAAGAATTTATTCAAGACCTTGACCTTAAATTGATACAATTGCAAAACTTAATCAGAATTAAACATGAGTCAAAGTACTATACAATATTATCATGGGGGTCAATATAACCTTTCTGCAGCCACACAGAGGATGCCATTAGTACCACAACCTTGGGAACCTAGGATTCTGATTCTGGACACCTGATACTCTAAATTAAATTTATTGAATATTTCCTGCCAGTTATTGTGCTGAAAATGAGGGGATGGGGATTGTTGATGATGTTTCTTCTTTCCATGTAACTGAAAGGACAGGAAAAACATCTAAGAATATTTTCAATCCAGTCACAGCTTTCCAGTGTAAAATGAAACTTTATAGACACTGCACACTCCACTTTACTCACTAAATGAAGATGGTTCAGCCTTCTTCAGGACCCATTTCTCTCTTCAATAATATGGAATTAACTTTTTTTTTTTAGGATCAGAAGCTACATTTAAGATCTAAACTTGCCTGACTGTTGACAGTATTTAGATGTAGGAAGCTTCTATGTTTTTCCAACACATAAGTTTCTTCACAAAAATTAGCAGGGTGAAACAGCAAATAAGGACACGCTGCCAAATGTGGTTTTCTACCTATCTACAAAGCAGTTTTCACACTTTCCATGGCTGTGACTGTCCTTCTTTCTCTGTTTTTAAAAAAATATATATTATTTTAATTAGAAAGAACTGAAAAAAAAATCCCTCTCTCTACTGAGAATGTTTGGAATGGGGGAGGGGGACGTCAAGGAACCAAAAGCACATTCCAAGCCAATTCTGTTCTCATTTGCAGGGATGAAAATCTGGAATGAATCCATGGAGTTTAACAGACATGTTCTGGGCTTAAGTAGATGAAATCTTACATTTATAAGTGAAATCAGTGTTTTCCCTTCTGACATTCATATGGCTTAAACCAGAAACATTTTTCTGAATAATAAAAAAAAAAGGCCAAAATCATCCAGTTGGGAAGATTGGCATTATTCCATTGAAGTCAATGGAGCTATAGTAATTTACATTAGCTGATGATCCAGACAAAAGTATATAAAAGTTTTCAGAGCAGGCTTTCATTTAAAACTGCATTATGTTAGGTGCACTGTTGATGCTCAGAATTAATGTGCAAGTTGTTAATCTCGCTAGACCTGGATTTAAAATTAGACAATGCAATAATTAGTTTGGCACTATCATTCTGCTACCTAGAGGGTAATAATGTAGGTCATAAAATAGCAGTGATCAGCACAACTTTTCATACAAAACAAAGAATCTGTATTGGGAGGGAGGAGAGGAAGGAGGAAAGAAATTCAGAAATTGGTTGTTATCAGAGACCAAACTGGGCTGTGAGGTACTGTACAACCTTACAACATGCTGTGTTGCATGTTTACCTATGTTTCTCAGCTCCCAAGTGTGCAGATGATTCTATAGGGTATAATTGACTCAAAGATGTCTACAAGCTCTTTCTCTACTATTTCTATGTTGGACATTCATTATTCTTCATGTCTCTATTCTTAAAATATTAGAAAAATTATTTTTATATGATTACCCTTTTTTCTACAGCTTGAAATATAAGCATTATGCAGAGCAAACAGTTTACAAACACACAGAAGTGCAACACTGTAGTATATGTATCTTGATTTGTTTTCTTGACAAATGACTTCTGGCAACATCAATAATTCAAAGGGAGAAACAATGAAAATATGGAGGAATTGCATTTGTATACTTCTTTCTGTCCTGTCAGTCATTCTTGCTAGACTTTTATATAAACATAAAGAAAATTAGAAAATCATCAAGTCGGAGAGCTGGCATTGATGAACACTTGCTTACATGTTGTACTATTTAAATGGTCAGGATGCTTAAATATACACATTTTGAGGGTCTCTCGTACATGTACCTCTCTATTAAAAAAACAATATTGTATTAGCTTTTATTACAACCAGCCTGTGTTTGTGTAAGAAACACAACCGTGTTCAGTGAAGATAAGATGTGAACATACAGTTGCACATATGTTTGAAGTATCTATGCCTCTTGTATGTATACTATTACAAAATGCACATTTGATGTTATAGATGCATATATTCATAAATCTTTTAAAGTTGTGCTTTTCATGTGATGTGAGGCATGGATACAAACTTGCTAATGATAATTATAGAACTGATGCTGATTTAGTCATTTCAAGAAAGCCATGGAGGCATAATTAGTGTCTGAATGGCCTCAATATTGCATTATTAGGAGGCTAGGGTGAAACTTGAAATGAGAACATCAAGGCTGATAAAAGAAAAGAAAACATGAAATACATACATAATTCATTCTGAGATATTATAAAGGTTTATAACCAGAAACAATAATTTGCAGAAAGCATCTCATGTACTGGAGCCAACTGCAATAATTTGGTCAACCTGTTTAAGATCAAATAGTATTCTTAGCTATTCTCAGTGGTATCTTTCTAATAAAGTCGCAGCAAACAGACACTGTTTGCTTCTGGTCACTTTTAAAGAATGTTCAGTTTATCAGTGGGGACTTTAATCTCAAGCTTCATAGAGTACAAAAAGAACATTGATCCTACTGTTTTGTCCTCTAGGCCACAAGGCATGCACATTTTTACATTCATTTGTCATAAAACAAAAAATACATTTTGCCCTTTGAAAATACCAAATGCCAGCTTTTAAACAAAATAATTTCCCATCACATTTTTCCCTTTCTTTTAACCTTTCCATCATCCCCCCGCCTTTATTCCAGCCTAATTTCCTCTCACTGTTAATGCCTTTCTTCCATTTTAAATACTAGTAAGAACTTTGCAGAATTCCTTGGTTTGGACTCCTGCCAAACTAGTCACTTTTTAAATTATTTGACATAGTAGTAAGAATCAGAATTCTTCATAATCCTCTATTTCTCCTTCTAGGTAAGTTACAGAATATACAGATAATACCCTCTTACCCAAGATAAACAAAGGAATATGCAGCATCATCTGTGATAGACTGGGTCTACAGATCTAAGAAGTTGGACAAAAAATTCCTTTGTGCATCATGTACTTAAAATGTGCCTTCTCTTCTTCATTTAAATAAGTCTAATAATAAAATAATGGAATTTTTGTAAAATTCTGCATGCAAAACCAATTTTCTTGTTATTTTTCAGCATTTCTGTGGTGGTTCAGCCCCAAGGAGTAGCTGAGCACCACACTCCAGAGCAGAAAGACAGATCCTCCCTGGGTCGGGATAAGAATAGTTTACTGACAAAAGAACCAGGAAAAGGGAACAATAACAGCCCATCACAAATTACACTCACACCCAGTGATAACACAGAGTACTTTACCAACCCAGTAATAACAGAGTGCTGCACAATGCCAGGACCAGCTGATGTTCAGGCAGCACTTGGCCTGCCCTGGAGGCACCCAAGAGTACCCATCCCCAACCAGCCCCTTTTATGGGAGAGTGATGTCAGGTGGTGTGGAAGCAGCCCAGGCTAACTCAGCTCGCCTGTGCTGGCTGTCTGAGGAGGTTAACTTGGCCAGAACCAGGACAACTTCTTATATGATTTTTTTTTCTTTCTTTTTTTTCTTGTGATATAAAGTTCCCATTATCAGAAATGTGTTCAATAGCTTCTTTTCATAATCACCACATCCAGGGTCTATATCCAGTTCTCACAAAGAATGTAGAAGTCTTCTCCAGCTATGGAGAGCCAGTTATTGCATATGGTGAGTGGCTTGTGCTCCCAAACTCTACTCAGCCAACGTTCAGGCCAATGTAACTGTTTCCTCCTTCACTGATTTTTTCTCTTCCCTTAAATGATGTAAATATGTGGGGTTCCCCTGCCAACTATTTTTCTGTGATGGAGCCATGAACAGTGTTGTTTTCTTGACCGGAACTGTAGAAAAATCTGGAATTTTGCTTTTGCTTGCTGGTGTCTGAAAGAACTCTACTGGTTAAAAAACTCCTTATAAAGGTTACAAAAGGAAGATATGGATATCCTTTGTCTTCTCTTCACAAAGAAAAAAGTCAAGGATGCAATGTTCATAGGTGGACTGTGGATTGAATTTTAGTGAGGGAGATGCAAACACCAGTACAATTTTATTACACCCTTTCATGTTCCATGACTACCAAGGTTTAAATACACATTTGTCTCTAATTTTCACTTAAATTGAATCAAATAGAAATTTTAAGGTCCTTCAACACACTGCACAAACTAGCTTTAGAGATTTACTGACAGGATTACATTCTCAGATTTGAAACCACTGAGGTAGATCCCAAGCAACTAGAAAAGAATGTTCTTTCTCTCAAGCCATCTTTTTATGAATAGCATAGCTCATTTCATCACAGGCTCCTGTGCCTCATTGAGTTTGTTTTGAAAGTCTGACGTTTATATAAGATAAAAGAATATTACAACCATGAGTGATAGGGATGAATGAGAAAGATCAGATTGTGGCAGAGAGTACTTGATCCTGAAAAACACAAAACACCTTCCTTCTCATTGTCTTTTAGCAGTTATTATACATTCAGCACTAGAGGGAATCCAGCTTCTGCATATCTTTTTTTTCCCCTAATTTTTATTTGTAACCTTTAACTTTTCAGGAGGCACAATTAACCACAGAAGCATGTGAGAGGATGGGCTAATTGTGTGACTATATCTAAACAAGAGCTAGGTAGATAACTATCTTGTTATCCAGTAGTGAAGGCACTTGCTTTAATTTTCATAATTTTTGCAACATATTTATAATCTTATAAATATTTGATATAATCTTTCCAACATGTGTAGTAATTTTTGCAGCATTCTAAATTAGTGAACGCTGCAATGCAACATGCTTTAAAAGATACTGCTGGATTGTATTTTAAAATAAATTCTAAAAAAAAAGTTACACCCTAAAACTGTAGGTGAGAGTGAGGTCTGTTTGATAATCTTGGACTTGATAATATTTTTGGACTGTAAAAATACCTGAGTATTTCATCATCCATCATCTTTCCAGTAAGTTAAACTACACTGCAAGCTCCAATTGAAGAATGACGGTTTCTCCTGCAACTCAGCTAAGTATGCTTCTTTCAGCCACATAAGACTGGAACTGGTAGGAACTTCTGAAGAAACAAAAACTTCTCATGAAAACATTTAAACAAATTGGACATACAGAAGTCCATAGGACCTGATGGAATGCTCCTGGAAGCGCTGAAGGAGCTGACTGATGTAATTGTGAGGCCACTCTTGATTATATTAGAAAGGTCATGGTGATCAGGGGAGGTTCCTCAAGATTAGAAGAAAGCAAATGTCACATATCTTCAAGGAGGAGGATTTGGGGAACTACAAGGCACTCAGCCTCACCTCAGTCCCTGGGAAAATGATGGAGCAAATAATCTCACAATCCATTTCCAGACACATTAGAAACAAGGTGATCTGACATAAACAGAGTGTATTTGCAAAGGAGATACCATGCCTGAAAAACATGATAGCGTTCTCTGTTGAATTGACTATCTCAGTGGATGACAGAAGAGCAATACATATTGTTTATCTTGACTTTAGGACAATAGAACATAGTGCACACTCAGCAAATTTGTAGAGAATAAAAAACTGTGAGGAATTGGTGAAACATCAGCTGGTTGTACTACTATTCAGAGGGACCTCAATGAGCTGGAGATACAGACCAACAGGAACTGAACAGTTCAGCAAAGGGAAATGTGAAGCAGTGCATTTGGAGCTGTACTGGCACATGTTAGAGGCCAACCAGCTGGAAAGCAGCTCCGCAGAAAATGATCTGGTGAGTCCTGGTGGACAAGAAGTTGATGAGCAATCAACACACATAGCAAAGAACACCAACAGCATCCTAGTCTGCATTAAGAAGATTGTTGCTAGCATGTTGAGAGACGTGATCCTTCAATACTCAGCGCTGGTGAGAACTATTAGGAGTACTGAGTCAATTCCTGGTGTTCACAGTACAAGAATGATATAGACTCATTGAAGCTAGTCCAGCAACAGGCCAAGAAGGCAATTAAGGCATTGGAACATTTTTCATATGAGGAAAGAGCTGAGGCTGTTTAGCCTGGAGAAAAGAATGTTCATGAGGGTCTTATCAGTTTGTATAAGTACCAAGGAGGGAGGAAAATGGAGCCTGTGGAGGACAAAAAGCAATGGACGCAAACTGAAATACGGTAAATTTTATTTAAACCCTCACTTTTTTACTGCAAGAGTAGTCAAATACTGAAGCAGGTTGTACAGGGAGGCTGCGGAATCTCCATCCTTGGACATACACAAAACCCAGCTTGACATGGCCCTTAGCAACTGGTTCTAGCTGACTGGTCTTTGAGGAAAGAGGTTGGACTAGAAAAACTCCAGAAGTGCCTTCCAATCTCAGCCAGTCTGTAAATTTGGCCAGAAATTACCAAATTTTCCCTTATTAGTATTTAAGATTCATTACAGTAAAAATTCAATAGATACAAGATGAGCTGAGAACGGATAATGAATATCCAGTTTTTTAAATCCTTGACATGCAAAGTAACTGCCACTGTATTCAAGAGCAGTTAGCAGTGCAGTATTAATGCTACTACCACTAATTATTATTTCTGTATTATTATTATTATTATTACTGTCATCTTAATTGCTTCTGAGATTCTATGGCTTGTCTCTTCAGTCTCACCAACTGCCTAGAGCGAATGCTGCATGTTTTAGGATAACAATAGCATTCTATCATGTGTATCCTACATTTCATGTCAAAAAACATATCAGGTACTCAAATACAAGCATATAGGCATAATATGGTTGGTGTTTTCCCAAGAGGATCTTGCAAGGAAAGAGCTTTCACAGAACTGTGTTTTGAAGGCTCAACTTACAAAACTGTTTGTGCTTGGCAGCTATCTCCAGTTGAAATTGTGTTATTACCTTGTGAGTGGCACAGTGCCACTTTAGCAGATGGGCATCAGCACAGGCATGCCAGAGAACTAGGACGTGCATTGAGTTTGAGTATTAGGGCCCAGATACTTACCTATCCAGGTAGGACTGCCTATAAACTTGCATCCCGTTTGAAGGGAATATGTAATTGCTTGTAACTTCAGCCCAGCTTGGCATTATTTTTGACATTCTCAAAATACTTCTGATACTACTGAAGAATGCAACTTTGTTTGTTTTCTTGGCAAATAAGGGCTGTGATTAGCAAGGGTACATGGGTGAGGGAGAATGTATTACAGCCTTCCTTTCTCCCAATATTCCCTTGGGGAAGCATACAGGGATGTACACAAGTATGACTACAGCCAGGGTGAATTTTCTTATTTAATATAATAGCTCAACTGAGTGTGGAAGGCAGATTCATGACCTTTCATGCTGCGGAAGTGTGCATATACTGCAATTTCTTCTGAATAAGATTGCTAATGTTTCAAAGTGCTATAAGGGTCTTTACTTCTCCCTTGCAATTTTATTGACATTTTTCTCCTAGTTTTCATTTGTGCTATAGTCTAAATTTTACACTAAATCATTTAAGTTTGCTCTGGAGAGGCTGCAATGCTGCTCCCAGGCACACTGCCATGATTGAATCCACAAGTGAACACTTTGTATATTCTTAAAACTCGTATATCCTAGTACAGAACATGTAACAGAGCTCTCAGCCAGTGTGCTGCAGTTAAATGCATTTGCCTGGGGGTATGAAATCAGAATAGTTATTTGTATTAGGATGCAACTATGGATGAAATCACATAATAGATACAAGTCTTTGCTTTGAAACATAGCACATATATTTTTTCCAATAATTTCTGTGTGGGTAGAGGGGAGGGAATACAGGCATGCAGAAAATGTAATGTTTGCTCAATATATGCTCAGATTTCAGAAGCAACTAGTCTGCTGTACCTTGACAAAACTTAATGAATATTAGTATGTATCACATAAGTATCCACTTCTTTGAACCTTCCAAAGGCTCTTGACCTTTTATTTTTTGGAAAAAGTTTGAATTAAATTCTTAGGTTTGAATTACGCTTCTTTTGGATTTCATGGAACAGGGACCTCAGCTTCGATGTGCAACCTGATGCAGGGCTAGCCAATATTCCTGAAAAATTTGCATTATTATGATTTCGGTATAAAAAAAAATCCTCAAAATTGACTGAATATTGTAGTAGAAAAGTTGTTTTAAATGAGCTTGACATAACAAATCAATTTACTGTCTCGTTTGACACATTAGTTGTCTTTTTACCACAAGTGTTCCCTCAGGAAATCGTAACAAGAAAAGAGATGTAGTGGTGGCCAATTCAGTTGCACAATGTTGACTTTGAATTTTCCGGTATCAAACATGTGCTTGTGAGACATAACAAAATTTTAGTACCTCAGGAGTTGCTCATTATGAACGAGCAACTTGTTTCTGTGACACAGTAAACATCCTTTCAAAAAGTGTAAGATTAATTAATTATGTCCTGCACACACTTCTGAAGGCCTTAGCGATTCATATTATTGGTCCCAGATGCTATTCACTATACCATCTTTCACATTTTCAGCCTAAGAACAGTGCACACAACATTGACCAAAGAAAAGCATCATTTTATTGTGAAGTCACTGTTAATGAACAAACACTCCTGAACAGGTTATGTGGCACAGACCATAACCACATAATGTCAGGTACAAGATCCTGTGGTCATAGATGTTCTTTGTGTGAGTTTTATACCTATCAATCTGCAAGAAAGTGCATGGAGTGTAATTTTATCGAATGCAAAAATATCACTGTAGTAAACTACAGGCCATTCACAGACTCTAGAGCCAGCAGTAGTTACTCCTGTAGCATGGCCAAAGAAAATTCCTCGCCAAACTTAGTGTAACTGCCTGTGCTGACTGGAACCAGCTGAAGCCTATGAACCTTCTGACAATAACAGTGGTCTAACAGAGGATGAAGTTCTGGCCACACAGCTGAGACACTGCATATAGAAGCAGACCAACTCCTAGGAAGAAGGACATTTCTCTTCATTAAAATTTAAAATGGTTCCTCATTTTCTTTTGTACTTCTACAGAATGAAACTAAGGCCTTGTTTGGAAAATCATGATTAGGAGAGAAAATTCTTTTCTAACTTGAGGTAATTATAGTGCCATAATAGCTCAATAAAAATGTAACTGAAAGTGACACATTTCTGTATTTTGCTACAAAAAAGTTTTATCAGATATTCCAAGTCAGCTCAGTGACTTAAGTCCTTCTTGCACTGATAATGAGCAACAGAACTAAGCAGAAAGGTGGCATGAGTGGGTTAGCTGTAATAAAACACCCTTTAAAGGTCCCCTATGAGCCCTGCAGTATGTCTTAACAAACACAACAGCACACAGGCCATTGATTCCATTCCAGGTATTGCCTATATCTCCATCAACCATTCTTTATCATCAACTATGTCCCTAAAGGATTCACATGTGAAGGGACTGGACCTCAGGAGGTCTCTAGTCCAACCTCCTGACCAAAACAGTTACGAGATCAGACCAGATTGCTGTTTGTCAGTCTGGTCTTGAAAATCCACAGTGATGGAGACTTCATAGCCTCTATGGCAACCTTTTCCAGTGCCTGGATGTTCTCATGGTGAAATTTTCTCTTTGTGTCCAGTTTAAACCTCTCAATTTGTTTTATGACTGTAAAAGATAAAAAGATCTTTTACAACACACCAAAAAATCAAGAAAATGTATTTTCTTTATAGATCTGTCTTTCTGGAAAAGACTTTTTGCTCAGGACTTGCTTTTAAGTATGAATGGAATAACATACACATAAAATACAAACTAATCTATAATTTGAATGAATGCCTTTCATGAAAAGCCGAAATCAAAACTCAATAGTCTTGGTGACTATTAAGCAGGTATTCTTTATTGCAGAGTTGAGCAGCACAGGGGATCGGTCTTCCTCATGTGCATGCTGAACGAGTTAGTTGCACAGCTTATATGCAGGTTATACACACATATTCATGACCTTTCCAAGAAATGATTAACATGTTCATTACTTTTCTGAGAATTCATTATCATAGATTTCCACCCTTTCACACATGTGTACCTGAGTCTTTAGGTGGTCTTCAAGGACCCTGGTGGTTTTTAACTTCATCCATTGATCTTCATCACTGTATTTTTGCCATGAACTATGGCCCTTATCTTCCTCTTCTTGTTTACCAGAGACACATGACTGGTCTTGGGGCCCCTCATGGCCTTGACTTTTCTTGTTCTCAGAGATACTCCCACTAGAAAGCTTACAATGCTCTGGTACACACATTCCACAATACCATTGCTGTAAAATATGTTACTAGTATCTACAAAAGTCTAGAAAGTAAGTTTCAATTAGAATCATTGCTGCATAATATGCTGCTGACACCCACAAAACTCCAGTCAGTAAGTCCTCATTAGATTCAGCCCTCTTCTCAGCCTCAAAACACAGCTATTTTTTCTTAACCTCAAGGAATGTGATTTTAATGGTTTCCACCTAATCCCTATCAGTTTCGATAAGAAAACCAAAGGAGTCAGCACAGCATGGTTGACAGACTGTGTTCAACAGATGCCCAGAACTGGAATAGCATGGGGTACTGAGGTCAGGTGTGAGATTCATTGGCAGAGATGTGTGTGTAAAACTTGCACAGCATCTGCCAGCCATTGTGCTTTTTTTCAAGTCAACGCTATTCGGCCCTCTCTTTTTAAGCGTCGTATTTGCTCAGAAATAAGGCTTTGAACAACAGATACTTATTAATTTGCTGCTTGCCAGTCCTTGGTAATTACTGCTGGTAATTCAGGAGGCAAATTACCAGTTTGTAAAGTAAGATGATATTGGAGAAAGGCTAGGAATTAGAACAATTCATCATGTTGGGCTAGATTTGAAGGGCTTTACGCAGTTCTTAGGCAAACCACTGGTATGACAGATTGAGAAGTTGTCCAATTTCATATCTGCCATTTTGCAGCAAATTTTTATGTCCATTTTAATTTGGTTCAAAACCCCTGATTATATTCAGTAGCTCCATTTTTACATACACACACACACACAAAAATTAAAACCCAACCCCAAACAACTTCAAGTATAAATCCAGGAAACATCAAGTGACAAAAAACATGACTGACTTTGTCCAAATAAATACACGGTAGATAAACACAGTTTCAATATCACCATTTCCTTGGAGCTAATACCTCATCAAAACATAACTTCAGCATTTGAATTTGAAGTGACTTTGTACAAGCAGTGATGATGTCTAGTCAGACACAATACAGAGGCACAGAAAAACTGCCTTTGCAAGACTAGAATAGGTTAAAGGAATTCAGCCTCAATTTTCCTAAGACAAGGAAAGGATGAAGGTTTTGAGGAAACCTTCTGGAAGCACCTGAAAATATTCTCCTACTGGCTAATGAAAAGAAGTAAGAAAAGGGATGTTATTGTGGATTTATATAAAGCACATAGCCATTAAGATAGCTAAGAGAAAAAATCACAAAGAAAGAAGTTAGTGGGAAGTCCAGGCTGAGAAAGGTATTCAAAATGTCAAGGGTGATAATGAGGAATCAAAAAGTCATATTTGGAATTTGTTAAAACACTGACCAATGAGAATTTAGAGAAGGGATGGACCCATGGACCCTCTCAATGTGTGAGTCCAGGGTGCCCTGTGCTGAAGGTACATTTCTGGATAGGACAGGCCATCCGTTGCTGGAGAATGACCAGAATTTGTCTAAGGACAAGTTGTGTGTCAATGATAGACTACAGCTCCATGTCACTGTCTGAAAAATCCCAATGGTAGTAGTTCGTGAAAACTGACAACTTCCTGTACCCTACTTGCTTCCACTCATTTGAAAGCTGAATTGGTTTGTGATTGCTGTGAGGAAGTTTCAAATTAAATTGCTCAGATGTCATCTCAAAGCTGTGCATTCTTATAGAAACAAATAGTATCTCAGAGAGGAAATGCAGTCTTGCCTGAATTTCAGCCAGCCTTTCATGACAGCCTTCCACAGGATCAGTTTGTATTTTAAAATCAGTGAGGTACCATCATATCCTTAGTAAAAGCTGACAAGGTACATTGCTGCTGCTGAATATAATCTCTCTCCATCAGTGCAGATAAACAATGAACTAAGGAGCAAAAATAACTTTATGTGCTAATTTCATTTTAACAGCTAATTCACTAAAAATAAGTGGCAAGGCACTCACACGGTCCTGGTATTTTGTTGAGATATCTGTAGTTACCAGCAACAGAGAATACCTCTTGCATGTCTCCATTCCTTCTCTTCTGTGAAAACTCAAAAAATAATGATGAGTCATTGCTCCCCTACACAGAGAAGATACCACAGGGACCGATGTTACTCCTCTTGCTCAGTGTGTAAGAAAAAAATCCAGAGGCTTAGAGAGGAGACATGGTTTGCAACATATTCACCTGAGAAATCACTTCTCTTCCTGTGTCAAACTGCCAGCTTTGGATCAGAGGCTGTGCTGGAGCTTGTTGAGTATGAAAGCATGGCTTAGCCAGCAGGGTTTTGTCTATAAGAGGAATTTGGCTTGGGAATTTAGTCTGCCAGGTCCATCAAATCCCTATTGCCTTTGGGAATAGAAATGGGCTCTGAAATGAAGAGGCTTCATTGTTTGCTCTAGAGGGGTTTCTTACCTCTTTTCAGGAATTTATTTTCTACTCTCTGAAGAATGTTCTATTTGGGTATGGGGTATATTATGTCAAGGAACAGATCTTCAGGTGGGCATAAATCTGTATCATACGAAATAAAAAATAAAATAAAATCAACTTGTACATAAAAATGTGCAAAAATTGCAAAAATCAAAGGGCTCAATTTGGTGCACAATATGTAAAATTGGCCTGCATTTTAATAAGGTGAATTTCGCAGATGTTGGTGACCAAACAGAATGGTGGTAATTCAGGTTGTTTCTGGGATCACTGGCACACATAATAAATTGTCTCGCTGCATTGCCATTTAGATGTAACTTTTTAAGACGGTATGTTTGGAGTCTTCAGATAGTTGGAGAGAGAATGTCTGTGAATGGTTCCAGTCTGACAGTGCCAGGAATAACAGCAACTTCCTCATTGTATGGACAGAAAAGTGGGACATGTAGGCTGTTAAAGGGATGCTGTTTCCTACTTTCTCTCTTCATGCTTCAAAGCCCTCCCAGAAGAGCAGTACTCTGTCTGCTCATAGGGCAACACTAGGGTCCTTCACGAGACTCAGTGTTTGCAGCTAGAAAGGTGTACTTCACATCCCCAATCATGTCTGTATAATAAATTACTTGAAATCTTGCAGTCAGTCCCTGGAAAACAGCTCTTTGAGGAGACACTGCCTTCTGTTGTTCACTCCAACTCCTTGAAAGAGGACCTGGGGAGAAGGACACCATATTACAGTGCTCCTCTGCTGTACTGCTTCCTGATGTTCACTTCAGTGAGAGTATTACTTTTTCAGTAACTAAGACCAGAAGCAGGTTCTAGTAAAGCAGAAAGTAGGGTGGTTTTTTTCTTTCCATCTCAGTTATTGCTTATTTTTCTGGGTGCTAGTTAATTTTTAATAACATATTGCAAGGGTAGCAATACTATTTGCTCTTTGTTGAAAATGAACTCCAAAATGCTCCACTACCAGAATATAATTTCTTTGCTTGTGCTTGTTTTTTCATGTTCCAGTTTTCCTTTGCATGGCAGTTGAAGCAATGACATTAAACTCTTACTCCATGGACTAGTTCTTAAAATAGGATTATCCTGAAATACAAAAAAAGAAGTTTTTCTTTCCCTTGAGTGAGAGCAGGAGATGGATGTTCTGGTGAGATCCCCCTCTCTTTATGCTGAAGGGTAAAGCTTTGCATTTCACATAGAATCTAATGAGAAATTCCACTTTCCTTAATGTTAGCAAGAAACAGAATTAGTATTTTTAAATGTAACCATTCCTCTGAAACAACAAAACCCAAATGTTACAGTGTGCTTCTGCATGAGATGATAATAGAACCCTGTGGAATTACAATAGGAACACTATAGAAGTAAAAAATTAAGTAAGAAAGTTTAATTCTTCCTGCAAACTCTCTAGTTCTCTAGAGAGATGTGCAAAATAACAACAAACAAGAAAACTCACCAGCAGAAACAGGGAGCCATCTTTAGGGTCACAAACCACACCAAAATCATGACCATTTCATGTCTTCAAAGAAAACACTTTTCCTGTGACACTAAGTCACCAGTCCACAGTACCAGGGTTGTTTATTGCCATAAGGTCTAGGTGGAGATGAAATTTCTGTACTCTCCTATTACAGACCATGTCTCTTTTGGGTCTGCGGCATTTGAGTTGCATTGTCCAATTTGCGTTCACTGTCACCCCAAACTTCTGTAAAGGAAAGCTGATGTGCCAGTAACGGGACCCATTTCTCCCTAACTTTGGCTGCATTAATTCATAACTCAGTGATCTTTAGCCTTCATTAATAGTGTTTCAGTCCATTACCAGTTACCTGTCTGAGAATAGTAGCCAGTGACGCTTGAATGAAAGAGGAAAAGTAATTAATTAACATAAAGAGATATAAGGTTGAGACACGTCTATTTCCTAAAAAGGTATCATTTTTGTGGACTTTCCATAACAGGAGATGATATAAATTCCTCTTTGTACCAGTATTTTCTTCCTTCTGCAAAATAATGGTAATTTCTGCCTCAGCTAGCAACAGTTGTCATAGAACTTATTATTTTCTAAAATATATCATGCTAATCTCACTAGTTACAAGTACATCACTAGGTACTGCTTTAGATGTGAGTAGCTAGCCAGACACAAGGTCATGTAAGTTATTTCAATTAGGAGTAGAAACTGGTGAGGGAAGCACATATCTCTGATGTTAAGATGTTTATATACAAGGAAGCAGAAAATCTTGCCCCTTGTTAGAAGTGAAGTACCACACCGTTAGACTGAAGTGAGAGCACACAGACAGGCAACGCTATGCACACTAGGACAAAGCAAATGTGCACCTTGGCTTATCATCTCACAATAACTTTGTTCATGTAACTGTGTTCTCAGTGGCACCTTAAAAACAGTGGTATCTTTCACAAGTTAAGTCAGTTGCTTGAATTATATGCTGTATTAATGAGATAAAAAAGCTCATTTAGACTTCAGTGCTGTGACTAGAAGAGTGCAGTGAACAAAACCTTTCCCCTCCTTGCTGTATAACAACAGACTAATTGTTTGAAAATTAAAATTTTTGAGCCTTTCTTTCCTCCCTTAAAAATAATAAAAGAGAAAGACAAAACTTAATTCTTAGTTTGAAGCCTTTATATTGTACTTTCCTGACACTCCTTAGAAGTTTTGTGTTTCTTCCACAAAAGCCTCAAAGAAATCAACAAAAGGATTTTCTCATGAGCTGTTTTGAATATTGTGTTTCTTTCAGAGCTTTCTGTGAGCTTAAAATACAAATTTCTAGTAAAATTTCTCAAAACGTAAAAAAATTACATTTTAGAAACAAACAAGGTTTTGCCTTTTGACAAAGAATGCTTGCATGAGAAGCAGGCCTTCTCTGTCATGTGTGATGCCATCAGCCATGCTGCTGTGATGACATGCTATGCATTCCAGCTTGATCCCAGAACACAAGACTAGGAACCACAGGCCTCGATACAGAGCTGCCGGCTTCCAAACTGACAGTATGTTGTTGAGGCCAGGAAGAAATGAGGAAAAAAAAAATAAAATCTGACTCTTGTCAACTTTTGTTTAAAAAAATGTTCTGATCTCCATAGTAGTGTTTTAAAGTAAAATTTGGCACCACTATCCATAGTAAAGGTTCCTCTTTACAGAAACTGTATTAGCGATCAGAAGCCGTGCACTAGTGAAAGAATTACTTCACTTATCTTTACTGTGACTTCAGACAAAATCTGACAATGGAAACCCTTAGGACCAATAGGCAGTGTGGAATTTCTTATGGTTTATTTCGTTTGACTGATTATGGTGCGTTGCTGCTACGAATATAGTTGCTATGGAAGGAACGCTTTAGTGCCATCTTCTAAAGGGGTCATCATTTTGCAACAGCCCAAGTAACACTGACGGCTTAATGTCTGCAAACAGTACAACATTTAACATTTGCTATGCACAGTGAGGATCGTAGTTCATAATTTATTATTCATAAACTACATAAAAATATGTTTATGATAAAATATGAGGATATGCGTATTTACCAAAATAAACAATAGACAATAAATTTATCTTTACAATGTCAATATGTAACCAGAAACTAATCAAAGGTGAATTTAGAGCTTTAACAAATGACATGTAATTTCAGTACTTTGAAGTGATATTTTGAATTAGGATAACTCTAATGTTCTCCAAAGCAGAGAAAATATTTTCACTTTCTATCCACCAGAACATCATTAAACGGCACTCAGTTTTTCCCCTCTCAAAATCAAACAAAAAAAGCTCCAAAGCAGGAACTTTCCATCTCACTTTTCAAAAAGTTTCTTAATCCAGTATTTGGTTCTGCAAAGATCAAACATAAGCAGTGGTTTAAAAACTGAGCTAATCGTGGGCTAAAAGTTTATGAAAACATGATCCAGTAGAGACAACTAATGATAAGACTAAAAGTATTCTGTCCCCAATACAATCTTCTCTACAAGCTATTTATATGCCTCAATCCCTTAATTAGCATCTTACTAGTTCTCAAATTACAGTCTCCAAGAGAGGACTGGTATGGGATGGATGTTCCCCAATGATTCAGGGATACTTTAATCCTAAGCAAAAATGTAGCATGACAGAGAGGACAGAGGTGGTATAAGACACCACTGGAAAGAGGATTGATGGCTACATTATGCTTCATTTATGCAGGGTGGACATAGCTGTTTACAATACTGTCTGAAAGCTAGTGCTAGGAGGCTAGTTTCCATCCTTGCAAACAGCATTTCAATTTATGAAATTCTTTCCTATCTGAATGCCAAAAAGTGAGTGTTGGTCTCCATTTTTCTGAATGAAATGGCTGGCTTATTCAGGAGCTAGTAATATCTTTCCAGCAACAAGCAACGTTCAACTAGATTCAATGTTTTATCATTTCCCTCTTGCTTTATACCAGTTAGTCCTCAAAATGATGCCTTTTTTTTTTTTTTTTTTTGCTTCCACTCTTCTATTGGTTACAAAAAGGAGTTTCATTGCACTTCAAGTTTGTCAAGAGACTTTTATGCTTCCTAAACAATAAATAAAACCAGGTCTTTTAGAACTGTCAGTTTAATACTAAAAGGGACAAAGAATTAACTCTTTGCAACCGATAAACTTGGAATTTTACAATTAGTATTTGAAAATGAGCCAAAAAGGTCACATTCCTGCTGTAGTAATTTCTCAGGCCAGAATATAAAGCATCATACACAAGCATTTTGATCAGCATAGCCCTGGCAAGTGTTTCCAGTTCTCTTAAAATTCATCCTTTTGTGTCTTAATCTGCAGTAAAAAGGGCAGTCTGTCCTGCTGGCATGCATACTTTCCATGATTTTTAAAAAGAACTTTTTCACAGCTGACTTGACGTTTGCATTCCACATGCCAGCAATGTCTTCACCAAGTGTGTGAGCGGAGTAACAATACGTATACAATGCAGTATGTCACTTAGTAATATATCATGGTGTAAAAGAAGATTAATGACATCATCCAGGTAAGGGACAGGATTTGCCTAATATGAGAAATGCAATCGTTTAAAGACACAGAAAGAAGAAGAGTGATGATGGAATCTGGGCAGGAGGCATGTAAAGGACAAGAAACCCATTACAGATGTCCCTTTTTAGGAATATCTGGCACTGCTTTGGACTTCTGACTGTAAGGGAGAAAAACAGTAGCTGAAAACTGGTGACTTGGCAGACACATGCTGCAGACAATGACTGTCTTTCTATTCTTCATCAAACAAAATTCAGAACAGTCTTGTGTTTTATCGATCACATCATAAACAAATTAGAAGTGATAATGTAATAACTGACAGTTTGCCCCACAGCTAGACATATGCTTAGAATTATTAGTTTATATTTATTCCCATATAACCTAGGAGTGTTAGACACAGAGCAGGATTTCATTGTGATAGGGATTGCACAAACACAGAATAAAAAGATGATTCCTGATTGAATGCCCTTCAGTCTAAGGACTAAACAGAAGGCAATAGAAGAGGGGTGTGGACTTAAGGAGAATTATGACATGACAATGTTCATCAGCAGTATCACTGATACCAGTTCATTTAGATATTGACCCAAATATCTACTTTTTTTCAGGCTGCTTTGCGAAAGAAAGTTTTACAGAAGATTTCTAGACTTAAAGACGGTTTTGCAGATGTGCATAGGTTTTCCTTCCTACAGAAAGGGACAGAATAACTGTATTTGAAAATGCATCAAGTAGAAACTTGAAGCTGACAATGTCTTGAGGACTTTTTGACAATACAGACCAAAACCAGTAGACATGATTAGAAAGCATTCAAGTGGCAAGAGGAGTAGTTTAGATTAGCAAAAGAACAGGAAAGAACCAAAGAATGATCCACATACAATTGGATGAACTACACCTGGCCAAACAGCACACTCAGCTACCCATAAACAAGGAAAAAAAAATAACAAATGCCGCTTAAGTTTGGCAAACAGAACACCACTACATCAACCAGCCCGGAACATACCTTCCAATGTAAATTGTATATACTTGTATATAAAAGTCCTCCAAAAACTCAGGTAAATGTACAGGTCCAGCTAAAAAGCTGCTGGGATTAAATATTTTATTAAAAAGGGGGGAATGGGGGAAGGGAGAAAAAATAATAATACAACTTGAAACAGATTTCATGCATGCCTGTTCACTTTGCTGTTGTTCATAATGGCCATTTGCTTATGGAAGTCAGTTACTATTTATAACCTTATATCAGCTGAAATGTGAAATCATGATCGAAGCACAATAAAGCCCATTGAAATCACAGTTTGTATACAGCTATGTAGTCTTCAGCTGAAGAATTTTCTTTTTCTCTCTCTCATACACATACATTTTGCCTTCAACTGCACCTGGAATAAGTACATTTTCCAGGGCTATTTGACTCACAACTTAGCCAGACTACACTAACTGATAGCACTTATTTTCTTGGAAAGCATGTTTTCTGGGCGCTGAAGAGCACAATTTTGCTGAGTGCAGGGCCCAGCATTGGGGGAAAAAAAAAATATCAAAATTTGCCACTTATTAAACTAAATGTCCTTGATGCTTTGTGCAGGCAAAAATACTCTTCCCTTGACCCCACAAGTCCATTAACTTTAGGAGAGCAGTTTCGCAGTTGCTGGTCTGCTATGGTGCCCTTTACACAGAAACATGATAAGCTCTCAATATACAGCGAGTTGTTCTTTGTAGCATAATGTAGTATATATGGTAGCTCCTTACCTTCCTCCCCCTCTGGGATTCCCAGGATTTGTATAGCATGTGTACTCCTTATCTGTTTTTCTAAGAGCTCCACCTAGAATTTAAGAATTTATGAATTTATTATCTTTCCCAGGCTTAGTCAATAGATAAGAATTGCACTTTAACTTCCCTTCACAGTTTTTTTTTTATTGTCAAGACAGTTCGAGTTACTTGTTGCTCCAGGCTGTCTGTTAATTTATTCATTCTTCCAGTATTGGCATACTTTACTTATCCATGGGCATAAAGCATACAGTGTTCCTGGTAATGGAGAGCTTTTTAATATAATCTGTAGAGAGTCTGAATTAAGACAGCCAACAGGGCCACAGCTTTACAGAAAACACAACCACACTGCCTGCACAGCTTGACAACTTTAAAGATGACTTCCAAATTCTTGTCCCGGTCTGTTCTAGTATTAATGCAAACACCATTACTGATTTTTGGGAGATGCTCTTTTCATTCTTTCCTATCAATACTGAAGTGAAGCAGACACTTAACATCAATTTTTACTAAATTATTCCTCTTCATAGTTGGGATGCCCACCTTTACAAACCTCTCAAATCATTCATTTACCTTCTCCCTTAAACACTTCCCTTTGTTCTGCTGAATATTTATTTTTTAAAAACTTTTTAACTCTTTTGGGTCATATTTACAAATGATCTAGATAGCACCATTATATATCTTGCTAATGTTTGCATATATAAGTATAAACACCACAAGCATACAAGCATATGAGAAACTAGTTAGGCACTGTGTCACTGTGTCACCCTCCCTTTTCTAGTCAAGATCCAGAATATATGATTGTATTCTAATATTTGACATCAATTTGTCTGAAAGCACTTGCTGCAGCTTCAACACTTGTAAAGTTAGGACATATATAACCATAATTTAACCAGCTCATTCAAGAAAAGCTACATTAAAATGCTCCTTAGATTGATCTGTACAGACTGTTTTCCATATGTTCCTTAAATATGACAGTAGGATTGAATTTAAAATGTCAACACATTTCACATTAATGAAGTCTAAAAAAAAAGCTTCTTCTAGTATATTTGGATTTGACTGAACTGAAAACTGATTGAGGAATTAGAAAAGCATTGGTGAAAAAGGAGCTTTGGGGTGGGTACTTCTTGGGAAGGATCTGCATTAGAATGCTTACTGCACTGTCCAGAAGTGAAGGGCTCTCGACACTAAGGATGAATGAATTAAACCCTCCTCTGCCCCATCAGCAACACACATTCGTATCAGTCACTTCTCCCTTTCTCTCTTTCCTCTTTCTTTATGCCTTCATCCCTTGGCTAAATCTCATGGGCAGGGCAGCTGTGGTACTTTTTGAGCTCCTACCTAGAGCTGCTGCTACAGGAGCCTTCGCTGTGCCGTGGAAGCCAGGACAGGCCTTGGTGTAATTTAGGTTCTTTGTTGATATCTTATTATTCTTGTGAATACATTTCCCAGTTTACTTAGAAATTAACATAACTGTGAAGAGAATGAACATCTTGCATATACGAACAGGGAATATAATACCCTTGGGTAAAGCTGGCAAAGAAATATAATAATATTTGTTAAAAACCATAACAATTATGCGATAACTGATTATATGATAGAGTTGTTTCCTGCTAACAAGTGAGCAGCCATGGCCTAAAACAGCTACAAGGAGATAAAGTCCCACATAAAGAAGGCCGTCTGTGTTCCCTTTACAGATCAAGACTCTGTCATGATAAACATATGGCTCTACAGGGCAGAAAAAGATACCCTGGCCCCAACTTTAGGTGATACCAGATGACTTACAAGAGTATCTGCTTCAGACAATTCTTTTTTCACAATGAGACGCTTTAAGGTACACTAATAATTCGTGCTCTCTGCTACCCAAAATGTCCAGCCTACAGCAACAGCTGGGCTTTCATGGTTTCAGGTAGGCAAAGAGGGAACTGGCAAGAAGGGGAGGGCAGAGCCTTCTTTCGATTAACTGTTAGAGCCATGAGGTCCCAGCCTTTCCCCCTGCAAGCAACTGAGACAGCCTCATGACTAATCACTGGCTCTGGATTGCTCACAACCCCAGAAATGATCATACAAAGCTTTTAGAAAAAGGGAAACAGGACGACACAAAATGCAGGTCCACCAGGTTACACTAAATCCAGCAATTTTGAGGACACCAACATAGCCGTGCCCTTGTGCATCGTTGTGGAGTACAGAAACCTGCATCAGCTCAAAGTGACAGCAATCAAACAGTGAGAGTGGTAACCATGAAATTTCCTCTCTGATACGTTCCAATACTCTCTGTATGAGTGACTCTAGCTTTTAACATAGTTGTGATGCCACAGCCCCCACCTTGTCCTTTTGGTGGCTCGTCCCTAATGAGTTCTTATTTTATCTCAGTGCATAGAAGCATCCTGCCCAGACATTGTATTGCTAAATTCTCTGGGCTTTCAGACAATCTGCGATGAAAGATAATTCAAGGAAGGAGGGTTATTTTAATGTTTGGAATCCCATATATTTAACAGCATTTCACTACATGTTATCACTTATCTGACACTGAGTTCTCTGTGAACTCAACAAAGGAGGAAAATAGGCAGAAGAGAAAAAAGAAAGAAGCAGGTTTTCTCCTGCTCGTGCGCGTGGTAGCAGGGGGCTTCAGTCAGGCTGAAAAGACAATGGCCTAAAGGAGAAGACGTGGCTGACTACCAAAGACTGTTGTATACACGATGCAAGCTTTGTACCCTTATTTCAGATGACGAGTGGATGCTCACAAAGACTAGCAGTTCAGAAGAGGCAAAAAGGAGTGCATATTAGAAGATGAAACATTTGACAACCACTCATATTGCTGGGTCACACAGTCTTGCACACACAACCTAGTTGATGACTGGTGGCTACAGACACAGTTGTTTTCAGTCTCCTCAAAAGACATATGAGTAAATACAAACAAATGAAAGAGAGATTTGATTTGAGCACCTAAGGTAACAAGCTTTTGCTCCACACAAAAGAAGAGCAGACTTGATATGCGGGGAATGAATCGTGACAGCTCTGCCGCTCAGATGGTGCCCCTCTGAGTGACGTCACCCAGTGGATGGTCCCCGCTCTCCACAGTGTGTGTATTAGTTTTCTTCCTTGTCTCAAGCTGTCACTATAGTTTCATTTCACTGTGAGTTGCCAAGCTATTGTAACAGGGAAAAAGGAAAGAGGAACTATCATAGTGAAGTCAGCATGACAGTCTAAGTCCAGTAACCAAAGTAAATTAAAGGAGATTTTATTTTTACATCGTGTCCTCCACTTTCCTTTCACAAAAGGATAAAAAAAAAGGACTTTTAACTTTCAAGCCATTTGAAACAGGCTATCTCTACATGCATACGACTTTGCATTTTGACCAATGCATAAATACTTATTGCCACCAAAAATTCACTGAAACTAGAAAGGTCTACTCCTTTTTTTAATTATTATTTTTAACGTACAGTGGACAAATACCTCCAATAGGAGTGTGGAGATCTCTGCTAGCTTCAGTCCCATTTGCTTGGAATCTTCTTCCATCAGGACCAGAGGTAACACTGTCTTCCCTAAGACAAGATCCATCCGTGGAGTTTGCTGTGCCCACTCACACAAAACCTATTTGTGTGAAAAAGCCTGTCTTCATAATTCCCATGGCCAAACTTGAGCTGGCCTCAGGAGTAATTAGAGTAGTATCATCTGTAACAGTACAAAGCACCCCAGCAAGTTCTGCAATGCAAGAAGTTACTCAGCTTTCAAAAGGGACAGAGTACGCCAATGCTCTGGCCATGCCACAGACTCTCACTGTGTGGTGCAGGGGCAGCAGGGGAAACATGTGAAATGAGCCACACATAAGGATTTCTTAACCTTCAAGGCACAGCTGCTTCATAAGTGCCAACCAAATACTATGAAGAAACATGCACAAGGCAGAGAAAGCAATCAACTGTGTTTGAAAATGGTGACATTTGGGACTTTACACAAAAAAGGGAGATACTGGCATCAGCAACATACACAAATACCCACAAAGAATTAAAAAAAATATGCAGAAGCATCAGCATTAGTGCACAATCAGGCTACGAGGAACATTTTATTGCTCCTAATTTATACGTGTATATTTCTACTACTTATTTTTTGTGTTATCTTTAAGACTTGATACAATTAGTTTTTTCACTGCTTTTCATATAATCTCCTGGTATCTCAGTAATAAGTCACGATTCAGTTGAAAGTCCTGAACTAAGTCTATAACCAGTGTCCAGCTCTGCATGTACCCACCTATGTATCCATATCTTTATAGGGTGTACACTTCTGAGCAATAGCTACGGCTCTTCTGCTGAACCTGAGCCCTCATGTAATCAAAACAGATAATAAGTATGCCTCAATTGTCACTGTTCTATGGACAATGTATGACAACATATCTGAAACAGAGTATAAAGCAAATAAACACATACCTGTTGCATCAACAACTAGAAAGCCAGCAACTTTTGAAGGAAATGGGTGACAAACTGGACAAATATACTTGTATGAATATCGAATGTGACTTTTTCCTGCTCAGTTTTCTATTGCTCCTTAACCTGAATGAACTGAGTTCAAACAAAGGAAGCTGCAAAGGGTTCATTAAAGAACTGGGCAGGAAAGATGAAAGAATGGCCCAGATAAGGAACATCCCTCAAAACAGTGGCATGAGGTTTATAGCTAGAAAGGACTCCTTGTGTCTCAGCCTGAGAAGAGGAAGATCAGAAAACACTGATCTGATAAAAGATTCTGTCCTATAGACAGGAAAGGGTTTTGGGGTGAAGCAGAAAAGGCTGTCCAGAGTGAGAAAAAACTGTCAGTGCGGAAAATTCAGGAGGAGTCAGAATAGCCCGTAAAGCAAAGCAAGTTGTTCCTCCTGGCTCACGTGTAAAGAACAAGGTGGTGCTGAATGAACTGTTGATAAACAAGGAAACTTTGGTATGTGGAGGTGGGTGTAGACCCCCTGCTTTTTACTTTGGTATGCTGAAAAGTTGCTTGGGGGGTATTTTAATGAGAGCTACAGTTCCAGCCTTTGAAAGATAAAGGAGGGCCCATGCCTGGACCTGCAAGAGTTGGTGCTCATGGGACTACAACGAAGGAACTGACCTGAGAGTTTTTGGATTAAGGAATTCCATTCTCAGAGATGTAATGACCTGAGACTGACCAAGGGGGAGAGAGAAGAGAGACATACTGTATTTGGTAGGTCTCAAGACATGACAGCAGCTGTTCAAGAATATAGAAAAGTCTAGATTGAAAATAACATTCCAAAACATGTTTCTGGATAAAGTACTACTGTTCTCAGTTTCTCATAAGGAGGAAAAAAAAAAAAAAGACTATTTATTTACTAGACATTCTGAGCACTGAGGATGGATGCACTGTCTGTATCTCAGGCATTGATATTGTACTGACTTTTGCACTTATGTCCTCAGTTGTATGTGCACTGACTTTGATTTGGGCAGAAGTCTTTACATAGTCACAAGTAATTATGAGATTGGAGAGTATAAAATAACACGATACAGAAACATGGACAGTATCATTACAAGAATAAATATAAATCTAAAAGTCTTTTTTTCCTAGACTGAAGTTACTAGGCTTCTCAATTAGAAGCTGTGTCAGTTTGCTTAGCATTGATTGCAAATAGCTTGCCAATTTTACTGATATGAAGCGCTAAAGCAAATGCCATTCACCAGTGGTGCAACAGGCAAACTGGCCTCACGGCAGGCATGTGAACAGTCAAATTTGAGAAAGCTCAGTTCAGCAAAGTATATGCAAATTCTCACATGTCTGTCTGATTTCACCTTTGTGCCTCCTTTCAGTTATGCTATATTCACAGGTGATTGTGGACACATCCTCATTCAAAGCAAATATAAGATGGGTGCAAAAAAAAGGATCTTAAGATGAGTGTAAATGTGAAGAAGTCTGCTAATAGTTGACTGACTGATTAAAGGACATTTATTGGGCCAGCACCTCTGGACAGGATTTGGACACAAACAGTCTCATTCTCACATTTTAAGAAAAATAGAAAGGAAAACTCACGACATGGTAATTTCTGGTGACAGAGAAGAGTTTACAGTTGAACTAAGGGGTTTATGGCAAATCAATGCAGAATAATTTTATAAGCTATTTGAAAAATCCTTCTAATTTACCAATACAAGTAAAAAAAGTCATTTCAGAAATGTTTAATAACCAGAAATTAGCTAACTTACATCTAAATAATTGGATCAACTCTACACTCATGATACAGTGAACATCTTTGCTACCCTCTGTGATGAGCCCCCAAAATCATAGAATGTCCTGAGTTGGAAGGTACCCATAAGAATCATCAAGTCCAACTACTTACTCCTCACAAGGCCAGACAAGCCAGAGCATGAATCAGCTTGAGTGTTGAGGTGAATTTGACTCAGTTTGTTTTCAAAGAAGGACCTCAAAAACCACCAAGAGGGTGACAAGAACCCTTGAAAGGGCAGGTTCCCCAGCCTAAGATGTAAGGAGCCCAGGAATCACCCCTACTGGCTAAGTAAGCCTAAAAGTAACATCCTCCCATGGGACTATCCTCATGTGCATGCCATAACCTTGTGACATGCAGCATCTCCTCCAGGTTTGGGCTCAGGCCAGAAACTTTGCAGCCGCAAACTTTAGAGATTCCCCTTTGGGCACAAAAAGTCGCATTTTTGTCACACTCCGAGGACTGTCAGGATGCTTGCTCCCTGCCTTTTCTCATCAGTCTCCTGTGGTGATCAAGTCCTGCTTGCTGTGTTTTCCTCCCAGCTTATCCCCTCATCACAAAAGTATCTTTCCCCCGGAAAAGACAGCTGCCCAGGAAAGCACATCCGCTCCCCCTGCCAGGAAATCCCTTGTCCCCTGCAGCAGCCAGGACAGGAGTGAGGTAGTGGCTTCTTTGCTGTTTGCTGCACAGCCATCCTCTTCCAGGAGTATCAAAATGTAATGACATACAGCAGACAAAAAGGCCATCAATTGCTTCATATTTCTAAAATACGTCATCTTCAATGGTTATAAGACTAATGATTATTGCCCTGAAGCAAAAAGAGAAATCGAAGGTCAAACAGGAATCAGAAGTGATTACACTGAAATCAGTGGAGATATTCCTGACCAGAAAAGCAACCTCCTTTCCTGTCATAGGACTAGGAAAGATTTCAGAAAAATTCAGTTTAAGAAAAGGAGATCCTTGCATTGCTTTTACTTTGCTTAACTCAGGTGTGCTGTATATGATGGTACCTTCTGTACATTATTCGTACTCTTATTTAAATTGTTATATATTTTTAATTCTGTACCTGATCATCTACATAAAGCTTTTCATCATGCATCTTACCCACTTTTAAGGCCAATATCCTGGGGTTTTTTATATTAGCATATTTGTCCATGTTTACTTGGGAAAATGACTTGGCATTTAAAAGGTTAAATAGGTTGATGTTTAGAATACTTTTTCTGAAACTTCACTGGTTAAAGTATTTACTTAGTAAATAAAGTATATACTTGGGAAAGGTAAATCTCCTGGGAGGCAGAACATTTGTTGCACTCAGAAAATCCATAGTTATGGGAATTGTATAAAACCCCACAAAAGGGAGAGAGTGCACGCCAGAGCTTCCCTGTAGGTCTAAGTCTCATACAAACATTATTCTAAAATGCTATCCATTAGTTTACACATCTAGAGTCAAACACACTGGTCTACTTGCAGAAACAGGCACAAATCCATTGAAGTAAATGACTGTGAATCCACTTACTACAACAATAAATTTGGCCCTTACATATACAGTTTTATTTCTACTCTAAGCTAAAAATACCTTTATATTTCAAGACTACCCTTTATTTGAGTTTACATCCCTTAGGACCAACGCACAGCAAAGCAGCAAACAGGCTGGAGGGGCTTTAGTGAACAGAGAACTCACAAAATGTGATCACAATGTGCTTTACAGCATGAGTAAATCCCAAGGGATCTCCCACATACAATTCCTAAACACTGAGAAGAGTTAAAGCTGTCTGTCTAATCTATGGAAATGTGAGTTTCGAGCACTGATAAATTAGGACTGCCAAGAATAAACTCACTTTAAAATGCCAGCTATTTTTTCCAGAGAAACAAAAAAAAATGATGAGAATATCTTTTTCTAAATTTCATACACAGTAATTACTATGTATCCATTCTTGCTCCCCACGCACCCAAATTGCTTGAAATAAGTTGTCAAAGTAAATTGGCTATTCTTTCAACATTGGTAAATTATTCTTCTATTGTGGACTCCTAGCTTGATAATTTAAGATAGGATAATTTTCATTTACTTAGTGTCTTTGACAATTTTGGAACAAACTACTAAGCCATTTCTTTTAGAAACCTATTAGGTAATTATTATCATAAGGAGAATTAGTCTAGTTAGATTTAAGAGGAAAGAATTGATGGTCGTAAGATGGAGGTCATGAGGAAGGGAACTACAAAGTAAGATTACCTGGATGTGAAAAATATCCAAGTCGTAATACTCATAGCCCATATACAAACTTGATTGTATTCTCACTCCTCTGTAAATCAGTAGCATTTTCTCTGAATCCAGTGTCATTATGCTAGTGGAAAGAAATCAGAATTACTCTAACAGGATGGTGCTGCTGAGAGGGCAAGGTCTCCTTCTATTGGCCCATCACGAGCAGCTTATTCTTCTTGGCTCAGGTATTTCTGGATTTGCCAGGGCTCAATGTCCACCTTCACAACACAAGTCCCTGCACACAGGAGCCCTCTGTAGTCAGCATGTTCATCTGATCTATGCCTCACCTACAAACCCATGCAAACACTGAGTAGGCAAGTCCTTCCAGTGGAGCCTATTCACAATTTACTATATTGATTTATAATTCTTGAGTCTTTTGGAGTTACCATCACAGAGAAGGTAACGTGGCCCTAAATATGCAGCAAAGACTGGATAAATATCTGTTATTAACAACTTTCTCACACAATACTCACTGTTTTCCCCAGTCTGACCAATCTTTCACTTTTCTGCCTATGGAGCATCCTCCGTAGTATGAAGAAAGAGAAGCAAAGAGAAAGCAGTTATCAAAAATGTAAGGCAGACTCATGAACATAGGAGGAGTAAAAGAGGAACCAAAGTAAAAAAGCAAGAAGGAAGAAAAGATAGCTCAGTGCAAGGAAAAACTAACTTAGCAATGTAAATAACAAAGATGACCCTTTCCATCCTTGAAGGGAGTATAATTATCTTTAAAACCAGAAAAGCTCTTGACAGTGCAGCAGCTTCCCATATGCATTTTGTGTGCAGGTGAATCCTTCCCCTGTGAAACAGATCAGCTTCAGGCCGTAAATATGTTTGAAGAAAATAATTTTGGTGCTTGTGCAATGTTTAAGAGAGATCACCTCCAAGTATTGGGCAAGAACTTAAACAGACAGAATTACTTCAGCAAAGATTATTTCATAACTTCAGAGTATCCTGAAAAGAATTTGCTATTTCAGGTAGAGGTGCCACTATTATGGAGAGGCTTGTGCCTCTCTGGGTCCAGTTTCTACCACAATGACCTGCTCACAGCTCTGGTCAAAAGAGTCCTTCAGGTTCCTGCAGTGCACCATGAAACCCCAGGGACTCTCAAAGAGGTAGGCACCCAGCAGTATATATATCCCAGGTCCCATATATGTACTCACTGAGAAAATTTTGTACACTGCCATAACACTGTACCTGCACACAATCAGGTAGGAGATGCACTTGCACCTATTTTTTGTGTTCAGGACTGACTTACCAGGCACACTTTTTTCTCCCAGCAGCTTTGGCTGAATCTTTTACTAAAATGCACTAACGTTAACACTTGAATGAATTTGGTAAAAAGATTACTGCAAGAGTTCAGTAACCACAAAGGAAATATTTTCTGAAATTAAAAAAACTCACAACCAAACGGGGGAGGAGGTCTAGTAACAGGAGAGATGGCTAGAAATATGGAGGATTTAAAACTACAGTGCTTTGCTGAAGAAGGAGAAACCAAGTAACTGCTTCGCTACTCATGATCTTGCAGAAGAAGCAGAGACTGTGGCTTTGAAATACAAGCAAATTAATATTTTGGCACAATAATTTTTGCTTTAAGACTAAAGAATAATACTCTAAATGTATACACAGGACAGCACACACATAGTATATGCAACCACTCAGGTCTTATTGTGGCCTTTGACAGGTTTCTGATAATGACAATGAGGCCTGATCTTTGCTTATAAAAAGAGTATAGCATCAGCTTAAATCACCTGATACATCAAACAGAAATAAACCCTCCATTTTGGTTCATTCACTGGGATTAAGATTAAAATGGTATGCAAAAATTTTTTCTCTGTGAAACCAAAGTAATAATCACAGAATCACACAGAATCACAGAATCTTAGGGGTTGGAAGGGACCTCAAGAGATCATCGGGTCCAACCCCCAATAAAGCAAAAGTTACTATAAAGCTGGAAAAAATTGGAATGATCTTTTTAATACATGCTTTTGCTATTTATTTCCTTTATCAAAATAGTGGTCCTAAATCTGAAAGTGAATCCAGGCTCTTTCTGAGAGTTCTGAAGAAAGCAGGCGCAGATGTAAATCTGTTGCTGTGTTCCTCTGAGCAACACATTGCAACATTTTTCTGAACATAGGAACCAGAGCAGGTTTAAGTGATGGATAAAATAATAAATCCACACAACTTTGCTGAAATAAAGCACAAACTGTGCAGTTTGGGAAGTGAATGGAGTGCAAGAAACATTGTCCAGCCAAAGTCAATAACAGAATTTGTTTTGACTTTAGGTGAGCCAGACCTTGCTGAAGCACTTACTTGAGAAGCTGATCTTGGCTTCATCCAGCCAAGACAGAATTAACAGCGCAGGCTTTGCCTTCACTCCCCTCCCTTATTACCTGCAGACTTCACCCAGGCACCAGGGAGAAGGCAGCCTTTGCATCAGGCTGTAGAGCCTCGCACCCACTCTGCCCGCCCCTCAGGATGAGTCCACCCTGGGATAGTGGTAAGCTCATCTGGTGACAAACCAAAAGGCAGCAACCCCATATGCAGAGCTATGTGAAGGGCAAAACCATGGAGAATTGTGCAGCCTGTCCAGCTTCTGTGCCTGCGCTCCTCCACTGCCGGGCAGTGGTGAGGCCCTGAAGGAGGCTTGGGCTGCGCTTCCTTGGCGCAGGTCTAGCCTCCCCTGCAAACTGTGTGACAAACACAATTAAATGCCTTGTCAGGTCCCTCTGCCTCACAGGGAATAACGATACTGATTACAAAAAAACATTTCAGCATACCCCTTTATTCCCTCGTTTGATCTTAGTAGGAATGACTCTGATAAAACTGATGCACGGTACCATTTTTGATAAAATGCACACTGCATGTGAAATAATGCTGTCCTGGATGAGGCTCGCTCTTGAAAGCCCTTATCCTTTTGTATTTTCCAGCTTTTCAAAACTTTTTTTTTTCCCCCCTATTTGTCAGCTCAATTGTGTTAGAAGCTTATCCAGACGCCTCTATACTTGGAATAGAAAAAAAATTACTTTGTTAAGATGTTAGGCAGCACTGAATGTAGTTATCATTATTGTGGCCTTTATATCTACATTACAATTTTGTCACAAGCTCAATGTAATATCTAGAAATTCCCTTAAAATAAAAACTAGTGAGTGTGTTATGAAATTACAGCCAGGACAGATGGCCAGATCCTGTCATTGGAAATAAAAGTAATGTTATAAGTGTATAACTCCATTGGGGAAATTGAGTACCATAATAAAGTAGACTTCCACTTTCTGCAATGAAATTCAATGACTGTTGAGGAGTTTAGGGTTTAGAAAATTGAAAAATGAAACCTTTGGTTTTCCGCTGCTGTTTGATGATGTGTAGCAAGTCCCTTTATGGACTGAGGCTAACATCCAAATAGTAACAAGCTTGCAGTGAATAGAGCCCACAGAGGATCAGCTACTAAATCTTGCAATAAAAGCTGTGTGATTTACAGTAAATTCCAGAGGGCTGACAGCACCACAGCTGAGGGCATAAACACTTCTTTCATGGCTGAAGCTTCAGTCAGCTCTGTCTGCTGTGAAGTACAATCGAGCAGTGAGGCATGCTGCTTACCAGCAATGACTTTGATAAATAACTAGGAAGTCCCACTGTTGGCTTAAAACTAGAAGTTGTTCAGTTGCAATTCTGCATTTGTCCTGCTTTAATGGGTATGGAAGTGGCTTTAGCTGTAATCTGTCAGTGATTGATTAGGCCTTCCTGGATCCCTTCCCCGTGCCGCTCCCAGCTCCCTGCTCTCCACAGTTAAAACAAAATTGGTACATATCTGACTGCCCTCTTATGAGGAAAGTAAACACTCTTAATTCTGCTCAAGTGAGTGTAAGTTAAATTCCTACAACTGATAAATTGTTGACAGACAACACATCTTTACAACAGGGTACCTAAACGTGCAGGTGCTCGTGCAACTTCTGCTCGCCGCTTGGTTATGCTAAGGTTTAAAAGAATAATCAGTGTAATTAACATCTTTTATGCATAGGTACAAGAGCCACGGCTGGAGCAGAGCCTCAGTTTCATAACTGTGCAAGTATGGAGCTCCCAGGCCTAACACAGGATCATTCATTAACATGTTGTGTGTAAATTGGAGCTAATGTTAAACATGTGCACGAATGCCACGAAGCTAGTCAGAAAAGGAGTGTAGCATTACTAGAAGAAGCTCTAGTACTAGAAGTTGGTCATTAATCTGGATGTGTCTGGATAAAATGCAATATATAAATTATCTGCCCTCATTTGGCAAGCTAGGGAAGAGTTTTGTTTGTAGTAAAGTTTCATATCACTCCCAATTGGGAAGGGGAGAAAACCCCAAACCAAAATGATAGTACATCTAGAAAAAGCTATGACTAATGGAAAAATAGCATGAAAAAAAATCTCTTTACCAGATATCAATATAAAACATGCAAAAATTCAAAATGTACTCACTTGTATAAAAACTTTACTGGATAGTGGACATGATTCTCAATGCAAATAGATAAGATGTTATAGTGAGATTGTGGAAGCAGAGACCTGACCAGGAGCAGAGTAATTCTTGTATTCTATATGCTATTTTCCTGTAGTTTTATAACTGAGTTACTACAAGCAAAACAGGGTATATAGTATGATGCAGAGCTGCTCTATGATATTTAACAACTGTAAAGGTAAATATCGAGTGTGCAGAGCCTTACATTACATTCTGCATTCTTGATTCTGCCACAGCTGCTTCTACAATTACAGAGAATAGGGGAAAAGATGAACTCACCCTTTCTCTGCAACAGAAAATTTTGCTTTTAATAGGAAGAATATAGCAAATCCACACTCTTGCATTACTTCAGATTTTCCTACCATCAGAACCATTGAGAATTTTATTTATTTTGGGTTTTTTTTAAAATTCATTTGCTTACTTGCATATGCCACCATGCTTATTTTCCAAAAGGTTGTGTAGGGGAGGGCACTCACTTTTTGACAGAGAAGCATCAGTGCTCGTGCAAAGTGAACAGAGACATTTTTCTGTTGTATAGTTTGCTCAACATGGAAAAGAGCAGTAACTGGGGAGAGGGTGATCTCATTCTCTAATTTTTGGGGGATATTTTGCTGCATTTGCTCATAATATTTACTGAGTGTATTTCTCAAGTTTGTATTGACTGAACCACAAGACTATCAAATAAAGTAATGTCACTGAAAGAAAACATCTTCTAGCAGCACAGTATGACTTGATTTTAACAAAGTCATTTACAATCCTTTTTTAGAAAGAGATTAAATATGATTTTTCATTTCTGAAACCGTCCACTTCTCATTGCCTGACCTACATGCATTGAATTGTTCCAAAAGCATTATAAGGGCAATTATTGTTGCCTTGAACTTCTCTTGCCGTGTCAAAGTAACAAGAAATAAGACATGGGAGAAGGTAGTGTTTGATTAGCTTGAACGTTTGTGGAAAAGGATTTTTGCTCCCCTAAGGATTTAGGAAGTAGCCTACCCATAAGTATACAATCAAGGAGGGATTTGCATACCTGAGAAACAGCAGTTCAAGCAGGAGAATGTGAGGTCAATCAGGAGTAACTAGTTAAGAAATTCAATTGGTGGCTATTTTCCCCATGCTTTTTTATACTTGTGATTTAATACCAGTTGATCTGAACTGCCATTAGTAGCTGCTGAGAGAATCAAAAGCTTAGGTCAAATTCGCATATTAGACTGTGAAGCACAGTTATACTCCTGTAAGGTAAGTATTCTACATTTCTTTAAAAGGGACAGAGGTCTTTTTTCCCATTTAGAATGTCAGTCCCATAATAATTGCTTATTATATCTATCAAAGTTCTAGTAACTCTTATAGTATGTTTTTTAGTTATATTGCAAGTGCTTTTAAAGCTAATAAAGTTACAGAAAAGGTGTGAGGATTTTGAGTTATAATGAATTCTTGTAACATCATTTTAGGATTCTGTCCAGAGGAAGAGGCACTGCAGAAAGGATATGGATCTCTGAAGCTCTGCCCACTGATTCAGCAAGAACTGACCGGTTTGCAGAATCCAATTTTTCCATGGTTGCAGAATCTAGGTTGGACACAGAAAGCTTATTTACATGAAACTGCTCACTCCTTACTTTATGTGCACTGTCACCTCTGTGTGTCTCATCCCAGTTCAGCAAAGCCAATTTTACAAACATGCTCTGCCAATAATCATGCATATTCAGTTGTTACTGATTAATGCTAAACCCTGAATTTTATTTTAAACCAGATGATATACACATTTTTTTCATGTCTTTTCAAAGAATAAAGCTATCCATGTGAAGCAGTTCTTACTGTTTAGTAACTGAGTTATATTTTAAATCCCATCATTCAGAAGAGTAAAGTATAATAGTGTAGCAAACACCATTTAATAGTGACACGTTTCATTTGGACAGCCACTTAATTGAGATATCTTCCAGGGAAACTGTTTAGTCTACCAACTGTAAATGGCAATGACTACTGCTTAATCAGAACCATTTTAGCATAAATTTCGCTTAATAGGGAAACATTTGCCTGGTGACAAATACTTAAATAGTGTTTAACCAAGTGTTAAATAGTTATAAAATTCTAAACTCTCCCTTTTAATTTTAATAGTGAAGTGCCAAATGAAGATGAGAGGGAAAAAATACAAGATGAAATGCTGTAAATATCCTGGTTTGAGGGGGTTTGTTTAATTTTTTGCTCTTGTTGAGCAGCATATTTTGTCACTGTAAAGCTTTTTCAACTATTTTTAAGACTTCATCTCTTAACTGGGACAAACATACAGGAAAACAACATCCACATATAATCTAATTAACAGATTTCTGCTGTCAACCTAAATAATAATAACAACATGATAACTTGTCTGTGCCCTGCCAAAAGGAGTCTTGAGTCCCCATCACAACCACCCCCAGCAAAAGAAGGCAAAATTCAGTCCTACTGCCAATAGCCAGTGATCACCTGCTCATCCCAGAAAATGAACTGCACATATGAAAAGACTACCCAGAACAACTTGACTGAATATATTCTATAAACTTACCTAAAATAGCTATGCCTGTACTCAAAACAACACTGGAACAAGATGAGAACAACTATTTCAAGGTCCCATCAAAAGGACCCTACATATTTACTCAGGAAAATATAATGGGTAGAAGTATTCTATACTAGCATAGCCTTAATGAAGAGACCTTACTCCCACCAGCCAGTCTGTCATCTCTTAGACAGTATGTAAAGATGGGAAGGAGTGTCTTTTGCTATCATTTACTGTTTCAGGAGATATGTCATCAGGCAGTCCCTCAGGAGTATTGCTGCTATTAATAATTATAGCTTAAGGATCCAATCCTATAAAGGACTAAGCACCTCAGTGAGAAGTCAAGAGGCCCAAAGAACTGTTGAAAGGCTGAGCACCGTCCTGGATCAGGCCCTTCAGTACTTGTAGTAAGCACTTGAATCACTCTCATGGCACAATGAACAGTCAGTGCAACACAGTAAATCATAGCACATGTAAAAGGTTTTCTTGAATAAATGGTTGCACTAATAATATCCCATTTAATTAGCAAAAAAACATACTGAAATGTGTCACAGAAAATGTAACAGAGTAATCTCCACAATATACAGCAGATGACTGGTTAACTGGGTATTATGAAGATGGGTGACTATAACCCAAATATAGAGGTATCTATTCCAATAGGCTGTATGACAAGTAGTCTATTGTTTCATTAATTTATACTTTTAAAAGTTAATTTCTTCACTTTTTAGTATTAGTCATGTATTATGGGAATTAACATAAAGGTGATGATAATGCATGATCTTTATATGCCATCTTATTAAAATGAAGCTATTTTTAATACTTTTAAGAGGCCTATCAGAAAACACAATTTATATCCTCAAAGTATATTTTGTCAGTTTCAAGTATAATTTTTGCATTCATATTCTTTTATGAATTTTAATGGAGACACTTAAATTGTAATTATTCCTCTCAGCTCAAATGCAGGTAACAAATGGAATTCAATCAGTGTTTGCGCATAATGACCATCATTAAGAGAGAAATAATAATGACATTCTCTCTGCATTAAACTTGCAGACTCTTTACACAATGATCTGAATCCCATTATTGATCTCCATGGAGATATGCAATTGTCACCTATTCTGCATAATATCTGAATGTTAAATACATTTGTTTGGAACAAATATTTTAATGAATACAGTCAGTTCCACTTAATTAACTATCTGATAACTGAATATTTTTGCTTAATAATTGAACATGGAACATCAAAATTGTCCTATTTTTTAATCAAATGCACTTGAGATTAGACACAGAGATTCATTTAAATGTTTGTAAAATGTACATATAGTTTCAATTTCCCATTAGATTTCTTTAAAGAATACATATTAAAATACTGGCAGAGTATTTAGTAAGAAATTCTTTTTTTCCTCTTTGTTTTTAATAAAGCTTGTGAAAGCTTCAAACTGAAAACTGTTCCCTTCTGAAACTATCTCTTTCCTTTTGTGGAAAGATATCTCACAAATGGGTTTGCTACCAAAATGTTACTCATGAAGGTCTAAATACTGGGACCAGGCTTCCCTGATGTCTTATAAGAAACAAGCACTGAATTATGTGCTTCAAGAACCAGATGGCTACAATTACCTAGATACACATACATATGTAACGAAGAGCTAAGAAGGCGGAGTTTTGCATCTTTCAACCTACAACCCTTGAAAAATATGACCACAGCCATTTTTTGCTCAGGTCAGCATTATGAACGAAAAAAACCTAAACAAACTCATCCTTAAATTTAAAAACACAGAACTGTGTTTTGATATAAGTACCTTACTGATTCTAAATTAAAAAGTTGGGGTTTTTTTTACTGAAATAGATTGCTGAATCCAACCCTGTCTGAATGAATAAAGCACCTGAAACTAAAGGGAATAATCCCAATTGGCATTCAGTGAACCTACCTCTGGAGGTAGCCATCTTGTTAAAAAGAGCACTTTTGGTGGCACTGGTGATGGGAGACGCTAGTAACAGATGCCTTAGAGGAAAGTATGAGAAATCCCAGAGTGGATAATTAAAAAATAACTTGGCCATAGGGGAAGTTCTTCCCATTCTCAGTAGTTGGCTAATGCAGTAAAACATGAGGAGCTGTATACTTTGTTTAAAGATATACTGAATCTGTAGATTTTTTCATTATCCATGTAAATGCCTATTTCTTTCTTAGGATCCTGCTGAGCTCTTGGCCTCAGTGATGACTTATGGCAATGCATTCTGCCATATCTCTGCATTTTGTAAAAAATACTCATTTACTAGGAGAAAGGACAAAGACACTGATTTACATTCTTCATATAATTATGTTTTATGCTTCAAAATCCTTTGTATATGTCTCATCTTCAGAGCTCAGAGTTTCAGAAACCTCAATCTTACCACATTTCTTTTTCTGTTTTGAGGCCACTTAGAGGGACTTGAAAAACCTTCATTTCAAATCCAGGTCCCAAACTAAAATCTACGCGCATTAATATTCTATGGATATATGCAAAATGTGGTCAGTATACTACGGCTTGGTCAATGAGATTAAGTAAGTTTCCACTGTGCACCTCAGTTCCTGCTCAGCCCAAAACCTCACTGGCAAAATGTAACTTTTATTTTGAACCTACTAACCTAAACAAGCTCACAATGAAATCAGCAGTAGCATTTTTGCTAAGATCAGGCAGAGTGGAGCTGGACTAAAACTGAGAACTTTTCTAACTCCAATGCATTGCAATCACAAGTGTCCATGACACAGGACAGGAGGAACCACCACCAGGGCTGGAAGAGCTTAGTTAGACTGTTTTCTAACCCAATAGGATTCCTGTTTAGTGATAAAGTATCCCTAGAAAGGGACTTCCAGAAACCCTGACAGGTCAACTTTCTACAAGACCACTGTAACTGCCTCCAACATAGGATAAACTGAGGAATACATTTTTTTTTTAAAAACTCAAATCAGATCCCTATCAAAAATCAGTTAAAATACTTGCACCAGTTTCATGAAGTTAGAATAAGCACTAAAGCAATGATGTTTCTAGTTCATATTTGTCACCTACCCACTCATCATTTTTTTAAAGACTAAATGAATTTTCCCTATCAGTTTCTCATGATATGTCCAACAAAGAAATAAACATACAGCAAAATAAGTGAAGAGAAAAGCAAAACCCTTAAAATGATAATATTTTTTGGCTATGAAAATACATTTTTTGAAAAATAAAGCAAGCTGTAAAGATAATGGGAGAACCAGCAGCAGTGTGCTTGTGTGTTTTATGTTTCCTCCCTATTTCTCTTTCTCACAATCAGAGCGAGAGAAGTGTTTTAGCAAGCGCTATATACAGGACAATGGAAGATCAGAGGCAGAATAAAAGAATGTGAGACATTGGGAGAAATACAGGGGGAATGTAATAAGCAGGTAAAATTAGAAAGCCAATTTGAAAATCATCACCAGAATAAAAAGATACTTAGCAGAATATTCTGGCTTAATCCTATGTAGAACAGCATTTGATCCATGTTACTGAAAACATTGCTTGTGTAGCTGCACAATATACCAAGACATTTGCTAAGGACTATTTAATCAGGATCCGTGTACACCATCATCTCCAGCCTGGGTGGTACTGGCAGTATTTGTATATCTCTGTATTTGATCATTTACTTTATATTATACAGAATGCACGACATCCCATGGATGGATGCAGAATGTGTTTACTATACCACAACTTGATCATTATCTTGGGTGAATGGCCAGAGCGTGTCCCAGTACTTTCTCATTATTATGGGGGCTGCATACCAGTAATTGATCACTCTTCCAATACTGTACAAGAGCTCTTAGGGTGCGTGGAGGGAGAATACATTCTGTATGTAGATTCTACATTTATTTTGTTTTGGACAGTGAAGTATACAGACAGTGAATTATAAAATGCTTGTGTCCTTGCTATTGTTTGTCAGGGGAAGGAACTGCTGTTTTGAGAGGTAAACATAAAACAAAGAATCCCAGAAGATTGAGCTCAGACATGGCAAAAGAGTAAAATGCTTGGAAGAATGAATAATAATAATAATATTGCTCAAGGAACACCAGTAATATAGAAAGAAGTAAAACATACTGATACACAGTTTTAAGAAAAATGCCTAAATAGAAAGGAAAATAGCATTACTGCTATGACTAGAAACATACAGGTAAAATACATAGAAGAAACCGAAAAGATTAGGGTGAAACATCTTCACTACACATTTTACATCAGAGGCAAAAAGCAAGACCATTTGTTATACTGCTAAACCAGCATATTCCAATTTCTAAGTTCTGCTCAGCATCTCTGATCTTCTTTAGGTAAAGCCATAGGGTGAAAGAGTACTCCCTCTGTTGATGTGTTCCAAACAAAATGTATTTACTGAAATGAAATTTGAGTGGAAGGGGGAAAAGATATTGCCATAGGCAATAAGGAGGATGAGTGTAATCTTAGTAGTTTTGTTTATATTGTTACACAGAAGAGGTAAATTGTAGGATTTTCAATTGACAATGTTTATAAAAATGAGAAACACACAGTACGATAATTATTATTAGTCAGAGATAATGCTGTTCTATCTTGCTACTCATTTGCACTAGATCAGGTCCTACCATTTATACAGAAAGGGAAAGAGCAAGCCAAGAAACTATTTACTTTACTTGTTCAGTATGTTGTTCTGAGGTGATTTATCCCCATTACTGACTTGGCTATTTTTCAGTCTGTGCATTTATTTGTTTTCAATATGTAGTGCCAAGATTGGCTAGGATGCCATCTTTACAGCATTATTTTTTAATGGGTAGCAATCCCAGTATCAGTAATATCGCAATATATTAATAGAAAGAGCAAAACAAGAAGCTAAAGTGTAGGGTGACATTCTGCTTGCACTGCTACACCAAATCAAGGAAGTAAGCAATGACTAAGAATTTGTCAACACTTCACTGGCTCTTCATTTGTCATAGCTCCTATAACAGAAGATAACAAAGCAGCCACTTCTTGCCAGGTTAATTTGTTCCAAGGACACAACTCCATCATTACACCTGTAAATATCTTGGCCCAAGAAAAGGCCTTAAGATAGTGCCCTGCTGCATTGCCTAGGGGGAGTACTGCTGAAAACAAGTAAATAGTGAAGTCATTCCAGAGACCACTTTTCAAAGCCACATGTTTGTAAAGCCGAAACACAGCTGAGGAGGGAAGTCCTTTTTGGACTAACCATGAGGGTTACAAAAATATCAACTAGAGAGGGTTTGGGCTTCTTTTAAAAAAAGAGGAGAAGCATGCCTAGCCTCTGTACTGAAGCCTGAAGAGAGAAGATAACTGGTATTTTTAATGATGGTGCAAACAGCCACATAACTATGGCCATAGTTAAATGATGGACTAAAACTGGTATTACAAATCCCAAATGTGGATTATAAACACAATGTGAACACAATGTAAACATGAAACTGGAAAGGGCAGCTCCAGCCAGAAGAAAAGCTAAAGAAGGTGTGAATTTTGTACCACATTCTAAGCAATTAACAAAAGGAAACCTGAATCTAATTCCCAGTATTTCTAGGCACCGAAGCAGGGCATAGATTGTGGAACCACATGTAAGAAGAGTGCTTGGAAAGAGACTGGCTTGTGAATGTCAATGAAGAAAGCTTTTGTGTGAACAAATGCTCAAAATCAGCAATGTACCCTTCCACAGTCAACGGTGTTTGCCCACCACTCTTCTTCAGGTGACGGACTTGTCACTGCTCAGACTCAAACACTTGTGAGTATGCAGCTGTGAGGAAGCTGGAGGAAGAAGTTAGACAAAAGAGGGCTTTGTTAGTTTTCTTAGCAATCAGAAAAGGTATGTTTACATTGCCTTTTGCATAGCTAGGAGTAGAACGGTTACTCCTAATTTTCAGCAGATTTCTAACAATTCAGAATTTAACCAAGGACTTCAGCTGTTTATTGCTTGACTATGCATTTAATAGTTTTTGTAGTGACAGGAGAGTATTGATGAGATTGAAAAGTAAGTGTCAAAGGAAAACTGAAACTGCAAGCTGAAAAAAATCCAGAATCATAGAATCATAGAATAGCAAGGGTTGGAAGGGACCCCAAGGATCATAAAGCTCCAACCCCCCTGCCACAGGCAGGGCCACCAACCTCAGGCCTGGAGCTACACAAGGTTGCCCAGGGCCCCATCCAACCTGGCCTTGAACACTTCCAGGGATGGGGCATCCACCACCTCTCTGGGCAGCCTGTTCCAGGACCTCACCACTCTTTCTGTAAAAAACTTCCCCCTAATATTCAATCTAAACCTTCCCTCCTTCAGCTTTAAACCATTCCCCCTTGTCCTGCCATTATCTGCCCTTTTAAAAAGTTGATTCCCCTCCTGTTTGTATGGTCCCTTCAGGTACTGGAAGGCTACAATGAGGTCCCCCCGCAGCCGTCTCTTCTCCAGACTGAACAAGCCCAGCTCCCTCAACCTCTCCTTGTAGGGCAGGTGCTTCAGCCCTCTAATCATCCTTGTGGCCCTCCTCTGAACCCTCTCCAACAGTTCTACATCTTTCTTGTATTGGGGGCCCCAGCTCCAGACACAGTACTCCAGGTGGGGCCTCACGAGGGCAGAGTAGAGAGGGACAATCCCACAATCCCCTCCCTGTCCCTGCTGGCCACCCCTCTTCTGATGGAGCCCAGGATACCATTGGCCTTGCGAGCTGCAAGAGCACAGTGCTGGCTCATGTTAAGTTTCTCATCCACGGTGACACCCAGGTCCTTCTCAACAGGGCTACTCTCAAGAAGCTCTTCTCCCAGCCTGTATCTATGCCTGGGATTCTTCCAGCCCAAGTGCAACACCTTACACTTGGCAGTGTTGAACCTCATTAGGTTCACCTGGGCCCATTTTTCCAGCCTGTCAAGATCCCTCTGGATGGCTTCCTTTCCTTCTAGGGTGTCAACCACACCACTCAGCTTGGCATCATCTGCAAACTTGCTGAGAGTGCACTCAATCCCATCATCGATGTCATTGATAAAGATGTTAAAGAGAACCTGTCCCAAGACAGACCCCTGGGGGACACCGCTTGTCACCGGCCTCCACCTGGACATAGACCCATTGACCACCACCCTTTAGTTACGGTCTGTTAACCAGTTTCTTATCCACTGGATGGTCCACCCATCAAATCCACATCTCTCCAGTTTAGAGATAAGAATGTGGTGGGGGACTGTGTCAAAGGCCTTGCACAAGTCCAAGTAGATGACATCGGTTGCCTTCCCTTTATCTACCGATGCTGTTACTCCATCATAGAAAGTCACCAGATTGGTAAGGCACGACCTTCCCTTGGTGAAGCCATGCTGGCTGTCCCGGATCACATGCTCTTCCGTCATGTGCTCCAGCATGTCATCCAGGAGGATCTGTTCCATGATCTTCCCAGGCACAGAGGTGAGGCTCACCGGCCTGTAGTTCCCTGGATCTTTCTTGCTCCCTTTCTTATAAATGGGAGTGACATGACCTTTTTTCCAGTCCCCAGGGACCTCTCCTGACAGCCATGACTTTTCAAATATGATGGAGAGCAGCTCAGCAACCACATCAGCCAGCTCCTTCAGGACCCTGGGATGCATGTCGTCCGGCCCCATAGACTTGTAGACATTCAGTCTCGTGAGGCGGTCTTGGACTTGCTCTGCTCTTACAGTGGGGGGGGATTTACTCTCCCAGTTCCCACCTAGAGGTCCAGGGATGCAAGGTTCCGGGATTTGAGAATTATGAGAATCCTGGCTGCCAGAGAAGACTGAGGCAAAGAACTCATTGAGTACCTCAGCCTTCTCCTCATCAGTTGCAGCCAGTTCTCCTTTCTCATTTACCAAGGGAGGTACGTTCTCTTTGACCTGTCTCTTCTGGCCAATGTACCTGTAAAATCCCTTCTTGTTGTTTTTAACATCCCTTGCCAAGTTCAGTTGCATCTGCGCCTTGGCTTTCCTGACCCCGTCTCTGCAAGTCCGAACAGCATCCCTGTATTCTTTCCAGGCTACACACCCTTGCTTCCAGAGCTTGTGTTTGCCTTTCTTTTCTCTCAGTTTGACCAGCAGGTCCTTACTTAGCCACGCTGGCTTCCAGCAGAAAAAAGCATCCTGTAACTTTCTACTTGCCTATTCAATCTTATAGAAATATAACCTCTAGAAGGTAATTGGCCCCTGCGCTGAAATAAGGCTGAGAGTACTGAGTCAAAGGCTTGAAAGAACCACACTTGGACAAAGGCTTGGATACTTCCAACTTCAAATACAAACCAAGAGTTTAAAAATCAATTCTGATCTGTACCTAACCTACAGTTTTGCACATAACAGCTCAGGCTGAAAACAATTATCCCACAATCTGTTTGAGAAGGGTCCCAACACAGTAGAGGTGTTCAAAAAAGAAGAAAATGAGTGAGGAGTAGCTAAAAGGAAGAGAGGAAGCAGAAGCACAAGCTCATGAGGTACGGTGTCTCAACCAATGGAAGCAACACTTCAGGATTAGGTGAGGTAGCTCACCAGGGGGAGGCATACTCAGAAAAAGATAATTAATTTTCTGGAAAATAGCTTCAAATTGTGATAACAATTCCATGATGAAGTCACATTCTACTTCCAAATTTTAGACGTGTGAGGAAAGAAACTAAAGTAATTCATCAGAAAAGCTATTTTGTAGAAATTATTCATTCAGCTATAATTAATACAACAAAAAAATCCTACCTTACCATCAGGTCCTTTTCAAGCACATCAAGGTTCCCTGGTTTGTGCAGATTGTGGCACTAGGGCTCGCTTCTCATCGTTCTATCTCTTCAAACCAAGGCTTATAATTAAAGCAATGAGAGTGAGAGCAAATGCAAAAATTAGGGAATAAAAGGGGGACCAACTATATGGACAGGAACTGAGAAGCTTGTGAAGAACAGCCCAGAAAGCAAAATATGTGGTGATAAATTTGTGAACTTGCTGCATCTTGATTTGTGAAGTATTCAGAAACAGCAAGTTTCAAAGCAGATAGGGAGAACCCAAATATCTAAGACAGATACTGCCATTTCCTTCAGACTCAGGCCTTGGGAGGATTATTAGCAGCTCCATAATGCTTGAGCTCCATCGTGAGATGGTACTTTATTTTCATATTTCTGCTGCTTTTTCCTCTGCTGATTATCTTTCCTGAAACCAAAAGTCAAGTAAAAACAATTACTTCAGTGCTTCTTTTCACCCCCTCTGCAGAATATTGAGACCCTCTTGTAAAAGATAAACAACTGCTGAAATTCTTCTCTCTGGGAAGAACTGGCAGTACTTTCTCTTTAGGCACCAACACCCTTCCTTCCCAACCCCCCCTCCGCCCCCAAGATAAAATTGCAGAAATCCTTCAGTTCTAGTCAGGAGTGCACTTCTGAAGCACGTCAGTTGATCATCCTCACTGACCACATCTTGCCTTGCAAAGTGCACTAACCAAATTTTGTTTGACTGACACTAAACTTGAACATGCCCTTCAGGTCCTCAGACATTGTACTCCATGTACTGATAATAACCATGCTATATATTACTTTATTGTAAGTCTTCACTGTATAGAAATAAAAAAGAGGTGTCTTATACATGTTACTTCCTTATTTGTGGTACAGTAATTATCCAGGTTGTGTAAAGCCACATCCAGTCTGTTTCTTCCAATTTCATTCCAAACACTGAATGCATCACAGACTCCCAGAGCTGCCACAGAGAGGAAAAATAAATCCAGACTACTGTGGCTTCTCCATTCATCCATTAAACCAGCAAAAATCAGTGAATTTCCTCCATTGTTCAATGACATTTCCTGTGAGGTTTTACTTTGAAAGTATATTTGGTCTTTCTACTGTATGTTCACTCATCCTGTTCACTTGAGTGAAGAGCATTTGTGTCACTCAGCAACAAAATTAACACTCTTACCTTTAGAAGGAGCTATACCTAATGTCTATACATTATGTCTATACATAACAAAGACATATTATTCCAAATGAAGGAATGATCTATTTAAGAATCACAAAGAATTATTACTACTATTACAAAGAATAGTCTTCAAACATTCAGAAACAACTTTCTGAAACTCTCTTTTATCTGGACTCTCTTTTATCAAACATACTGGAGGAAATAATTGCAAAACTTGTAAAGTCTGCTTAGATTTTGATGTAAGCAACAGTCTTGGTTTGCTCTGATTTAGGCTGTTTATCAACAATGCAAGTTGTTCAGCTGAGCTGGGACTAAGTTAAATAAACTAGTTAAAGTAGTAAGTTTTAAACCTGTAAAGGAAGACAGTAACTGGAAGTCAAATCTAGTAGTTTGAAGTACCAATGAACCCTCTTCGTTCTACACATCTGTCCCATGGATGTCCCTGTCGCACACTTCTCTGGTCAGGTTTCTTCATGTGGGTGTAGAGGAAGTGGTAGAAGACAGAGAACCACCAGTACTTGACTAACTCACATGAAAATTCAAAAGGTAATAGTATCAAATCAATTTATACTGCTTTCTCTTCCTACTGCTAACCCCCCAGGGGAAGTATTTCCTTCGGAATTGCTTTTCTGCACCTTCACCCCCACAACAGTTATACTGAGCAATAAACTGAATCTCATTATTTAACATTAGCAGATGTAGCATTAGGCTACATGATAAATACATGCATTCATCTTAGAGTAGGTACAATGCAAAAGTTTACACTTTGGTTTACCGTGTAATGACTTCTCTATATATTCTAAATATACTAAAAATGACACTTAGATATTTCTTCTATTTATCTAGTGTTTCCAAATCTGAATAAAGAAAATACTCAGTAAAGAAGAGCTATCGAGGTCAATAGGTCCTGCATTAGCCAGTCAGTAACCTGAAAAATGGAAGTTACAAATCTAGTGAAGACGGTTGCTCACAAGTTAATTTTTCTGAATAAATCAAGACATCACAAACCAGCAGTTCAACATCCAGAAGTGAATTTTCAAGACATTTATTGGTGAGTGCAAGCTCCCACAGCATTTTACTGGCCCAGATGGATCTACCATGTGGTGATCACCAAGTTAAAGCTAGCTTGTCCAGTTGCTGAATTCTTACATTAATTAAATGTATATATAAAGAAATAAAAAACCTGCTATAATAGGTCTTTACAAGCACAATCCAAAAGATGAGACTGTTTAAATTCCAATGGTAATAAGTTTTATCTCAATTCATTTGGCATTTTATTCCATAAAGCACTGGAATGTGTTTTTAGCTCTCAAAGAGGAACAAATAAAAGCTTATTTGACCACTGATGACTGGAAAATGACTGCAAGAAATGATAGTCTGCTATAGATGTGATCTGTGGACAAAAGAGGCTCAGAGTTTCAAGTAAAGGTAGCAACCTCGATTAGACTGGCAGTCCCAGCCTGAGGAAAGCCTTCTACCTAGGCTGAGGGGCAAAAGCATGTGCAAAGTAGGACTCAGCTTCAGTTCTTATGACAGCCAGGTTCTCATGGAATTTACCGAGAGCTCTGCTGGAGTAAAATCTGAAGGACCTCTGTAGTCTCCAGAACACAGCAACTGATCTGCCCCAGTCTTTATTACATAGAGTTCAGAGCAGGATGCCTTGGAAGGACATTTGAAGATTTAAACTTTGCCAGCTACACTGGTCATTGCTCATATATTTGTGATACATACTTTTGGCACAAATATACAGCTTGTAAAATAATTTTGAAGATGGCTCTTTTAATGCAAGATGGATATCTGTGACCCAGTGTTAATTATCAATGTCAGTTATATATTTATTTCACAATGGGGATCATGTCATTGACATGGAAAAGGAGACAGCCAACAATTCTTTGATTCCAGATATTTATTTTTTCATCTAGATCCCAACAGTGATAGAGAAATGACCCAGTATCCCCTGCTTCATGAATCCACGAATCACATCATGTTACAGAAGAAACAGGCATATCCTCCTCTCTGTAAAACCACTTAATTCATGGTTAGTATTACTCGCACGTGTAAACAGTCACATATAGGTGACCATTCCTTTAGGCTCTGCAGATATGCCAGTGGATCACAGAAGATGCTGGATATTTGCATATTTTACTTGATATTTATGCAATGGTTTAAAATACCTTCTTTTGTATGATATGTCTGTGGACTAAATGGGTTCTTGGCATAGTTTAGACTTGTTTACAGTCTACCTAATTGATTATAGCTTCTCCAACCTGTGCAAACATATATCTCAAACCACACAAACTGGAGTCTTTCCCTAATACGTTCCTTTTTTCACCATGTTCCCTGACACTAATGTTTAAGATTTTTTCAGTTGTCAATCATAATATACCAAATTCAATGCTCAGGGAATTTCAGGAACCTTTAACAGTTATCTCTCTCTCAGAGAGAGGCAGAAGCAAAGGTAGGCACGGGTATGCTTTAAGAATTAGGATATTTTTTAGAACTAAACATAGAAGTATTTAATTTATTAATTTCTTATGTCTAGTCTAGATTTCCTCTTTCTGCCCTCAGAACATGGCTACTTCTGCCTCAGAGAAGTAGCTCCACAACTACTGAAAATATGTGAAATGGCAAGATCAGAAGACTAAGCAATGGCTTTTTTGATGTATGAATAGTCATTTCTAAAATGGAACATTTAAATCAATCCCTTTCACTTTTCACAGGGCTTTAAAAACAAGCTATGTGCATTTCAATGTGCAAATAACATGTTCAGACCATCAAACCCTAAATTAAAAGGTTTCATCTTTTTATATAAGGTATACCATGGAGGTTTATTAAACCCTCTTGGAAATATATTTCTATTTGAAAGCAGAAAGTTTTCTTATCCTGCTGATTATAAAACAGAGAACCAAACAAACCCAAGGGTCCAAAATCACAGAATCGGATAATAAAATTTTAATCTAGTACACTTAAATAGTATTTAGAGACAGATCTTCAATGATACATGTATTTTACTCCATGTTACGCCAAATAGAAATCTTATTTTGGTAGTTCTCTGTAAAAAAAAAGCATGCAATACCCCAGCTATGAGAAAATTAAAAGCACAAACATCTTTACTAAGATAATATTGCAGCCTTGTAAACCTCCTGTAAGTGACAGATCAACATTTTCAAGCAGGGACAAAGTGAATCCATTAGATGAAATACTGCCATCATTACCTATTTTTAGCAGTAATAATAAATACAGTCATTATGATGATGAATAACTAATGAAATGGCAGGCCCAGGAAACAGCATTGCAAAGCTTTCAACAAATTAGTCAGATTGTGGAATTGTAGGCATTACCAGTCTGTGTCTTATTTACCTACTGACTTTGTAGGACTTTTCACATACTGCATATCCTAAAGCTCAATGTAAAAAAAAAAAGTCGGAAAAAGTAGAAGAAAAAATAACACAACAGACATCACAATCCAATGTAAGCCAGCAGTTACAAAGATTTGTGCTAAAATTGCCACAGACCCTGCTCTTTTACTATTACACAGAACTAAAATATGTTCCATAATTAAAAACACTTCAAATAATGCTTTAATACCGGGGAGCCTTGCACCATCCACTCCCCAGTACTTTCTAAATTCTATTTATGTTTCTAATCAGGCATTAGGTAGATATAATAAAATTTGATAAATGGGACATACTTTGCACTGATTAAATGATCAACAAAATGGCATTACTATGCCTTCGTTTACTATGTCAGCACAGTGACTAAAAGCATTTAAAGTATTATCTTATCCTTACCTCAAAAAATATTTTAACCATTTCCAAATTTTTAGGAATTCTTCAGAAGTCACTATCCAGAAATGGACTCTTCTGGAGACACTGTGCAAATCTGGGAACCTTTTGAGATACAAACCTCCACTTGCTTTGCATTTTTTAGCTTTCTATTTTTCTTCAGATAGCAAACATGACTGAATATCTGAAAGGTACCAGAATGTTAGACCCCCAAAAGAGAGATGTTTGATTTTTAAGAACAGATGAAGTACAGTATCAAGAAGCATGGTGTAGATAAACCAAAGTTTTAGCTATATGTTAATCTTTAATGTAGGATTTTATAAATGACCTATTTTCTACATATCTGCTTCCAAATCTTTTTTCAACAGGAGGCATTTTATTCTCTAATCAGGTTTAAAGTTAATTCCTAGCTATAGCACTATTCAGTTTCTTCTGACTTTATTTGAACATCAAGCTTTAACTACATTTACGAGTTGTCTCACCTTAGGAGTGTATGCGGGATAGTTTAAGGTTTACTGGATAATGAAATATTAAAGATGGTCTCATTATTCTACTAAAAATATAAGTGGATTAATTTAAGTATTTCTGAAATACATGTATTTCAAGTTGGATAACACTACATGAACGCAATCTTCTAAATCGATATTTCATGCTATAGAATTAATTTTGAGAAACAAATCAATATAATACCTAGAATTTTTAAAGGTAGCAGGTTTTTATTTCATTATTTATGGGTTAATGTATAATGGTTCTATTAATTTTTTGTTTACGGCAGCTATCTAGCCCTTGAAAATGCTTTGAGTAGCATGTATTTTGATACACTAACAGGACGTAAGAATTAATGTTGTCTTGGAACTAATACCATTATCTAATACACTATATACATTTAGCAAGTTTCAATGATGTCACTACCTTTTCCCAAGCATTAATATTAATGTTAATCTGAAAGGCATCTCTCCAAACTTAATTTACTTTTAAACAGTCCTATAGCATACGTACCCCAATCATGAAAACATTAATACACTCAAGTTTATTTGCTTTCTGTACTTAGGCAGTGCTCACATAGGTGGGAAGGTGGATGAATCTGGCCATCTCCCAAGATGTGACATTTTCTTTAGTCAGTTAAATGGAATACAGATGCCTTCATCTCACTCTAAAACCAAGGTCAAGCAGATTAACTGGGTAATATGATACCCTTTTGCTGGGAAGGTCTGTATTTTCTGGCCTGGACAGAATATTAAAGAAATTTTGTGCTATGCAGCTAGTAGAAAGACACTTGGTTGATCCCTTGACTATGGAAGACTTTGTAATTATGTGTAGACTCTCAATAGGATGTCAAGTAGAAAAATAAAATCATTGTGGCAGTCCTCATTTTAGTAAGATTTTTTTTTAACTTTTTGGACCTTCTTGGGCTTCTGAAGAGCTTTAAATGGAGACATAGGAGCAGCTAGCCTCAGAATAAGCCAGTTTACTAGCCTCCTTGTCCCATGCTGTATTACATGCTCCACCCATCTAACACAGGATCTAATTCCACATATTGGAAAATTGTATAGAGCTAGATGATCTGGATGTTCCACTAATAATAGAATGTTAATAGGGCAATCATAGAAAACTGATGTGTTTTAGCATATTTTGCTTTTCGTATCTTCGTACCTATGAAAACATAGGCCAGGAATTTATATCAGAGTAGTAACTAAGTAACAATACATTTTTCTCAACATGTAGTTAGATATGTCAAATAGATTCAGACATTGCATTCAGTCTTGTCTGTGCATAAGGGAAACATTATGTATTCTAAGTGGACATCGAATGAAGCAATCCCAAATTGCCAAATAACTTTCAAAGAAGTAGTTGTTTTGTTCCATCAAAGTGTGAATGGAGATAGCTTGAAGAATGTCACAATGACAGAAACAAGAGCTAATATAAATCACAATTAAAATGGTCTGAGAGAGAAAATATTTAAAAGAACAGAATGGAGGGTTCCTATTTCAGCAATTAGTTAGGATTTGGAATATTTGTCAATATTTCTGTAATAGTTTTTTTTAATTCTTGAATAATAACCATCTGGGACTGGTTGAGATTATTATTCCACTTTTTACTTGCAGCTTCATCTACACTGAATGAAAATCTCAAGACAAAAATGTCACAGTATCCACAGGGCTAAAATAGATTATTTATATTCCACTCTTTCTCTTCCCATGGATTATGTCACCCCCGAGGTGAAGTTTCTCTGAAATATTCTAATTTGGGGCTACAAGTGCTTTGTCCCAACCATGCACAATCTTTTATATCCTAAACTCATATTGTATCAGGTAGAATGAAATCAATTTGATGTGTAAATTCCTTAAATAATAGCAAATGGAGCAAATTGAATTTCAAAGGGAAAAAAACGGTGAACCTGAAAAGCAGTGGCACGAAGGTCATCAGCAGAATTAACAAAAAAGTCTGGCAAAGTTACAGTTAGGCAGTCAGTAATACTCTATTGATCAGACTTTCTCAATCAATGATGCTGTGCCTAGATTATTGATGCAAAGGTATTAAGCAAAATTTTATTTCAGCTAACTTGTTGGCTCAGATGTCAACTGAAAGTCATTTCCCCAGTCAATCAAAGGTACGATAAATCTGAGCAGAGTTAGTTCTTCAACACCTTTGTATATATCCTACTTTTGAATTATATAATGAGGTTTGAAATGGCAACATTTAAGAGTATTTTAGCTAGGAAGAGCAAAGATACAGCATTTCCATAAAAACACAGAGAATCAAAGTGCAGACTAAATGGGAATAGGAAGAAAGAGATACATCGTATGATAAGGAAAATTGGCAGGTCTAAACCTGTATCTACAATTGTTTTCCCCTTAATCTTGACTTGTTCTTGCCAGGAAGTCCTCCACTCACATAATGATCTCCGCTAAAGGACAACCAAGAACAAAGCAGGTGGTTACTGCAGAGCCAAGGAAAGCCTTTCAGACAACTGGTAGTCTGGGCAGTGCCCATCCATCCCATCGCTGATTTTATTGGTACTGGTAGTCTTCCCAAAAGCCTGCATTTAAGGTTACTGAAACTTGACCTACAGCCTGGGAGGGAAGGAATATATAGCTGAGAAGAATGCACACATGAGTTCATGCAAACGTATTCTCACAATGTATGTTCATCACAATGGTGCTGAAATTCACTGCCGGTATGTGTGAGGTTTGGATTTCACTGAAACATCGTTTTATGATCTTGTGCTCAACATGATCCTAAAAATAAGCCACTCACACAAAAATTAACAAATATATATCACTGGGAGATCCAGGAAGAGAGGTGGGGTACACTTGCAAAAATAGTAGTGTCACTTGACTTATCTATCAGTCACAATCTACAAAACCATTAGCAATAGTAAACTAAAAAGAGTACTAAAAAAGTGTGTGTTTTGCAGGGTTTGTTAGCTTACTGAAAGAGGTAATTGACTTCAATAACCTTAAAACCAAAGTCAATGTAATATAGGGATCAAAAGAACTTTTTTATCAAAGAAAATACAACAAAGTTTTATTTCATACTCTTTTTTCCTTCATTATCAAAGTGAACAGACTTACAGTATATAAATTATATTGGACAGAATTCAGAAATCTTGAATTCCAAAGAAATATTTGCATCCTAAAAAATAAAATTTGCTTATGAAGAAAAAAAAAAGATAAAATACTTTGAGAATTTTTTTAAAAAGAAAAATGTAAAAAATAAAGACACTTGAAAAACCATCTGATAATATTTTCTGTCAAATGAAGTGTGATCCTTTTCTGAGAGTTCTGTAAGGACTCTAACTGGCATGGTGAATTCCTAAAGAGCTTTTTATAAATAAAATATATTTGCATGCATTGAAACTAATTCATGAGAACCTGCTTTGATCCTGCTTTATTTGCAATGGTGTTCTTCCCTTCCCTCCTGTAAACTTACATATAACTAGGAGGAAAACTTTAGCTACAACCATTAAAAAGTATATCAGCAATCAAAAATATGTCAGAAATTTTATTTTATTTTTTTAATTCAGGGGGAGGGGGGAGAGAATCCTAGAATCCTCTATTTTGAATTAATTGCCTCCATGTTGTAAAATTGTTTTAAATTAAAAATAGGCAAAAGGAAAAACTGAAAACCACTTCTGGAACTACTGTTTCAAGAAAAATTCAAACCCATGTCAATGTCAAGCTTGTAGCCATAACTTGAGTACAACCTTAAAGTAGAATATTCATATATAAAGATATCTACAAAGGTCACATCTGATTCAGATGGTTACAGTAGACATCTTTTCCCTACCTGAGTATTTCATCACATTAGCCTCCCTTGTGAATTCACCCACCAACTCCTACTTCATTATATTCAGTTGTCAGTCTTAAGTACCTTCCATTCCCTTCCAAGAACTTCTGTGATCCATTCACACTACTCCATCTTTCTTTTCTATGGAAACACAGCCTGCTTCTGATGAGCCCCATGATATAAAGCTACACTTCTCAGAGCTTCTTCTTGGTCCCTATCCCAGGATTTCCTTTTGGGGCCTTCAACAGCAAGAATTTCTAGAAATATCTTTAACCTGCTCAGGGGCTTGGCTATGGTCATCATAACACTACTATTGTTACAACAATTTTCCTTCAACATCTTTATTTTGCCTTTTGTCTTGAAGTACACATACATGAGTCAACTTTTGATAATTTTTTTTTTGCACCTTTATGCCTCGTTTGTACAACACCTGCCATAATGAAAAATTGGCTTGGGATCAAGCTATCAGGGATACCTCTCTCCTCTCTCTCTCCTTTGGATTACTGGCTCATTCCTGCCCCTAGTTTTTCAGGAAATGTTCTCCTTGCACTGTTTTGTTGGGTCACTGAAACTGACATTGACTAGACATGTAAAATTAAGCAACCCTCCACCAAAGATTTTTTCATGTCTTGCATCTTGGCCTTGGTAAATCTGACAAATGTCATAAAATTGTCAAAAATGTCAATTTATTTTCTCCTTTTTTTTTTCTACTGATCAAAACATATGCAAGTACTTTTTTTGTATGCTTAAATACTATTTAAGCACTGATGGCTTCTCTGCTACTGCTACTAGCCGCTTTTTCCAGTGGTAATTGCATCGTTGTTATGTTTTTTCACCTTTACACAGTTGTAAATCTGAAGTAACTTCACTGAAGCATAGAATGAGAATTGGGGGGAAAATCTGTGTAGTGTATCTGTTTGTGATTAACCATCATGTTTCCACATGTTGTATTCCTGCTTGAATTCAAGCAGTCCAAGGAAACCTGATCAGCACTGTAATTATGGCCTGCTTGAATCAAGTCAGTCAAATAATGTCAAAAACAATTATTTTCTTTTCCAAAGGGCACAACAAGTTTGGGAATACACAAGAGAAAATGCATTTCTGAACATGTTAACAGTTTATAAGCCAATCTCAAGGTATTCATTCTTTGATTCTTGTTGAACTGGCAATGATGGGACTTGAAAATTTATTGACACTTTTTCATTAGAGTCATTGTTAACCTTTATTTAATACAGAAACTACACTATTATGATATGATGCTCTGCTATAGATCACCTTTCTAATTAGGTCCACTAGCTTAAAGAAAAGTTAAGAATAAGGAGAAATGGACTGTATTAAAATATTGCAGTGGAAAACCAAACACAATAAATGTAAGAATATCAGCAAAGGCAGTTGCTTTTCAGAGGCACTGAGTTTGATGGGATTTTATAGTGGTCAGTCAGTGTTTAAAAAAATTCAGAAGACCCATGGAGTTTGAATGAAAGTTACTGCCCGGGAAACAAACCCCTGGCCACTCAGGTGCCAGATATCAAACAAGTAAGTTTGGATATTTTATGCCAAATGCATTTTGTTTCCTTGCCAATCTGGAGCAAGATATTCTGTAGAAGTTAACAGTTTTTAATCTGAGCAAGACTTGTAAAAATGAACCCAGAATAAATCAGGGTGCCAAATATTAATTTAAAAATTATGGCATAGTTCTACACAAGTCTCCAGACATGAACTATTTCTTCATGTAGTTCACAAAATTAAATTCAAAATAATTTGTTAACACAGTATTTCCAGCAATTACACACTCAGATACCTTACCTGTTGAAAACTGTTCGGTATTCTGAAGAAACTTTTTAAAAACTGTTGGTTTTAAAACTCATTTTTGCAAAATCATCAATGGTCTTGAAAAGGGTACTAATGTGAAACTCCTAAATCTAGCATTCACTGCAGAAGCTCTCAGATATACTAGAGCTGTCAGAATACTGAGGGCATAGCTACATAGTGTGTTAATAGTGAACCTGAGAGGATGAATCCCACATCATGATTTTATATTTTAATAAAATCTGTTGCCTTTTATTAGTTCAGATTATGATTTAGCAAACTAATTGCCATAAAAAATGTCATTGAGATCATGATTAACGAGAAGTAAAATAAAGCCAGAAGTTTCTGCTGGACATTCAATTCTTTCCATATATAATAAAGTCTTTTAGAAAAAGGAGGGTACTGTTGAATATTGCTATAATTTTCAATATTTACAATAAGGGAGGGAAGTAATCTGCTGCTATTTGATTGGTTGGGCTTCCTCACTGAAAAGAAGAGGAATAAATACCAATTTAGGTTACCAAATTAATGTTTCTTATTCTCACCTCCAACGCCCATCACAGATCTACATCTGCTACCTCTGTTTCGTCTCTTAATACATCATCTTTGCCTTGCTATTTTAAGAATCACACTGATCCTCTTTGCTTTCCCTCAAACTGTCTTTATTCTGGCTTCTATGGCATCTTATGTAGGTGAAACACTTTAATCTAAAACCAGCAAAAGTGTTGTATCTTGACATCACGTAAGTAATGATATCTTAATGCTTCCTGCAAGATGTTAGCTCATTAGCAGACAAGCTGAGAAGAATTAGATATAGTTTATTTTAAAAATTGGATGTAATTATATAGTATGTGTGAATACATATATTTACACCCACAGACGAGAATGTGGTATATTTCAAAATGTGAATGTATGGGTTTCACAGTGTAAGGTTTTATCTATATGTATAAATATATATGTTTATATATACAGATGCATATTTGAGTGATTTTCTGTTATATTACACTACTGCCTTTAGATATAGCTTGTCATCTTGGTCTGTAAACTCTTTGGAATAGAGAATATCTCCTTATATGCTTATGCATTTCTTTGGCCAATTAGACCATGAGCCTTTATGGAAAACAGTGAATATTACAATAGCAAAAAGTATTTTTTGTATGTGTTTTTTACCTTAAATCACTCATCTGTTTTCAAACATTTGTATGTATTCACTAGTTCCATTCTACATATAAAATTGGATATACACATTTTTAAAGGTTTATGCACTACGCATTTATGCACACGTTTTTACCAGAACAGAACCATTTGCTGTCTCTGGTACATATACATACATACATGTATGATACAAGGGCATTATCTTACATGTAAGGTCAGCAAGTCAAGCTTTCTTGCCTTGAAAACTGTTGCTTTTAGAGCCAACTATGATAAAAGTATTTGTTTACCTTGAGAAATTAGGCAAGACTTAAAATAAAGGTATGAAATTTTGTGGATTCTAGAGATAGAGTGAAAGACATTGTAGCATCATATGGCAACCATATGGATCTCATTAAAGTCATCCTCTGACAGGCTTCAGCAATCATGATCTACCCATTTAAGCTCCTTTATGCAAGATAAATGTCTTAGTCCATTACAGAAAGCGCTGCTCTGAAAATTTGGTGACAATAACACTGAAGACCAAAATAACATTGTATGGTACACTACCAGTGGAACGTAAATGGTAGGTAATAGAATCTATGACTAAATACTCACTTAACTACCTAATTACTTGATTAACGTTGTGACATATTTCTTAGCCCATAACTTCTGTAAAGAAATTGCTCTGCATTTGCGATCCCACAGAAACCTTGGAGCAGTCGCAGACAGAAGTATCTACGGCCGTCTCTGAGCCTATATTTGGACTACCATTTCCTAAGGAGAAATTTAGGACAATTTCATTATTTCTTTTTAAGTTTAATTACTAATGATGAATGGTCCAAGTAACCACAACTGTTAACTGACAATGATGTATACCACTGTCATTTTAAGAAACTTTTGTATTATTGACCAGGAGAACACATTGATTCTTAAACATAAGGTCAATTTATCTGCATCCTATGGAGCACTGCAACATGTGATATGAACAACAATATTTGTTTAATAAATAGCAACATATAAAACATGAAAATAAAAGATTCTGCCCATTCATTGACAAGTACCTGCATATTATAACAACTGTGGATAGGCCTCAACTTACTTTTCCTATTGTCACACCAACAAAGAAAATCTAGCTTTCTGGGAAAGACTGTTTGAGACTGAAGTGTATTCTTTGGCTACGATTTGTCCAAGTTTAAGATACAGTGATAGAGTATATCCCCTGCAATTTTTTACTGAGTTAATCTTAAGAGTCAATCAAGGAAATAAGAATTTGTTCACTGATAAGTGGGCATGTACAACAAAACCAAAAAAACCCTGCTCAAAATACATGCAAATAAACCAAAGTAAGTAACATACTAAGAAAGAGTCTTCTGAAATGTGCAGTAAGATTCAGACAGTGCTTTAATTTTTGTTAGAAGCTTTATGCTTAAAGTGCGCTCTGACATTAAAAATGCATAACAATAAAACGTAAAACCATTTCCTTATTGCTGCTATTTATGCAAAACCACTTACAACCATTGAAAATATTAATATCCTTTCCTACCTAGCAATTAATGCAGCACTATGGATTCAGTACTCAATGCACTAGAAAACAGCGCTGCCACACTGCACAGTGACCCACTGTACTTAATTACACAACAAAGTTCTTGACTTTTCAGGGCTAGCTTTCATTGTAAAATCACATCAAAATCCATAAGCAATTTCAAATGTACGTACCATGTACACCAGAGAGCAATTTGGAGAGTCAGAGGCATGTTTCTTGAAATTATGGCATGCCAATTTTTACTCCACATTTTCACTAAGTAGATTATTAGTAGCAAAATGTTATGCATGTTTGTAAAAATGGACACAATAAGCATGTGCTCTCAATTGTCAACACAGAGAAATATGCATACACTGTTTTCATTTCCCTGTGCACTACTTTACTGACCTTTAGGCCTCAGTCCCTCATTTGACTTGCACAGAGAGAGTTTCTTAGGAAGATCAGTGAACAATTATTCTGTCAAAGAATAAGCAAATAAATAGAGTAAGTGGCTTCCTATTTAAGCTTTTACACAAAATGGAATCCAAAATTAGTCCGGGTTTTATTACCAGGCATGCCCAAGAGAACAGTTATGTGTAGTCTACAGGCCCAGATTCCTCTGAGTTAAATTAAAATTTAACTATTTTTTCCAGCAGAACCCAAAGCTTCAGTATCGTAATAAAGTAATGGAAATAACACATTATTTATTATCTTGCAGAACACCAGGATGTTTGCTCTAAGAGTTGGAATTTTACTAATTGTTTTTTGACCAGATTTCAACTGTTTGAGAGCAGGTAAAAAACAGCTTTTATTACTTTCTTTAGCATATGATGGGGACAGTCATGTTGAAGAAGTTCTATTTCTAATACAGAACTTTGAATTAATCCATTGTAATATGTCTTGAGGAGATAAACCAGAAAATTTTTCAAGCTTTATTATCAATCAGACTTCTTACATAAACTGTGATGAAAACTAGACTAGTTTTTGGAGGCTCAGTTACATCCAAGTGAATACTGAAAGGGTGAAATTAAGTATTTATCAGTTATTCTGATTTTGTCAGTTGTGACCCATCTCAACATGACCCTCTTGTTCTAAGACAGAATTTGTGAATGAGGCAGGTATATCCTGAAATAAGATGTTCCTGACCTTGAAAACTACTTCTTAATGCAATGTGGCAGAAATGCATTGTGTTGATTTCTTATACCTCATTGTTGCTTTTTTTCAGTTCAAGAAACTGTCTCTAAGAGATGCAAGATCCTAGCTGGTGAAGGAACGCCTTTGGTTTGGCAATGTTGTACTGTATTTGCTCATGGATTAGTCAAACAGTCATTCAATATTTGATTCAGTAAGCACAGGCAGAAGCTTCAGATCCAGAATACAGCCTCTAGCCTGGAAGACTTTGTGCATATGCCCAGGGGTATATTTGGGTTTTAACTGTCCAGAAATATTTACTTTATGTTTGAGAGAATTTTATATTAATTTTTGCACGTTCCCACTGATCTTGGGCTCTCTACGTTCATTGTTACAAAGCATTATTCTCTGCTCTGTAGCATCATATTCCCCAGGAATAGCTAAGTCCACACTCATTTTCCAAATGGATTGGCAGTTTATTCTCATTATTTTTATACTACATGCATCTCTAATGTCTACATTTCAGAAGATGTTAAAAAATAATCTGAAAAAAATAGTAGTCACTTCATATGGTATAAAATTACTACTGATAGTAAATTACTATGACTATTATTGTTTTTATATTTACTGAGTCCTGAAGTAGCTGCCGATTCTAGCACTGTCCATCCCCGCAGTGGTGCTACAGGTGCTTCAGCAGTGACCAAATGATTCTCATGTCTTTCTGTAAATAACCTTGCCTGCAGAGATCCTGGAATTACTGTTTGAAGACCCCAAAGCAAACAATTATTCTCAAGAGACAGTTCTGATATAGGATATAATGTTTCAACAGAACCTCTGACAAATGGTTGATTTGAAATAAAGTACGTTATGGGAAGGAAAGAAAAAAAAAGCACCACATTTTCTCCTTGGCCATCTACCATACTGTAAAATCTAAAGTTAGATGTAAAGGATTCCAAATTTTTTTATTTTATTTTGCTGCCTATTTTAAAAAGCAAACAAATTGATGACAATAATCACAGAATCACAGAATCTTAGGGGTTGGAAGAGACCTCAAGAGATCATCGGGTCCAATCCCCCTGCCAAAACAGGCTCCCTATCTCATATTACATAGATAGGCGTCCAGATGAGACTTGAATATCTCCAGAGAAGAAGACTCCACCACCTCCCTGGGCAGCCTATTCCACTGCTCTGTCACTCTCACCGTGTGAAAGTTCTTCCGCATGTTGGTGCGGAACTCCAGCTTACAGCCATTGCCCCTAGTCCTGTCCCCACAGACCACTGAAAAGGAGCTGACCAATTCCCCCTGCCACCCATGTCTAAGATATTTATAAACACTAATTAGGTCCCCCCTAAGTCTTCTTTTTGCCAGGCTGAACAGACCCAGCTCACTCAGCCTATCCTCATAGGGGAGATGTTCCAGACCCCTAATCAACTTTGTCGCCCTTCTCTGGACCCTCTCCAGAAGGTTCCTGTCTTTTTTATACCAGGGAGCCCAGAACTGGACACAGTATTCCAGGTGGGGCCTGACCAATGCAGAGTAGAAAATTCTTACTGTAATATCTATAACTAGTAACTTCTTAGCCTGCTCTTCAGAGCACATGCATGCCTGAAAACAAAATTAGAACTGCAGAGGTTTTGTGGTGTCTGAGCACCTCAAACATCTCACCTGGAGAACTGAATTGCCTAAAGCATACTACTGGTCCCAAGCTATGCCAGATTCAAAACTTCAGAGTGGCTCCTTTTCCTATTTGCCTATCTGCTTCTGAGAAGTCTGTTGCAATGGAGAAGTGCAAGTATATCTGTGGTACTGTTGCTTTGTTGATACACCACTTATTGAGAATTTAAAATTAAAGTCTCACAACCACTGAATACAAATCTCAGGTCTACAGCCTGCAGTTTGGCTCCTCTGCAGTTCTGAAAAATCTCAAACTCCCCCCCCCCCCAACCCAGTCATATCCATAAATGGTAAAGCTAAAAATAACATAAATTGCAAATGTAGTACACATGAAAGACCAGCAAGATAGCAAAAAAATGTATTTAATAAGTAACTTAAACATCTAGTATCTGAGTCATGGAGATGCCCAGTCCCAAGTTAAATCATACTGAAGTCTACTTGGGATAAAACAAGGAAGTGAGAATATATATGACAAAAATAAAAGAAAGGAGAGGTTACAAGGGAATAAAAATCATGTTAGCATTAAGAAGCAATTAAAAGAGGATATATAAAGACTATGTATTTCTATTTGTTCTCATGCAATCAATATTTGTAGCATCACAAGGAAATGGAAGCAGGGTTATATATTTTATTCAGAACAAGAGAACTCAGAGTACAGGACTGCAGAAAAACAGAATCTCTACCACTAACTCAATACGGGATTATTCACCTTGCCAGAACAATACATTCCAAACAAAATCAATTTGTATGACATAGAAATTAAAATTATAGTTAGCATTTTATCCTAGTAAAAATAAGAAACATTTGAGAACAGATGTGAAACATTTTTTCATAAATTTTCTCAAATAAATGATGCATTAATATTTTAGAAGGAGGTGTTGAATTTAAAACTGAAAGAGCAATACATGACATGTCTATCACTTTTTAGAATACTATATTTGGCTAAAACAGGGCTTTTCCAACTTCCTAGAAGCTCACACAATCTGTGGCACATATGGGATAGAAGCCTACTATTAGAGATCTAAGAACAAACTTTGCTTTCTAAATCTTTATATAACTTTTGCTCTCTTGCCTGATTTAGTCGGGTCTAAAACAGTATTTAAAGTTTTCTTCTGTCTCTGTCATCTCACAGCTATATGAATCTCTTCCTGTATAATTCTTGTTATGCTGTGCTAGGAACTATTTCTCCACCACCTGAATTTGGAACAGATATTTTATTGTTGCTCATTCTTTCTATAGCACCTTTCTTTGAAAGGAAACATCACAGGAGTGGGCTTGCAAATAATCCACTGTTTGTGGAAAAAGTTATATGGCAATTAAATTGGGATACGTGCATTACTCTGTTCTTCCACCAAAATCCTTTCCCAGAAGGCAATTTTCATACAGTATTACTGTAACACCAAGAAATCTTTTCCTGCAGCTAAATGCTTGATCACTTTCCAGTGGTAAAATACCAAGATGTTTCTGTTCCTCCCCAATATCTGAGAGGAATTCTACAACCTATGATATTGCTGTAAACCCCATAAGTCATCTTCTAAGAGGCCACTGAATAATCAAGGCATGGCTGCCTCCCTTAGCAACGTATCAGGGTTATGGAACCCCTGAGAAATTTCTTTTATATTTCCCTTTTTCCTAGAGGGCAAAGTCACACAAGTTCCTTACAGGTTTCTTCTTTGGAAAGTAAGTTGATGGGTGACTTATACTCAAGGTGAATAACCTGATAGAATATTTTATGAACTGAATTTTCAGTTTAAAAACAAAACAAAAAACCCCTCGACCAACCAACCAAAACAACCCAACAAACAACCACCAACACCCAGGAGTCAATAGAAGGAATAACAGAAGGTCAGGCTGTGAGTACACTGACAAGTCAGGATTAGGAAATACTACAGGGGAGGGGAATGGGAGTATTTCAACTTAATGTGCCAATCTTTAGCTGTGCAATTCCCATAGGGTGTATTCTGCCACCATTACTCATGTCAGGTAATATATTATGCTATGAGGTATTCCCACTGACTTCAATTTCAGTTGATTTCATCCTACCTAGTCATAGATAGGAAATTCTTCAGCATCAGAATGTGTAAAAGATAGAGGTCCTTGGCTCAGCTTGAGATATCTGTGGTTTCTCAACCTATGATAAATACATACAAAAATATATACGATGGTTGTATTTCTGATTCACTGATTTCAGTGCTATTTTTGGAATATATTTGTCAGCCTAAATAAAATTGGCTTTTAGAGATTAATGGAACATTAAAGTGAAGTGTGTGCTTATACTGGAGATCTCTCATATATACTACCAGAAAAAATAAAAAAGTAATTACCTAGAAAAGAAGGGATGATACACTGAGGTCCCCTTTCAGTGATTCTGAACTTAGAGGTCTGAAAAGAAAAGGGCTAGAAAGTATCTTACTCATACATCTGAAGTCTAGCACTTGTATACATTACTAAAATAACAGGTTTTAGGAGAATTTTACTGAAGTGCTAAGGTTTTTTTCTCACTTTTTAGAAGTTGAAAGATATCAATGAGTATTAGCCATTGTTCTGTTGCTTTTTCCAGCAGAATTATCATTCTTCAGCATTAGCAGTGCATTATCGTGTTGGACAATGGTCACGTGGGAAAGAAAACCTGGGCCATAAGAAAGCAAGCTGCAGAGGCAATATCCAGACATCAGGAGCTCCACTACAGGGCAACTGAATTAAATTGTAAAGAAAACCAAGTCTTTGGAAGAGATATCCTTATGGGAATTGATGTCAAAAAGTCACTGTTCTTGCAGCCATGTAGTCAAATAGGCTTATCACAGCAGGTAAAGCTCTTCCAAAGACATATGAGTTATCATAATTCTCCTCTTTTCCCCTTGGAAGAAGGTGAGTTATTCTTGATGAAATTGCTTCAGTTTCAAATAAAAAAAATATAAATCAATCCAAGATTGTTTCAGAGTTTAGAGAGCACTTTCTTAAATGCATTGCACATACTAGTAAGGTACTCATGGAGCTGTTTTACTGCTACAATTTCATGGGTTTTGAATTAGCATAAAGGGTTGGAATTATTCAAAGATGGAAGCTAGCCTTAGTGCTGGATCCTAATTAAGCTTACCTAAGCAGTTAGATTCTTGTTTTGGTTTTTTTAGCACAGGAGAAACAGGATGCTTTGTTGTGTAATTAAGAACAGTAGGCCACTACACAATGTTGGCAAAGCTGTTTTCCATTGTAAAAACTGCACTATGTCCTGTGCTGCAAGCTTTAATTGCAAAATGGGAAAGGGGATTCATATTTTGAATGGTGTAAGTGGTTTTGCATCAATGCTAGCAATCAGGCAATAATTTCATGTCTTATCAGTATACATTTTTAATAATCCTGGGACTTCTATCTGCCAATAAAGGATAATCTGTAATAGAGCTGAAAGAATATCTAGACCCTGATGGTTGTCTGCACACTGACCTGCATGTCTTTATTTGGAAGTTTTCATCTTCCTGGTAAACAGACTCGAAACGGACTCATCTGTATTTATTCATTACAATTTAGTTTTAAAATATTGCCAGTCTTGATGCTAAAAATATCAAAAGATTTCCAAAAATTATATTTTTTCTCTTTTTCTGAATTTTCAGTTATTCTCGGATGATGTTTTCAAGTTGTTCTCCACACCTATGAAAGCTAGAAACATGCACATTTTTAAATTAAAGGTGAGACTCTCTTGTTATCACTTGTGTCCAGCAGCTAGTGCTTCAAGTACAGCATTAAACACTGCAGGACCTATGATAAAGCAGCAAAAGCTGGCAGGAATGAGTTTATTTGGGAAAATGGGTTATTGGTAAGGAATAATGTTCAGCATTGGCTTAAAAGGGAGGTTTGACGTGGGATGGAATTTGAGTTCTGTGAGTGTTTTCTAAATCCACTCCAAGGAACTTGACAATGTGTGTTTCCAAACAATTTTGGTTTGTTGCTGTTAAAGCAAAAACATAGAAAGCAAAAACTGACTTTCTTGAAAATGCTGTCCAAGACATAGAATCAGCATGCTAACACAAAAGACATGAAAATATTTCATTTCTCTGTTTTGCTTTGTGATCATACATTTATTAGCTACGTGTAACAATAGAAACTAAAAGTGGTTGAAAAGTCTGTTTCACTTTCATTAAGCCTGGGGAATAGGAGGTTGGTTTTGCGTGTCTATGAGCGCTGCAAATTGTGAAGGAGGGGCTTGAGGGTAGGGGTGGGGGCAGGGCAGAATCAGTCTGCCCATTCTACAAGGTAACACTTTGCACTTGTCAGAAGGCCAAAACATAGCGTATGAGAGTAGTTTCAATTACAGCACACTGGAAGATATATTTTCTAGCAAAATAACCTCAGGCAAAAGAGGAGAAAAAAACCCTTCCTTGGGCCACGTTCTAACCCTCCGTACATCGCATTTACAGGTGAGTGTCTGGGGACTGTCTAGGAACTTGGACTAAAATTAACTTGCTTGCTAATTTCTGCTGTTCTGTTTGCCTGTGCTCGTGGGGGATGCCATTTCAGTTGGATGAGGGTGCGAAAAAGGAACGGTTAATCTTGCCTCCAATTGCACTACTTAAAAGGTCAAATTTGTCAGTGAAGTTTAACACTGACCTTGGCTTTTAAGCTGTATCCATCCCTGTTCCCACCAATTCCTTCTTTCCTTTGACCTCACCTCAAATGTTTTTTACAAAGATGTTTTATCGAGTGTCAAAGATAAACTTAAGCGGGTAACACCTGACTACTAGAAGATGATTCTAGGTACTGTATTCACTTCTGGACTCAAATTTTTCCTCCCTTTTTTCCTGCATATCACCATTCAGCAAAATACTTACATTTATACATAACCTGAGAAATAAAGGATTACTCAGATGCTTAAAGTTAGCCACGCTCTTGAGCATTTTTCTGAACATGGCCCTGAAAGGCATTTTAAAAACAACCAAAACTAGATCCAATGTTCCTCATTTTATGCCTTCATTTTTGTGCCTAGTCATCCACAAAGTCAAAACTGTAGGGACATACAAGAGCAGTTTAAAGTTCTAGTTGGCTGACTCATAAATAAAATTTTTTTAGTAATTTTTATTTTGTTACTGTCAGCATTCAATCATGGAGATCAACCAGGGCTAAAGAATCCTTTCTTGAAGTTTGGCCATTAGTTAGAACAAAACATCTGCATTTTAATCATCATGGAAAATCTCTGCTAAGAAATGAGTGATTTTTCCCATTACCAACAGTACATGTCACTATGATACTAATCTGACTTTAAACTAAATACTATCTGCAATTTGAAAGAACTAAATTTCTAAATGGTCTTGTCAAATATTTTGGCCAACTCCCTTTTACCCACGGAGTGACTTCTGCTTTGGTCTATGAAATCTACAGATACTATTGCCTTCCAGCCCAGATCTGACAAGATAACTGCAGATCTCTAGTTCAAAACCCCTCTTCAATTCTCCTCTCTTTTATAATTCTTCACTCTTCCCCACCCCCAGAAAGGACACTAGGTGCTTCTCACATCTTCATCTAGGAATACTTGCCAGTTGGGTTTTTTTCCCTTTAAACCTACCCAGTTTGCTGCCCACATTTTTATTAAACACAAACTATTCTGCACAACTCTTGCCAGAAGCAAAATAGCCCATAGTATAACTCCTCCGTAATGGAATAATTTTAAATAGTGACTTATTCCAGGTCTAAGGCAACGGTACATTATTTTTAGCTGTTTCTGCTATCCTTGACACAGGCATGGGAGTCAGGTGCTTAAGCTCCTACACCACAGGATTTCAACTGGGATAGTTTACCAATAAGATATCTCTTCCTCTTAAATTTAAAGCTATTTCATTCATGAGCTGAAGTTGTTTTTCACCAAAGCCAGATGGATTACACAATGTCAGAGAGGAGAGCAAATAACAAGCCAGTAATTTAGCCAGTCAACAATAAAACCTAAAACAAAAATGGAAAAGGTTTTGTTCTAGATAGCAAACTTTCTGTCATAATAAATGTACTGTTCTGAATTTAAAAATATTACAGCAGCATAAAGAATCTCAAAATAAATACTTAAACTAAGTAAACTTGTAGGCACACATATATGTTGCAAATTTCTGGAGTGAGACGCTTCCATTTCATCTTCAAAGTCTAATGCTAAATGTAGAAGGAAGCCATTAATGTCCCATCATTTATAAATGATAACTGCTTCTACATAATGCTTCAAAGCCATTTTTAAGCCATTTAAGCTTTTTCAATTTGCACTAAATATCTACCAAGAGATTATAGTTTAGAATTTAGAGCAATATTTAAACTGATATCATATACTTAATTTTAAATAAATTTTAGTATAAAAATATAATTTCTCAAGATATACAGCACGTGACTTCCCTCTTCTGATCATCCAGAGAGCAAACAGAAGCTTTAAAGTCAAATTATTTGAACTGTTCCTAAGCTATTAACTTCCACGGTACCCAGAATATGGATGACCACAGGGGCTGTAACATTGGCTACACAGCACGCTAAAAATGGGTTCTTGCTTTTAAACACATAAAAACAATTACTTGATATTTATTTTCTCATTATTTTAAAAGAAAAGGTGAAAAATGTCTTCTTTCCTTGTTTTTGAATATACAAAAGGTATGATGATCTGGGAAAAAAGTGTGCTAAAGTCACCTACCCTTCCTAAAGTGGTGGGTGGCTGGAAGGAGAAAGTGTTTTTAAAGGTACGGGTGCTTCTAGAAAACTTTTGTATGACAACCCTAATGGAGAATAAATGCCAAATACATGGTCAGAACAGAATCCTGATACAGATAACATCCCAGTCATCTCTCAGCTGTCCCTTTTTACTTTGTGTGTCTTTTGTCCCTGCATATATTTTCCAGTCTGAGAACTGACAGACCTCACTCTGAGTTAGAAACTACCTCAGAGATGTTACCCTATTTCTTTCAAATAAAATGGAAAGATAGATCTCTCCATACTTGCTGCTAATACTCTTTAAGCTTTTTAAGCTCTTTTGGGCAGCGACAGTATGTTTCTGTGTTTGCACAGTGCCTCTGGCAACTGCTATATTATAGTGAATAAAAATAATGGAGGACCTCTGCTGAAAAACACTCTACAACATGCTGCCTGCTCTGGATTTTGTTTTCAGTATTTATCATAATAAAACAACCTTAGAGTGGGCATTGTGTCAGAAGTCAAAGGGGTAATGATGATATGCCTATGAACAAGGAGTATTTTGCTGAGAGCCAAGCCCCTTTCCAAGTTGGTACTAAGTGAATCTCACAAAGAAATTCTCATACAATTTTTATGACTGAGGGGGAGCTCTCTCAGTAACTCTCAACTTTACAATTTTAAATTCAGTTATTGCCTATTTTAATATACAAAATAGTTTCCATAGAAATACAAAGTAGACATTTTGGCCCATTACAAGCAAGCAGATGGTGAATGAAGGGGGAAGGAGGCATAGGCACTCGTGGAATTTCTCCGTTTTTTACCAGTTCATCAAGAAAATAGCTGAAGTCATCTTCAGCACTGCAGCCAACTTCTGGATGAGCTGTCTAGAAGGACATACAACAGTAAAACTATTATGCTGGCTTGTCTTGTGCGTATAGTAAATATGTTATATTTTCATCTAAACATTCTAAAACCTTTAAAAATAAGTCATAAGAGAGCATATAGAGAAACACAGGATGTTTTCTTCTCACAGTCATGTTGTACCGCTGACAGACATGTGACATTATCTCACAATGAATTATTCATATTTTTAAAGTAACTTCTGTTCAAGGAGGTCCAAATTTCCTCAAATGATTAGCTATTTCAGAATCAGAGAATCAGAGAATACCTCAGGTTTGAAGGGACCCATAAGGATCATCGAGTCCAACTCCCTGCTCCTTGTAGAACTACTTAAACTAAGCCATATGACTAAGACCATCATCTAGATCCTCCTTGAACTCTGAGAGGCTTGGTGCTCTGACCAATTCCCTGGTGGGCCTGTTCCAGTGACCAACCACCCTCTCTATAAAGAACCTTTTCCTGATATTCAATCTGAACTTCACTTGCTGCAGCTTCATTCCATTACCTCATGTTCTATTGCTGGTCACCAGAGCACCTCCTGCTCTACTACCTACCTTGAGGAAGGTGCAGACTGTGATGAGGTCACCTCTCAGCCTTCTTTTCTCCAAGCTGAAGAAACCAAGTGACCCCAGCTACTCTTCATAATTCTGGCCCTGAAAGCTTTTCACCATCCTGATCGCCTTCCTCTGGATGCATTCTAATAGTTTGATGTCCTTCTTGTATTGAGACACCCAAAACTACTCACAGTACCTAAAGTGGGGCTGCACCACTGCAGTGTAGATTGGGACAATCACCTCCCTCAAATAGCTAGCTGTGCTGTGCTTGACTAACCTCAAGACAAGGTTGGCCCTTTGGCTGCCATGGCACTCTGTTGGTTCATCAACTTGTCAAAAACCCAAACCTCCAGATGTCTTTCTACAAGGCTGTTCTCCAGCGTCATTTGAATGAGTAAACAGAATCGGCCCATCTCAGGTGGAGAACCCTGCACTTGCCCTTGCTGAAATTAATATGGTGGGTGATTGCCCAGCTCTCCAGTCTATCAAGACCTCACTGTAAGGCCTCTCTACCCTCAAAGGAGTCCACACCTCCTCCTAGTCTAGCATTACTGTCAAACTTACTTAAAAAACATTTGACTCCTGTGTCCAGATAATTTATAAAAGCATTAAAAAGCACTGACCTTAAAACTGAAGCCTGATATTTTAATATCTTGGTCAATCTTTTATCTATAGTTATATAGATTTACAATTCTGATTTCAAAATCAGAAAATTCAAATGATATTTTGTGTTTTCCACTACTGGACAAACATACAACCATTTTAAGTATGAATACTTCTGCATGCTGTGAAAGTAAGCTTCTGTCAACTTTGAATAAACGTGACTGACATGTCTGTCAACATGAGCAAAAGTGTATAAGCACAGCCCTCGTGAGTCACTCAACCTACATTGGTGACCGATACTTATTTTCTCTCTAGAAACACCACTTGCCAGAATATCCCATTGCTGCCTCTCCTTCACTCCAAGCCACAATCCTCCTCCCGTATTGGAAAAGGGGTGTTCAGTATCCTAAATAGCACAAAAAGGTTCAACAATCTCTTTCCTCCAGCTTCTTCACCAGTAACTTGATTTCAGTATTCACTGAAAACAACCACAACAGATCAGGAATGTGCTGAGCAAAATAATTTTTAAATCTAAGTAAAGCCTTGATACTATTATCATCATTTAGCATTTATCAACAGTTCTGCCGGTTTGATAGGAATAGTGAATTGTTGAGAAGAGCCATTAGAAGCTCAGGCAAGACATATATTAGCTCAAGTGTAGGGTAGCGAGAGGAGATGTAGCTAGAACAAACACAGTAAGTGGTAGGTAACAAATGATGTTTTTAATGTGTCTAGATCTGACGGAGAAATGTAGAAGCAGAACTAAAGCACTGAGGTAGGGTCAAGGCCACCATGCTTTCACATGAATCTGGGAAAAGCAGTGTGTTCAAAAGATTCCCCAATACAAATCTTTTAGATTTTGTTCCCACATTGTATTTGCTTTTTGCTACCTGAGATTCTCTGTTGCCTGAATGGTTTTTCAGTATCTAACATGTTAAGGTGTTGCCTTCACATTTTATTAATGTTTTCCAATCATTTTGTAGTTTGCTGATGAATTAGCCTGTCAAAAACACTTTTTAACAGATAGTATAATAATTGAGCATTGAACATCTGTTCAAATCTGTTGTGGATAAATACTGAATTGGATAGCCACAAAAATATAATTTATTATTGCTAGTAGATGCTTTTCTGCAGTAAATAATTGCTACCGGGAAAATTAATTTAGGTTTTTATTATTAAAAACTGACAGAGAATAATATAAAAAGTATGGACTCCTTAATTCTATAAAATCCTTGGCATGTGGAGATGGAATAAGTTTTTTGGGTTTGCTTATTTTCTTTCACTTGCCATTTTGAGTGAGATTTTGGGGGTTATCCATCTTACATCAATTTTTTTTAGCCAACATTTTGACAATTTTTCTGCCTTGGATAGATATGGGATTTGGTGCATAAATTCATCCCATTCTTTACAGAATTAGTCTTTTTTAGCTATACAGACTGAATCATTTCATATATTCCAAATTTGGAGCTGATAATTATACATCTGAAGCCCTGTTTTCTACAGGTTGATTAACTCAGCTTTTGCAACACCTCATAATCTAGAAATCACAAATTCCACATTTGGATATGGCTTACATCTGTACAACAGAAAGTCCTGCATCCTGCATAGCAGCTTCAGATTAACATTAGAAATTGCAAAATCTTTTTCAAAATGCATATTAAAGGGTAAAGCTGAAAACATTTATATATAAAAGTTTATATAGGGCTGCTAATCTAAATACAAATGCTGTGCTTCAAAACCTCAGATCAGTTAGAAAAATGTACTCTCTAAAGAATTTGAAAATTAAAATGTCTGCATGTTGAAACACATCTTAATTTAAAATGCTTAAAAATAAGTAGCAATCATCTTATTTTTCCGTGTGATACAATTATGGAATAACAAGGAGGAACATTTTTGAAGTATATTTAACAAGTAGCTTGTTTCAGCCTGGATATTAGCTTGATTTACCATCTGCAGAATTACCAATAACATGATGCATTTATTACCCGTAAAAGCTATTAGCAGGTCATTTTGTTCAGTTCATCATATGTGTCTTGAGACACAATCTGGCGTCTAACAGATTTTCATACATTGATGTCACAGAGAATCAGACTGTTCTTTAATTGATTGTTTCTTGCTAGACTACTTTGATTAAAACAGGTTGTGCTATTTGCTTTTAGTTCTACATTTCTCTACTTTAAATGCATGCCCAGGAAAGGCAGAAATTATTCTCATTTCCCTGGATTTGTCTAATTCAATATGTATGTGATAATCCTTGTAATCAAGCTGTTTAAAAACCGTTCCAGTTATTCTAAACCCATTACTCCCTTCCCAATTAATACAATCTACACAATGTTTTAAAAGCTATTCATCTTTCCAGGCCAAGTTGTTAGAGGATTGTTAGATCTTAAGCCTTGGAGACATGAGTGCATACAGAGGAATGGCATCTGAAGAAAGTGTTTTTTCCTTTAATTTACTGTGGACAGGCTCATAAGCTGAGCTCTAGCAGTAGGAAAAGAGGTAACTGCTCTATGTAACAGGAACCAGCAGAATATCTGTGGACTTTCTGCTTGGTGCCGCATCTGAAAGAACGGCCTGCTCTGTCCCCCAAAAGCTAGTTCTGTGCTCTACGGGGAACAGAATATACAATTATGTGGAGGTTTATACTTCAAGAATCAGCAATTTAAAATAAGACTTGACGTGGCTAGGACATAAAAATGTAAAGAATAAAAAAAGCTGAAAAAATAAGCTATTTTTAAGTTTAGTAGCTGTAGAATTGTACCCAAGATATTATGGTTAGCAGAATTTAAGATACTATTTGAACTGTTGTAGAGGCATTTATGTTTCTTTCTCTTTTTTATTTGGTGCTAAGAATCTCAGCTGATTTAAAATGGTATAATTACTTAGCAATTAATAGACTTATGTCATCTTGCATTGTCTAAGGATTTAATTTTTCTAATGTTACACTCTATTATCTATTTATGCTAATGATATATAAAAAGTTCACTCCACGCAAAAACACTAATTGTGGCCAAGGTAAGGCTGAGGTGGTGCATAAAACATGCATTGTCCTTTTGCCCTCAGATGCAGTTTATCTGACATGACTTTCTTTTTTATTTCGTGAGGCACCACTTCTGTTGTCTATAATTATTATGCATGTTGGTACCCAGTATGAATTGCCAACAAACCTAACGAGTACACCTACCTCCAGTAGGATGGATCATCTGTAAAACTAAGATCCTCAACACAGTGATTTGTCATTCTCACTTGCACAGTTCGTAGGGTTATTTTTTATATGATGAATATAGAAAAACACAGAAAAATATATATGTAAGTTAAATATAATGGTTTCACAGACATCTTTTTATAGCTGAAATTATTGAATTATTGACTGTCAGGTGAAGTAGGATTTTCTATGTTTTTTATTGCATTCTACATATAATAAGCTGGCTCAAGAAACAGACTGTGCCCTATTTATGACTATGTGATAGAAAACACCTAAAGAGAGAAGAATTGAAAGAAAATCAAAATGAAAGAGAGAGAGAAGGGAGGGGTGAAACTTGCATCCTGATGAGCTGCACTTTCCCCTTCACAGATACAAGGTCAATACTCTCTTTCCCTAAAGCTTCAACTCCTGTTCCTAAGTAAAGTAATAGCAATACAAGAAGAACTCTGTGTCTTTTTTATCACAGCTGTATGAACACAGAGATACTGCCAAAGCCTAATGCTATTGGTGCTAGCTAATCTTTTTGCATTTTCAGATTTACTGCATACACATGTAAACAGAAGACACCGTGGTTGGTAAGAGGCCACATTTAAGTTTAGAAGTATCTTACACTCCAGTTAAAGGGAATGGAAATTGGTCACACGTGAGAGAAAAAATCAATTCAGAAAACACAGACATCTATCAAGGCCCTTAAATCATTCTGCTGTCTCTTCCCAGCATGACACTGGACTATTGTATCTGTATCACCAAGTTACATCTTAGCTGGTTTTCAAACAAAAGATAGGTCCATGCTGCAGTTTAAGACACCTGTTCTAGCAATGATAGCAGAGTCCAGAGTTCAGCTTTTTCAGGGGTCCACTGGTTATATGATGGAAATGTCCAGAAAAGATGCCACCCTTCAAACATACAGCTGTTGCCTGAGCAGCACACTGAGCTCACCAATGGTTAGTTCCCTGAAAGCAGAGAAAGAGACCTCTTCCAAGTATGTTCTGTTCCATACAAACATTTTAGAGGCTACTTGAAGGAAAACCTATGTAATTCACATGTTCAGTGCAGCACATAATGTTAATAGTTTTTAGAAAAGAAGGTGGAGAATGCTGCCAGGGAGACCGGGCACCAGTGATTTGCACTGACAAGGCAGGGAGTAACGGTGGGAGAACAAATGAGCAAGGAAAAAGTGACAAATGCCAGAGGATCCTTTATGGAAGGAGGAAGAGGAGGAGGAGACACACTTTCACATGCAGGATGAGAGTAACAAAGAAAGAATGCAAAGAGGTTGAAGGGAGGTATGGATGGGACTCAAAGCAAAAGCACCCTACTCAAAAGGAGGAGTGTGAAGTAGACAAGCAATCAGCAGTCAAAACTATCATTGCTTTTCCAAATGTTGAAGATCCCTGCTTTAACAAGTTCCTAGATGCTTTCTCTCCAGAAGTCCCCATAGAGTTGTCACCCAAAGAAGAGAAAGAGCTATCACCTAGGTCCTACATGGTTGCTGGTCTCTGTTTCCAGAATGATAATTTGCTTCACCAAGGCCTTACTCCTTCCCCCACCCCGTGTAACAATCTTTATTTTGACTGCTTCTGTGTCTTCTCCTCACCACTGAAGAATCTCAACTTCCTCAACCCACTTTCTTCTTCTGTAGCTTAGCCAGTGGGGAAAGTTAATGGAGGGAATGAAACACAAATAAAGCCAAGTTGTTGCATCTGTAACAATAATTTTTTAAAAATCCAGTTCCCATAACTGTTCTGGTTACCTTTAAGTCTGAAAAGTGAGTCTCTTGGAGCGAAATATTCCTGTACAGCTCAAAGCTTTTTACATCACCAAGCTCTGAAATCTGCAAATATCTACATCTTATGTCACATGTGGGGGAGGAGCTCATGTTACTCTAACCTAGAACTGTACTTATCCAAAAGATGGCATATAAAGTTCATGTGATGCCCCCTTTATTGAAAAACATTTTATTTCTATTTTAGATGCATAAAGAGGTGGCGCAATGTTCTTGCAATTCCCCCCCACCACCAGCCCCTCTTTCCCTCTGCTCCATTTTGTTTCTGTTTTTCCTGGGTCTGGTTTACAATGTAACGTTTCTCCCTGTGAATGGTTGTGAATAAGAATGGCAATGGCAACCCTCTACACTGCACAGCAAAGAAAAAAACCTAATTATCATCATCAGTGCATATAGACATAGACTTTTAGTCTTTATTTTAGTTACAAGTCCATTTAAATCTCCTACAAGGGAAAGCATGACTCCGTTATTACCCGACTGTTAAAAAATAAGAACAGCCACATAAGTGAAATCTTTTATTTTCAGGGTGTCTCTAAGACTAGCAAAACGCCAAAACCATTTTACACTCTGTAGAGGATTAAAAAATAACCTCCCTAATTAATGACATGCAGACATCTCTGGTGAAGACCTTGTCAGTCATTCCAAGTGGACATACGTCACATCGAGTCTTTTTTGTGGGCGGTGGTGGTGAATATTATGAGCAACAAATCTTCCTGAAACTACCAAGACAAGACAGATACACAGATTGTAATTACCAGAGTACGGGAAATTACAAGGACTCAAAAAAGCAATGCTACATCTCTTGCAAAAGTGCTGCGAGCCTTCAGCAACCACAAACTGCCGGACCTCACTCTTCCTTCTGAGATAAAACGTGAACCTTGGGAACACACTTGCTGAGATTTTAACTCAGCACATACTCAGAGGAAAGAGTGCCACCTACTGAGAGCAGACATCGAAACATGGCTTATTCTTCCTGACAACATATTTTCCCTCTTTTCTTCCTAAAAGGTAAAAAGCCACGAGTATATTTTAAATTTCCAGCCCAGATGTAGTTATATATTTTGTGGAATTTCAAAATTAAAGAAAAAAAAATCCCATACAGAATACAACAAATTCAGATTCAAAGACCCCCAACAAGCCAACGTGATTTTGGAGAACTGGGTTAATCACGGTGGTGACAACAACATTTGGGGTTCAGTCTCCTGGCCAGCAGCAGGACAGAAGCAGTGGATGAGTTAACTACAGCACCAAAACTGAGGAGGAACGGAATTACCGAGATATGGTATTTCTGAGAAAGGGCAACTAAAACAACTGGCTCATCCAGCAAAATATCTATTTCTTCACCATTTGAAGATATTTATAGTGTGAACAGTGGTCTTTCTATACAAGATTAGGTCATCACTGAGCTTGTTTTTACAACTGTATTCCCTGTGCACTTTCCCCGGTTTTACATATCATTGCATCACCATTGGCAAAACTGACGCATGAGCGGGATGTTTTATACAGGATTAAGCTGCACAGAAATAATGGTCAAGAGTAGATGGCCTATACTACCAATTGCTGGTAGTGTGCTTGACTGCGCTCAACGGCATTATCTAGTTCATGAATACAGAGCAACCCCTTCTGCTACTTTTTAAAAATATTATGCTACTGCAAGAAAAAAAAATACTTCTCAGGCATACAAAATATTTATGGGACAATCCAGTGTCAGTGCAAAGAGCAGAATAGGGTAGAAAGGAAAAGCACAGGGGATAGAACAATTTCGGAAGAAGAATGCACCGGTGATAAGAGACGTAGTGCTGCTTACTTCTGCAAAGCTGCAGCCTTTCTGTGCCCTGCACGCTCGCCGGCAGCGGGTCAAGGGGCAGAGCCTTCACATGCTAACATAAGGAAAATCAATTTCAGTCCTCAGCGGACTCAACTACTGGAACAAAAGGCAACCCAAGCAATTGCTCTATGGCACTTCACATACTTCTGGCATGATGCAGGCAGCCCACCACTCCCAAACCCTGCGCCCGTTCTAGAGCAGCCTGAGAAAAAAAAATACACACTTCTGTGAAGTTTCTGGCTTCAGAGATACACTCAGATATGACTTCAGACTTGAAGCTGAACATGAAAAAGTAGAACTAGCTCTCTGGATCTAAACTGCTTCTTTGGCCGAACACAGCTGTTTATTTCTTTAAGATAGCCATTAAAACACAGAAAGTAAACTTGGGTGGGATGGCCAGTTTGCACAAGAAAAGCTGATACTGATAACAAGTGTAAAGCCCAAACTTTAGTGTTTTCATAAAAAAGGCAAGAAACAAAACCAAGCTCATTGTTTATTTAAGTACATGCTGCACAAGACCAAGCTTTCTGTGCCTCTGTCTTGTGGAGGGAAAATTCTCGGCAGCCCTCCTGTTAGCTGCCAAACTGAAAAGGATTCTTCCCTCTTTTCAATTATTACTTCTTAGGCTCTAACAATCAATGGGCCCAAGATAAAAGCAGAATTTAGACACATGAAAAAAGCAAGGTGGGGGAGGAAAGGTAAGTCTTGTCCTGGAAAATTTATTAGCAGATATCTCTTTGATTTTCTAGCTTTCCTACAACAATTTTGTCTTACCTTGAACTCTAAGATAATTTCTGCATGGGTTGTTATGATTGTTACAAAAAAAAAAAAATTGTTCTTGGACCTCGTCCAATGTTAGAGAAACTAGTCAAGGATAATTCACCCACTGTCATCCACATAAATCAACAAAATTCAACATCCAGTCATGAAACCAAGCAGACTGACCAACTGAGCAAGGTTTCTGAGTTGATACCAAAGAATTGCTGCTTACACATCATGGACTTGGCTCCTTCTGCTGTGCTCCTTGCCAGGAAAGGTAGCACCGCCTCAGCTCTCCTCACTGATGCAGCAGCTGTGCAGTCACAGTATGAGGATGCCCACCTGTCACTTGGTGTGGTCCAGCTGAAAATCTGACCCACCCTCCTTTTTAAAGTGTGATGTGATATTTGCATGAAATGTGGTACAGCTGTGTTTATGTACATAAAGAAACTAGATAATGACTCCTAATGATAACATAGGAAGTCTGAATTATTTTGGAGGAGTGGCATTAAATGCAAGCTGCTTGTTTGCTATCATAATTAAGAAACATATTTGAACACCCAACTAACACCATGTACTTCTAGAGGTCTATAGATCAGCTAGAGGATAAAATGTCATACTCCTTTTTACCTCACCAGCTTCAGCAGAAGAGCGCTTAATCCCTACAAATTTCAAGCTCTCTGCTTCAGAATTTCAGAGATTTGGATTTACTTTTCTTCATGCACAACAGTCCCACTGTTTCCAGCAAGAGCTGCCAGGCACCATCCACTAGAACATTAACAAGGCCCTCCATGGGGTAGGAAAGTCTGCAATGACTCTCATCAGATCAGGGTGACAGACTAATCACACCGGCAACACTGTGTATGAGACCGCAGAAATGGGGGGAATATCCCCTGCATGTGTTTTGCTTCCATTACAGCAGTTTAAAGGAAATGCTGCGTCAGTGTTTTTGATGCATCCAGGGACTGAATGTAAACAACATGGTACAACTCTAGAAGCTGCCATCATAAAATATTTTAAGAGGCAGAGTAGAGTAAAATAAAATAAAAATGTCTTTTTATGTGATATCTCAGAGTAATTCAGGATTTATGGTACCTTAACCTTTAGAATCCAAAATATTAAGCTATGTTTCTTAGAGATAATAACTTGGTTGTCCCTCACTTATGTGTCTTAGATAAAAGCCTACTGCCACAGAATCCATGAATGCTCAAATACCCTTGCGGGCCTTTAGTAGTAAATCTTATGGAATAGCTTATGGCCAATGTAATGGCCCACAGTAGCCTGCGAATATCATGAATTCTAATAATACTTACATCAGTAGAAACATGAAGTAATGTCTCCATTGTAATTAAATGATGTATTTAGAGCAGTGCACTAAATGGTCCCCTAGTGTGTTGGTGATATATTCTAATAGTCTTCTCTTTACAGCCCCACACGGTAATATTCATGCTTTATTCTGGAGGGCTTTGCTTCTTACTGAACATTTGAATTGCAACATTAAGTGGTAAAGTGGATTACAGCAGACCTCCATGAATATGGATTCAGATCAAGAATCTAAGTGCTTAAAAAAATAAAATGTTACTATTTAAACGGAATGATTACCAAAACATTTTGATATGGAAGGATGTCATGAATTCTTTCTTTTTCTTTTTCTTTTTCTTTTTTATACACATTCTGGACCCAGCTCAAATTTGCTGCAATTAAATACTGAACAGAGGGAGACATTCAAGTTTAATTCACCTAAATAATTTGCACTGCAGTTATGGAATTTAATTTTGGTTATTTAAGGCATAAATTCATTTTAATAATTATGTTACTACTGTATTTTAAATGTAATTCTGAAAAGATTCAGACTACAGTACATTGTCAGCTCATAAGACTGTTGCTGATTGTAAATGTTTCATATTTATAAAAGGAGTATCTGCTGCTTCAGAGAGAGAAAATAATCTCTTTTCTGCTGATGAGGTAGCAACAAAAATGTTCATTTATGTATTTCTACTCTTTATTTTCCCAGTAAATCAGCCAATAATATAACAGCTGGAGGTACTAAGGGCCTGAGGCAAAGCTAAGGGCACTTCAATATATCCAGGCATGGCCAGAAATCATGCAATATTAGGAATCATATTACAGTATATGTAAAACTATGGCTGACATCTCATTATCAAGCAATGTTTTATATTATTTTTAAAGAAAAGTTGATTCTAGCATTTAAAAAAAAATCAGGGTAAAACCATCTCTATCAATAAGAAGTTTTATTAAACGGTTCCATTCATTCGCTGTATCTCAGCTCTTCCAATAATTGCTTGTGAAATACCGTTTCCATGTGGCACTCATACTAAACAGCAACATTTTCAAAACACTGCTCAAAATAAATTCTCTAGGAATTCATGCATGACATATAGATTTTCATATGATTAAGCATTAGTTACCCATGCACAGCATTGCTTGTCTTTATTTAAGCCTGCCAATATTTTCGTTATGTAGTGCTTTCTGGACTAACTGAAAGTCATGTAGGAAAACTCCAATTATTTGTTCTGTTTTGTTTTGGGTTGTTTTTTTTTTTGTTTGCTTGGTTATCTACTTAGGTCTGGTAACTAAATCAGCAATCTAAATGCACCTAGGTTGCCCGGCCATTTGCACAATCTATTTGGCTAGAGCTTTCCTTGGATGGTACATTCATGAGCACCTTCACTTCAGAGTTTGGAAAGACCACATTGACCTTAAACTTCCAGAAAGAGATCATCCAAATCTAGACTTAGCCATTGTAGGACAAACTGCTGAATGAAGCAACTGTTGTACATCAAAAATACTTTAACCTTTAGAAAATAACAGCTTGAGTTTCCAAAGGGCATACATTCAGAGAAGCTGTAATCCTTCCTGCTCTAGCCCTAAATTTTACCTATTCCTAGAAGTGATCATTTTTAAGGTTTAAAAGTGTTCTGCTCACATTTCTCTAATTTTCAGGTCCCTATGCCCTGGCACTTTCTGCCTAAAGTAGAGGTGCCAAGATAAGGTGTTCTGACAGCGTTCCTAGACGACTCCTGAGCTGCTGACAGCAGAAGGTTTTTGTTAAAAAAAAAGAAGAACTTGTGAACGCTTCTTTTTTTCTTTTTTTTTTTTTTCCTCGTGAACCAGTCAATTTTACAGCCATAAAAGGCATGCATAAGATATAAAGCATATCTTGTTAGTGCAGATTATTGTGAAGACTTTTAACAACTGCACTTACTTTTCCAGTTTAAGATCTTGGTCAGTGGGGTGCTGGAGCCCAGACAGAGTCAGGCAGGGAACGAGTAAACTTAATGCAAAGGCAGTTGAAGTAGATGATGTGTCCTGCTCTGAGGAACCTATCAAGACCAGTTTGAGAAAGCGTTTGGGTTTTGGCTTGCCAGAACTTCATGTACTTCACATCCATTGCTAGGAGAGTCTCTGGTCACAGGTGGGAGACTCTGGAAAGAAACTATTGATTCTGGACATGTTTTAATTTTGCTAGAGGACTCCCAAGAAGGCAGAGTAGAGAAAGATCACTTTGATCAAAGCAGTTAATTGTCTTTTTGGATATTACCCCAAGGAGAGTGATTCAGTCTGGCTGAAAACCAAACAATGAGTATTTAAAACCTTTTAGCCCAAGAGACTGTATGTAAAGAGATTGAGGACAAGTCCTAAGAATGAAGTAGAGGCCATGGTCTGGGTAACAAACTCACAGTGAAGGTCTAAATATTACATCAAAGATCAAAAATCTTCTGTGCTCCACAATCAGGATTCCGGACACAAGATGAATCCAACCTCCAGCCAGGAATCCCAGTTTTCTCTGACACCTGAGTACTTAAGAAATTATTTCACTATCTAGACACTGAATACCCTCAATGGTATTCCTACAGTAATTGTAATTAGGTGCTGCCAAAGGGATGTTCATCTGTCTAGGAGATAAGGTATTTTACAGGGAATTTTCTAAGGCAGTGAAATTGCATGTTAAATGTTTTTTAAAATAACTCCTAATTTCCCATATTGCCTTCAAAATTGCCATCAATTTAGTAGAATAATAACATTTAAATAGTTGAAATTAAAATATAATGAAGATAAACAAAAAACCCCCATCACATTCTATTATTTTTTAATTCCTTTTTGAATGAGAGATGTAAAGTATCATTACAACAGTAAATAAGGAGAAAACAATCATCCTTGTTTTATTAAAATACAAAAAAAATACTAATACTCGTTAGGTGCTTTCTGAATCCTAATGTGATCAGCCAACTACAGGTCCTGTTTACATCTTAGCAATAAAGAAAGAAAATTAATTACCTCCTGGCATTGCCAATAGGTTAGCACACAGAAAAGTTACTTCCTTGATTGCCATGTCATATTTAAGGCATTCTTTAAAAGCATTTTTGTAGACCATATTCCCACATTTGAAGAGTTCTGCTAGTTCAATTTCCAACAGTTCTGAGAAAAAATAAAAAGTATTGCAAGGCAGAAGACTGTGTACAAGTGTAAAAACAGGAAAAGAAAAAGCAAACCAGTCTTGATGGAATAGCAACTTCAATTACCAGCTGAACTGACAGCTTAGTACAGAAGAACTACTGTGATAAAACAGCTAGAAAATTCCCACCTAAAGCAATAAAAAGTCTCTTTAATTTCAGCTTCTGTTCTGAGAAATTTTATAATGCCATAATCTTTTAGGCATTATACGTGAAACACAGCTGTGCCTTCAAGCTTAGGAATAACCCTCAAGTCTGTACATTACAACCATTACACCCAAAATACATGCTTTACCTTCAGGAAAACTTCTGAGATGCTTTACTAGAACAGCAGCTAATGCGTTCTGGCTGGGTTTTACCTTTACTTACTTTTTGTATTAATAATACTGTTCTCACCTTTTTTACCAGTGGCACTGATTCTGATCACAACAGAGGATGATGCAAAGCAGTAAATGCTAACATGGAATTATTTCTTCCCTGCTGTTTACAGGATAACAGAGCAAATCTACTCTTGAATTGCAAAAGCTTGGCCTACTCACCAATCCCACAGAAGCCAGTTGGGTGGACAGACAGTTAAGCAATCTGAGATGAGAAGACAGCAAATGCCACTGAGATCTTTGTAGTGAAGGACAAGGGTGGATGGGGAGTGTAGAAGGCAGTGGTTATGGAAGCTTATCTGAAGCTCACCTCATGGAAGATCTGCAGTTCTACAGTACCAATATAGTTCAACAGGCTGCTAAAATGCAATTTTTAAAAAATAATTTTCAAGATGGAAAGTTTCTGTCTGTTAAGCTGAAACTGTTTCATATGCAATTTTTGTCATATTTCCTAGTTTAAAAGATATTACTTTGTCTTTATATTCTGGCAGACACCAAGTATGGGTTCCAAAGGGCTAAGCCCATAAGTCATCTGAGAATAGATACCAGGAAAAATATGAAGCTACACATCTACAGGTTGTACTTTAAGGCAGTAAATAACAAGTGGGTAACTATAATAGTTTTGGGCATAGGACACATGCAAAATTTAGTCTCAGTGCTCGAAGTACAGATGTGTTAAATGCAAAATGCTTGTCATTTCTCATTGGGATGAAGTGGGCAGCTACAATTTTTTCTGAAACTGCTCTTGGGGCAGCCCAACTGCGCAGTGGTCCTCACCAAACTACACCTTACAGCTTTTTGTTTCTTAACAGCGTGCAGCATACTGTTTGTGAGTACCGCCCCCGCACCATGAAAAGGAGATGTTTCCACTTCTGTTTTTATATCTATTCCTATTTTTCATACCTGTTGATTTTTCGAAGCATGCCTGAGAATATCTTCCAAGCAGAACAAAAGCAGTAAGAGCCACATTCTCAAAAGTATTGAGAAGAGGATAAGAAAGGTAGTTTCCTTATCTCAGTTCTTCCTGTTATCCTGAAACCTCAAAAGCTGTTCTATATTTGATTCACAATGTCTTGTGTAGATATTAATAATAATTAGCCAATTAGCAGCACTACATTCTCTGGAGAACAAACATGCAAATAAAAATACAGACTGGAAATAAAATCAAGCCCAAATTTTACCCTTATTCATCAAAACCACTTGATCTTCATAGCCTAATTTCTACCAAGCAGATCACACTGTTAATCCAAGAAGTCATTTGCTATACCAAAAATTATTTGTATTTTTGTTATTGCTTTTTGGAGCTTAATACAATGGTATTTCATGACAGAAAAAGGAAAACAAACTGTGAAGTATTCTAAAATTACAGAGAGTAGTATCTAGTGAACCAGGAAAACCTTTCAAATGCAACACCAAACAAAAAGTAGGAGCTCAGTGTTAGATTTATCAGGTAAGTGGCACATCAAAAAAAAACAAACAATGAACGAGATTTTCTTTCAGTTCCTCTATAAGTTCTTAAACCGTCACTGCACATTTTTTTGCTGGTTTTTTTTTAATTAAATGTTATCTACAAAAAGATACTGAGGAAGACCATTTACCAGGCTTACATGATACTCTGTTTTTCATATCTAAGCTAAGATAAAGGCCCTGACTTAGCTTACAAGTAGAAAAGGAAAATAAAAAGTTGTTATCACATCCTGTAAGCTTTTAGACTCTCACTGGCATGAAAAACAACACCTTTAAGTTTGTTGAAGTTTCTCTCTAAGAAATGTCCCAGACTGGAATAGCAGGAGTGTGAAGAGTTGGGTTGTGATACAGTGGTGGAAGTCAACCGGCGAAAATGTGGTATGTAATGGTGCTATGCGTGGTGGCTCTAACCTGTCCTATTAAATAATTTCTTTGATAAGCACCCCAGTCACATAAAGACACATGTGTTTTCTGTGTACAGGTTCTTACATACATGCATCTTATAGATCATATGACAATTTATCAAATGTAGTATCTCCAAACTCATAGATTCTTTACAAATATTTACAATGTTAGAGATAAGTTGACTCTGTTCAGAAACATGTGGGCATAGGGTATACCCACATAATTACTAGCGCGTATTTTGCTACATGCCAATAATGGGTCAAGTAGTTCAGACATGTGATTATGACTCTGTGCCTCCTGTATATTTATTGCATGGTTCCCCTGTGCATCTGTTATTTATTTAAGCATTTTTTTACTGTTAGCTTTAGAGATATTTATGCTGGTGAGCATCTTTTCCATTAAAGACCATATAGAGGAAAAATTAATGTAGCAAGAAATACTGGCACATTAGATAGTGCAACAAGGGACTGAAGCACATTTCATCAAGAGTAAAGTGTTGAACGTTGTATAAGGTATAAAAATAGAATGAGCTGGTAGGTCTGACTTTCTCATACTGTGTATTTCAATAAGCAATTTGTATATATACTCCATTAGGATGTAAGAGCCTAACACTGAATTGAAGTAGCTAAGCCAATTCATTTTTTCAATAACAAGGCAATTATTTCATGGCAAATGACTACAGATTTAAAGCATGAACTGATAACTAAATATAGTAAAATCTAAATGAGGCTAGCTTTACAATGATCTGTTATAATAAAATATTATGTATATTTGGGTGAGCACTGAGTAAGAGCCAAGGTCTCTCAAATAGAGAGGTGTCTGTCTTTGAAGTAAAAAGTTCAGCAATGCATCTAAATACAATCATTGCAAGCTTCATATACACTTTTTAAATTACTTTTGTTTTCATTTTTAAATATCCATTTTGTAGCTAATTTAATAAAGTAGTTGAAATTTAGGGTATAAAACTCAGCATTGCTTAGTGTAGGATGAGGGGGCAGTTAAAGGTCATTTCATTAGAGGTGAAAGACAGAAAAAAATTGCAGAAAAAGTATGTTGAAAATCTTTTTTCTGCCGTTTCAATTTCAATCTGACAGGGACTTGGCAGCTAACAGCAAAATCTGGGAAAGCCATGAACAAGGTTCAAAGCTGCTTTTTAAACGATAGCAAGCAGAAAAAAAGAAACGTGGAAAATAGACTCTTACTCTTTTTTTTGTCCCCCTGTACTAGATTAGGACAAACATGGCATACCAGGCATGGTTTTGAAGACTGAACAGTCCTGCACTTACCATCAATCAATACTTTAAAAAGTATTGTTTTCCTGAAAGAAACAAATGACACTATTACATATAACCAAACATTGTTTACCTATCCAACAGTGAGAAAATGGGAATGTCTTTTAAGTGCTTTTGAACATATAGACATTCACATACACAGAGACGTGTTGCAGAATAGACCAGTGCAGATTAAGCTGGTGGCCAGCAGAACTATGAATCATCACATTCTACAAAAGAAAATAAACAAATAACAGAAAAGGAAATGTGTCACAAGATCTACTTTAAATGGACTACTTAGGTTTAATTTGTTAATGGTTCATAATATACTGGAAATGCACTGTTAAACATTAATATTTCATTAAATAATTGTCTCTTGATAGCACAGAGCCTCTCAATAGCAGCTTCTTTAGCTTGAAGCAGGGGAAAGCTACTGGCATACCCGCAAGTCTCCAACATTTTCTTGGAAGTATTTCAACCTCTACCTCTAGAAGAAAATTAAATAAATGCAACCTTATGCATTCACACAGTTCTGTCCCTTTTAGAGTTGCCTGCACAGCTACTATCTCAGTCAGATGTATTTGTTTCTCCTTAGAGACTTATTCATATAACAAAGATTACAGCAGCTCCTCAGTTTTAGCATAGCTCTTCAAGTTCTATGGCCCTGTCCAGACAGAGCAGATAAATAGAGGAGGCCAAACTGCAGGGTCAGTTAAGTGGGTGATGGAGAGGGACAGTGGTTTGATGGGGGTAACTACTCAATTGCAGTCATTTTAGACATTGATCATTAATTAAGTTCCAAATGTGTTCAATAACTCAGCTATTCCTGAGTTTATTTTTTTATTGTAAAGGAGGATGAGATCTTATGATGAAAACGATTGAGATCACACCGTATGCTTCATAGATCTCATATTTCAGAAAACTCAGTCGGAAAACAAGGAAGTTCATAGAAAAGAAAGACGTAACAGGACCAAATAAAAACCTAGGTGTTCGTGAGCCTGGCTCTGAAAGGAATCTTAGCTACTACATTAGGAGTGTTGCAGACGCATCAGCTGTACTAATCAAGGATAAAAAGGAGTCTGGAATACACAACAGATGCATCCCCTATGAAACCAGTTTGTGAGATGAACAAAAAAAAATGCATTTACACTGTAGAATGCATTAAACAACTTCCTGACCAGCTAAAACCACTGCTTACAAAACTTCAATACTCAGTGATTGTCAAGGACTATCCTTAAAGTATGTTGGACAAATGAAACATTTGTCCATAATTTTAGACTATTTTCAGTGAAGAACAGATCACCAATAGTTTAAATATATAGTCACCAATAGTGACTATATTTATTGATACTAATGAAACAAAACCAACTACATATTTACTCATCAAATTACCTGATAATTTACAACTAAACCTCTTACACCATTTTCTAACTAAACCTTTTTCTAAAGATATAAAAGGCAGAACTTAAGATACAAACATGAATATTACTGGATTTTTTCCTGTTTCTTTACAGGACAATTGTACTACAATTGCATTAGTGTATGTCTATTGCAGATACACGCATTTAAATAAGAAGGTTCCTTTAATACTGATCTGAATTACTTGCTGAAAGGAGTTCTGCAAATATGATCTATTTTGTGATGGATAATAACCAAAACATTGAAGATGCCTGAATTAGTTTTCCAGATGGCTCTTGTTTAGCATGTCCCCTTTGAAACTACTTCCTACCAGGCAAAGGCAAAACCAGGCAACTTGAATTCCTCAAGGAGTCAGTCCAAAACCTTTTGACCAGGATCCATCTGCACTAATGTCTTATTAAAAAGGAAAACCCTGCTACTAAAGCCAACATTTCTAGTATTAGGAATTCATAAGAATTTTTTGCAAAGTGGATTCTACAGGATACTGCTCTGCCATTCATGGGTTATTGCTGGTCAGAGGTGGCAAACTGGAGTTGCTGTGAGATTGATGGGGTAACTGATAACAGTATTTCCAGGAAAAGGTTTCTGTCCCAACTCCACATTCAGATTCCATCAGCACTTTACACATCCTCACAGGTTTATTTGATATTTGCTGTGCCTGAAGAGACAATCGACATTCTGTGTAACACAAGTTATCTAATTTCATCCAGTTATGCCTGCACAGTCCTCTATACAGTGATGGGCAACAGAAAGGCATGCAGACCTTCGTAAGGCTTCTAGAGAGGCAAGATCTGCCATTTCACTTTGGAGTTTGTTGCAGTGGTTGATCACTGTCAGCATTAAAAATGCAGGCCTCATTTCTAATGTGAATTTATCCGGTTTCTTCTTCTGAACTTCTTGAGATGTCTTCCTCTGACAGACTGGTGAGTTCTTTGGCACTCTTTGTAAAGTATGTATATACTTTCAACACAGATTCTTCTTTGATAAGCCCGAAGTCTTGCAATAGAAGACATTTTCTCCATCTCCTAAATCATTTCTGTGGCCCTTCCTCGAACCTTTTCCAATTTTCAACATCTTTTAAAAAAATGAACAGCAAAGGTAGATACAGCATTCTGACATACTACTCTTGTTTATAATATCCAAAGATTACGCTAACCCACATTGCCTCAGTATCTATTGGGATCTCATGTTTAATTGCTTGTCCACTATGACCTTTAAATACTTTCTACTCACCTTTTACCAAAATATAGTTCCTCACAGTGTAAGTATGAGCTTGTTTCTAGATATATGTAACCATGTATTTGGTTCAACTAACCCATATTTTGTTCAAATAGGTTCAGGTAATAAAGCAGGTATATCATTGACAAGTTTGTGATAGGTACACATTTTTACAATGCTAATTTTATATTTACTTTCAGCTCTAGAACCTTAACTAATAGTGAAGTAAGGTGTACAAATGTGCTGTTACACATGTTTAAATCTATGTTATTATATATATGTTACGTTAGCTTTCAATTACTCTGGGATTATCTAGGTGGAATTAAAAATGGAACATGCTCGTTCATGAAACAGTCAATGGTAATTTTCTTCAGAAGAATTTCATTGGTTAATCAAGAACCTGCAATTTTCACAGACAGAACAATCTGATAATCAGTCACAATTTTGTAAGTAGGTCATTTTAGGCAATAATATTTTAAGCAGTAAATAGTATCCTAATAGGAAAAAATGCGTATACACTTCATAGGTGCCAAGATCTTGAGGTAAATTTTGAAGTGCCTTTAATATTTTAGTAGTGGTTTGGCTATTATAATTTCTTTAGGAAAAATAAAATTCTTTATTTCCCAAAGTGATCAAGAAAATTAATATGTATTCACTGATTATAATAAATTCATTTAATGGGAAGATGCCATAAAGATAGCATAGAATAGGAGTAAGATAACAAAATAGGTCTTCAGTTTCTGGCACACTCACGTGATCATAAGAGGGGATTCATTATTACCAAAATTTATCTGGGTCTCCTTGATCATCCTTTCAATTTCTCTGATATAACCCATTTTGAATTACCAAGGTCAGAACTAAAAATAAATGAAGACAATCTAGGAATATGGCAAAAAGAATCCTGTGAACATTGGGTTCGGTATTTTAGAAACAACTTTCACAAAAAGGTTGTTTGCTTTGCATAAATCTTGTAAAAATGTGGAAAAATCTTCAGCTATCCTGGAGCAGAACATAATCTTGAGACGAGAGTAGAGTTTAAGTGCTGATGTAATTTCTATTGTACTGTAATGTCAAATTAAGAGCAGTTATGCAGGGAATTAAAAGTGTGGAGGCCCGGTCTTTGGGTACACGACACCCCTTAATTTGAATGAAATGCACTGGTATACTTCACAACTTTGTCTGCACCACCAGCCTTGATGTTGACTAGCTGCAAGTTTGCTGGACATCATTCAAGGATGACAAAGAGCAAACGTGGCCTTGCAGTGACAGTGAAACAGCTCTGGATATCGTTGCTGTACAGTACCATTTAAAGCACAGGGTCTACTGTCATCAAGGATGAACATGTAGCTTAAAGATCTGTCCTGCCCAGCTAAGAAAACGATCCAGAGATTCTAAATTTGTAGGTTTTACAAGAAAGTTATACAAAAATACTCTTAGAGGTGTTTGCTATAAAACTCACTAAAATGTTCCTAAATTAATTGTGCAGGCTATGCAGTGTAGTCCTATCTGCAATAACGTATTGTTTGTTTGGAGTGACCCATATAATTTAGTTTCACAAACGCACACTAAGAAAGTCTTTGTACTATATTAAGATGTTTCTTTCTTATCGCATACCACTACCAAATGGAGAAAGGGAGTTAATGTAGCTGTCAACCATCAGCAATCTCTGTGCATCCCGGGATAAATGAATCCCCTGGGAGTAATTCTGCTGAAGTCACTAGCAGATAAATTTGGGCTCTTAGTTCAACTGTAGTTCTCTGGGGCAGAGAACCCTTGAGTTTATTATTTTATTCTCTCCGATGCAATAACAATCACAAAGGGACCCCAATCTCTGATATTCTTGTATCTGGATTTTAACACTGGTATGATCCACGTGCAATAATAATAGACACAGAGTTACCTAAAAACATTTGGCTTTTAATGGAAAAATAAGTAGCATCTGTATTACATACTGGTCATACATACTCATCTGCACTACATATACCAGGGTGGGGACTGTTGTCTTTTTTTACTCCACATATTGAAGAATTTCATCCTGTTCCCATGTATTCATTTAAATTTACTAATAGCTTGTTAAAACAAAACATGGAAAGGAAAAACAATGAGAGATGTCTCTAGTTTGCTTCGGGATGGTGTGTTTCAGCTTATGGTGCTTTACTGTATCTCTCAAACCACACTAGTACTAGATATCTCCCTGTGGAAAGTAGCAATTACCTTCAATCTCTCTGATCTGAAGTAATCCCTGCTACATGCGCGGCTCATTGTGAGTGATGAGGGCCTACTGTTTGCTGAGTCTAAAACCAAATGATCTTTCACAAGCAAAATTTAAACTTGAAATAGGATTCTCTGGCTCTTTATTCCTACTCTATTTTTTCCGTGTACTTTATATATTCCCAAATAAGGTTCAGGCTGGCTACAGATGGTGCTGGTGCGTAATGAGACGGGCTCAGAAGCCGCTCCAGTTCCCAGGGGAGGGTTCTGTAATGGAACTAACTATGTATTGTCCACCTTATATACTAGATTTGATTTTGGACTATTTGCCCAACTGTGTTTGTTTATTGCTTAGCACTGGAGGGCTTCCATTAACTGTGGGTTGATTGAACATACAGTACGGAGTTAGGAGGAATGGAGCATTTTTTTCTTCTGAATGCTGATGTAATCCCTTTTCTTTAGCTGACAGTTTAGCCCCTTCACCAGTAGAAACTGTTAGAAATAGTCTGGCATTTGCACGATGCTAGTGAGAGATGGGGGGTTTTGACCCTTTGAACAGCAACATCTGATTTACTGAAAATAAATTATTCCAAAGTTTCTAAGAACACAAAAACTTCACCCAGTTAAACACTGTCACTCACAGATGAGAATGGAAATCACCATCTTTCATATGTGGAGAGATTAATGCAGAACATCTCAGGCATTTTTTTCACACAGCACAGCAACATATTTTTGCAATTCGGAAACGAAAACTTCAATTTAGCAAATCAGTTACCAATATCCAGATGCAAATTGAAGTTTAGAGATTTTTTAACTAATGAAAGCATTCATCAGTTTAGTGAAGCAACTCATCAGGAAACTAAATTAAGAATAAATAGATTGCTATCATAATAATCATGATGAAATAATTTGTAATTACTCCTAAACACACGGTCCAAGAGAAGCTTCTATTTTCTTGCCCAGTTCCATACCACTGAAAATAGCCATCCTGGCTATAGCATTTAATATCTAGTACATATACATCTCCTTAGAAACAGCAGGAGAAAAAAAAATAGGTAAGCAGTGCTGTTTCACCAGTATAGTAAACAAATTCAGTTCAGCCTCAAAGTTTCAAAATTAAAAAGAATTGTTATTATCATTCTGATTGTATTGGAGACCGAAAACGAGAAATCAGATGCCTACAGGCTGCTTCGAAACAGAGGGAAGAAAAACTATATTTTAATATGTAAATATTCAGCTATTTAGTATATGACAGATCCTTTTTAAGATGTTAGACATGTCAGTGACTATTGAACTTGAGTTTTATTAACTCTTATTTTATGGGGGCTATTAAACATCCAAAACTGTTGGTTTAACAATAAAATAAGATTACAAGAATATTAGATCTGGGTAGAAGATAAACTGAGAAATTGTGCATATATATATTATATACCACATGTGGATGTGACTTTATAGAAGTACATTAGAATATAGATATCGATGTATAAAACCATGTATGCCCTAGATACTACACTTAGTATTTATAATAGTGTAAAGAGCATGGAACTGTATTCACGGATCACACTGAAGAGGGGGGGATAATGATATTTTTCTAGTCTTTACCCACGTCAAATCTCCTCAGAACACATTGGGGAGATGTACAAAATATGATCACAGATGCTGTCTGCATATTTTGAGGCCCCTCTCAGGGAGCTCACTGTGACCCACTGGGCTTTTGAACTTTGTTTCCCGGTGAGAGAGGATCAGATGGTTTCTGCTTGCCCTACTGAGCTTAGCTCCTCCTTCAGAGTGTAGATATGGGATTTGTGGTGCTAAAGTGAGCTGTCAATCACATCAGATGATACATCTTTTCAGAGTGCAATGCCCTCTGACTTTGGACAAACCACATTAGGGAGATTATCATTATTCAGCATGCCCAGCCTCACCACAGGGATGACTACATGTGGGAATGGGCTGGGGACACAGACCTCAGCGAAGGTGCGGGCTGTAAGATGTGTGATTTTTGAGTTATGTGTAGAATATGTGTATTAGTGGTATACATCTGGCCTGCCCTGCAGAATCAAAATTATTTTAGATATGACAACACAACTATAGTACAGGGATAAACACATGTCAATGGAGCTTCTCCACCAGCTTGGCTCTCTCAAGGACATCAGCCAAGAGAAATGCTCTGCAGGTGTGTTGACACAGCAAGGTCAGCCAACCTCCAAGAAGTTTAGCATGCTGTAGGCAACAGTGACCATACCATGGCAAGGAAGCAGGATACAGGGAATTATGTTCCACAGCAGCACCATTCACACCTGCTTTTACAATGATCTTTCAAGTATGAAAAACAGAAGCCTACAGACAAAACAGACTGCAGCCACCAACAAATATGAAGTTTTTGCTTAAAAATACATTTTGTGATGAAAGCTCATAATCCTCTAATGAACTTGAAGAGACCACATGATTCAATATTTTTAATATTGAAATACTTCTTGGTTTTCCTTTCATTCTGAAATAGTTATCTATTCTTTTGTGTTTTACATGACTGCACAGCACAGTGTACAGTTACTGAAAACTCTAATTTCTTCTTGTTTCCAGCAATGATAGCTTTGGAGAATTCAATCATAACTGGAAATTCAGAAAGCTACTCCCAAGCTATTAAAAGAGGGAGTTAGACTTAAAAGCATTTGCCATAAAGGCAAAGTCATACATTCCCTTTCGATATGACATGGTAGGACAACAGTGCACGAATACCAATGTTGCTGAATACTCACTCACTTAGTGAATGTTTTAGTATCAGGTAAGTGCCTTACTTTCTGAATTTTTTTTAATATGATATCTTCAGAGTTTTCATGGCCTCAACAAATATTAAAGCATGTTTTAATTTTGCAGACCGGATAACTGAAGCACAGAGAATTAGGTTCACAAGGACAGTCTTACATGCTTCCTTACCTCCCTTTGTCAGATACCAGCTGTGCCCCTGTTGCTCACAGAACCCAAGAGCTCACAGTGTGTATCACCATTACCTAAACATGATTAAGCAACTCATTATCTATTTCACACCCAAGGTAAAAAAATCACAAAGTAGGTGTTCAGCTATATACCTTTCATTAAGGTATTTATATGTTCATCTATATACCTATCTTTAAGGTATGACAAATATCAACCAGATATCTTTAAACTGAGGTCCTTTTCCAACTGACAGCCATCATGAAAGGGAGTCTGTCACATTTTCTCTCTGTCTTAATCGGAACTATTTCATCCAAAGGATAACAGCTTTAGCAGGAAGGAGTGGGAACAACCCTGGACTTGTTTTGTAGCTTTTGTTTGCAGTCAACAGAGTGGCTTTGAAAGAACCACTGAGACACATCACCCAGGACCCAGGTCTCCTTTCCAGTCAGGTTTGTAAATCTTCCATATTTCCTACTTCTCAGCTTGGAAAACTACCTTCTCACCACAGAATCATAGACTATCCTGAGTTGGAAAGGACCCATTAAGCATCATCAAGTCCAACTCCTGGCTCCACACAGGGCCAGCCAAGTCAGAGCATGTGACTGAGTGCATTGTCCAGACACTTCTAAAACTCAGTCAAGCTCAGTGCCGTGACCAGTTCCCTGGTGAGCCTGTTGAAGTGCTTGACCACCCTCTCAGTACAGAACTTC
>JAKCOX010000004.1:24315000-24467500 GCA_022605575.1 Laterallus jamaicensis coturniculus
GCTTTTACCAGGTGGTCACCTTATACTACGTCATGATTTTTTTCATTCCTTTGTGGTTTTTAAGACAGGGAGATAAGTTTAAACCTGTGTATTCTGGGAGGGTGTATTTTTTTTTTATATATGTGTGTATATTTTTACATATATGTGTATGTGTTTTTTTTTAAATAAAATTTACCTTGAGGATTAGATATTCTTGAAATAACATCAAATAAACTTATATGAATTTAAAATGCATGAACTAATTTAAATATACAATAAAAGTCATATATGTACAGCCTTTGCTACAAGACATTTAAGTACTAATTAGCTGACAGAGTCTGGTAGCCAGAAAACTCCACCTAAGCTCAGGAAGTCATTGCTTGACAGGATCTTCATGTCACCCAGTGAAGTTTGTGCCGTAGGGCAGGAAACCGAGCCTGGAGGAGGCTGCCCCTCATGTCTCCTCCTTCCCACTGCATTGGCCAGGCGTGCAATAGGCCAGTACAAGGGCCGTGGGTGCCCCATGTTTCCCTTCAGTGAGACCCAGCCCAAAACCAGTGCACATTGGGTGTGACAGGCTATTGGTGCCACAATGTATGGTGTGAGGCAAGTTGTCTGCAATGGAGTTGACCAGCACCCTGTCCCCAGCGGTACTTCCACTGCCAGTGTTTAGTCCGTACAAATGTGGGTGCATACCTATGTCTACTCTAAGTTAAAATGTGGCATCTTCTGTTTGTATGGACATCTCCTATAAAGATTCTGAGCACAATTCCAGATCTTAAACTTTTCCACTCAACCATTTCATGAGGACATAGTTGAGAGCTTTGAAACTTCCTTAAATTACAAGAGTTTCTACTCTTCCAGTGCATAGCGTGACTCCTTCAACACAAAAGCATCTCAGCATACACCCTAAATAAATACCAGCTGTAATGGCTGCTGGTTAAATAGGATCCTCCCAAAAAGCAGAGGTCTACATTTTCCCTGTTACATTGCCAAATGGACTAATCATCAGGCATCCTGGTATCCTCTACGAGGTTTTTTTTTTCCTATTCCAAGGTGGTTTTGAGGAAACAAAAGGCATAAGTCAGCACCTTCACTGTGTTAGGCTTTTTATTTTATCCTCATAAGAGGAAAAAATGGTGTGGGAGGTACAGCAAGGCAGATATCTTGAAATGGCACAGCTTCTGCCCTGGATGTACTGAGGATGGTACTCCCTTGTGCCAGGAACTCTGCAGAGAGGGGTGGTTTCTCCCAGCTGCCCTCCAGTTGTCTTGGCTGGTTTTATCTGTGACCAGCTGGCTGCTACCAGAGCTCCAGTACACCCATTTGTAAGAATTGCTCTCCTCCTGAGCCAAACAATGGAGTAGCTGACATCCTTGTGTTACAAGGCGGCAAAGCTACCAGTGGTGGATTTGGGAGAAGCCAATGTCCCTGCTAAGAGGTCCAGCTTTGGGAACACGTTAGCCTTTAATGTAAATGTGCCATGAGAATTAATCCATATTTATTGGTCTCCAAAATAATGGCCCCGAGCCAGTCTCCTCTCCTGGGGGGGAGGGCTGTGTCAGAAGTTTTACTACTTTTTTTTAAAGCTGCTTGCCTAAAAGCCCACAAAAAAAACCCTACAGGTGCCATTTTGTAATGGGGTTGCTGCCCTGCATGGAAAAGCAACATCACCAGGAGAGGTGGCGACAGATCTTTTCTGCTTACAAAGTACCTGCATAAGGTATAAATTAAACAACAGATTAATTTGTGTGTCTTCAGCTTGTTATTGAGCCTCACAAAAATCAGGGTATTACAGAGTCTTTCAAGAATCAGGGGCCAATAGCTATTGCAGGGAGATCATCACAGAGCATAAACATCATAGACACTGGTCAGACACACAAACATCATAAGTATACATATAGCATCTTTAAACATTTATGCTCACTCACCAACGCAATAGGTGAGTCATGGCTTGGATGTCATCCAGTTACTATCCGCAGTGTATTTTGAGGGTTGATGGAAGTCAGGGAAGCCAAATACCTGCAGAATTCCATTAAGTTTCTTTGGTAGTTCTACTTACGCATTTCTGAATTCATCAGTAGTGGCTTAAGTTCATGCAACTGCTTATCTCTTGGTTTCTGCTGTGCATACTTACTGAGGTTCAGAAAGTAGACTTTTATTTTCTTCTTTCCAGTGGTCTAGAAGAGTTATATGGAATCATTAGTTATGAAAATGAGTATAATTCTAAAGTTTGATAATAAATGTCATTTCTATTGTGTTTCACAACTGTGGATCATATTTTGTACCCTCTTCAAACATTTTCAAGTATTGCATAAACCAGGGCCATGTCTAATAAATTACTGCAAGGAGAGGACCTGGTCTTTGTTGCCTGTTGCTTCAGAAGCAGCAGATTACAATTAGGTTTAACTGAAGGGGTTTTGCCTTTTTTTTTTCCTCCATTGAATGCTTCAAACCAGTTTGGCAATCCTTAAAAGGTTAATGAGTACTGTCTGCTACAGAATGCCAAACTGATTTAATTCAGAAAATGAGAAAACATTCCTAAAACGTAATCAGCTGTCACTTGGGAAATGACATACAAGAAGATAGGGGTGTTTTACATTTTGTTTCCTAAGCAGGGCTTCTGAGAGGTCTAGAGAAAATGTCAGGTGGTTCCCGCATAAGATGCATCTCTCTCTCCAAAACTATTTTTACCTGGAAGAGCAAGCAGTCATGATCCAAAGTCCGGGTTTCTGTCCCTACAGGTAGTCGCAGCCTCGATCCTTGTTTGCTCAATTCACCCCAGCCTGTCTCTCAGAGTGCAGCATCTTGCATGTCTCCTTGAGCGGCATTTTTTGTACATCCCAGAGCTCGTCCAGCATCTCAGGGTGGTTTGGGACAGGACAGAAAAGCTCAGCAGTTTCAAGACCTCCTCCTTACACCTCAGGATGGCTGCTGGGGTGGAGGGGATCTCCTCGTCCTTCGCAGAAAAGAAAAAAGGGATTTTTGGTTTTCTTCGCAGAAAAGAAAAAAGATTGGGTGTGTGGGTCAGAGTGGTAAGGAGAAAAGAGTACTACTTTGCTCTGTGTGACCCACACACCCAGGAGGAATCCTCCACCGAGAGCCTTTTTGACTTGGTAGACCTAGGGAAAATGCCATTCTTCAACCTGAGTCCCCCCTCTCTGAGGGGGTACACATAGGTTTCTGGAAAACCCACCATGCCCACAAGTGCTGCAGAGCTTCAGAAGCAGCGCATTCCTGCCCCAACACCTGATGCGGATCGGTTTGGCAGGGCCAAACCCAGAAGAGCAAATCTTGGTAAGAGTTGTAGAAATTACATCATTTTTCCTGATTAGTTGAAATGTTAAGCAATTTTACATCATTAATGGAATGAAGACAGTACTTTATTATGGTATGATGTCAGAGCAAAAGTGATGTCTCACAGGCCTTCAGAGACTATACAGTTTACTATGATCCTGAAGTTTTTGTGATGGAAATATGCTCTATAATGGCTGCCAGACCCTGCCCCTTTTCACAGCACCATGCTGCTGCGCTATTTTCACTCTGCACATCATCTCTGCACCACTAAAGCATTTAGTAGTGATATCTGACACTTACAGAATGTTTTTCATCAACGAGCATTATAGATAAGTCATCGTTATTTCTTTCATAAAGTGGAATTTTGTTAAAAATAATAATAAAAACTCCATCCTGGGTGACCTGCCAAAGGCTGCTGCAGATCCAGGAGACAGTCCCAGCTTGCCGCCTTCCCAGCTCTGTTTTTCTGCAGCCTCTGTGCCCAATTCCACACAATTCCTGGGAACAAACACGCAGAACAGTTCTGATGCAATACACAAATAAATCATTTTGAGGCACAAGCTACTTGCATAAGCTATTGGAATATGATAGTATGTGCTTACAGCACTGCTCTTTAAATCACTCTACCTAGGCTATTTTCTCAGCTTTAATCCCCGTAACGCCCTGCACTGCACTCTGTAGCAGTCAAATATCCATAATACCAGCATGTAATCCAAAGATTTCGTCCATATAATCACCAGAACTTATTTTTTTTTCCTTCCCAGGCATATTTAGTGAGCCTCACTTTTATTGTTGGCAGAAGGAGCGCTCCTTGCTTGATCTCAAAGCACACAGTAGTACAATGTGTTTCTTCTTGCTGGGTAGCATAAACCACCTTCCATACATTCTGAACGTATCAAGAATGCTGTAAAGTTTAAATTGGGCTATCTGTAATTAACTATGTTTTTAAGAGTTTGTAGGCAATTTCAGAGCAGGGCTCTACCATATTAACAGTTTCACAAGGAGGAAGCAGAATTTAAACAGAGGAAACAAACACAAACATGTTCTTTATTTGATGGCAATGAAATTCATATTAAAAAGTGGGGTTGCTGTAAACAGGTTTTTTTTCATTACAACTTCCTATGGACAATATCTAATTAACTAATCAATTAATTATATTAGCAAAAACCCAAGTAAATTGTTCATGGGTTTAATTCTCAGGAGACAATGTCCCTAAAAACATATTTACTCTTTTTCTTGTCACATTTCCTGTTTGTGTAAATCTAATTGTTGGGGGATTTGACGTTTGCATGCAATAGTGATGTTTTCCCTAATAGTTTTTCATGTAACAGCTTTTAGGGAAGAGCAATGCTGGACTCCTGGAATTTGTAGGTAGGCACAGAAGTTATTTGCCCCAGCTGAGAGGTTCTCCTGCCTGCCAGATCAATGTAAAGAATGACTTTAAACTAGTATTTTTATTCTGGATTCTTTCAGAGAAGTTCCCTTGTTGGTTATATTTTCCATGGCTTTAGCAGATACATGGAAAAAGAAATCATTGCTAGATTTCATGTCGCACTTAGAGAAAATTCAACCAAAAATTTAAAAGCAAAATATAACAGAAGAGAAGTTGAATGGTTACTGGTGTGTGTTTCTCATACCCTTTTAATACAGAGGCCAAAAAGACAATAAAAATACATTTCCCATCCCCCACCTATGTCTAGGCATCTTGTGGATTTTTCCCCCACAATTTAGAAAAAAAGACAAGGGTAGTGGCAGGTGGGGGGAGACAGGGACAAGACAAACCCCATAAAACCCTACATGCACGTTAGCTCATGTAAGCTTTCTTCAAGAAATATCCTACACCTTACTAAACCATGAGAGACACATCCTGAGCTCCCCTGTGCCCTGCCAGGGTTCTGGGCAGGCTGCAATGCCCATGAAAGATTTGGGAGTGAGACCCCTTGGTTCCCCCCTGCCTGGGAAGCCCAAACCGGTACAGCCTACACAGGGGCTGGTGCACATTTCTTACCATGTCTTATCTTACCATCCCATCCTTCTGTTGGATTGTCAAGGCATAAGCTTAGCAGCAGAGAACAAACTCTGGGGCAAGCAGGAGGGCCTGACTTAACAGAGTGATTTTGCTGCAGTATAAAGGAGTGGTTTATAGTAACAGTAGTACCTAACAGGATACTCAGTAGTATGCTGGCTGAGAATAATAAATTTCTAATTCATCAGCTGATTCTTTTTTTTCAGGATCACCAGTAACAGCTCCATGTCACATCACTCTCTGCAGATGTAGTAGATGCATAGGACAGCAGCTCTGGTGAAACACAACGCCCACAGCTACCTACAGTGTTCACAGGGCTGGCAATCAATAGAGAGGATCTTGCCTCTCTCATTCCCTATCACCTCTTTAATGTCTTTATTGACACGGTACTTAAAATTTGTCATTAGCTCATACTTACTCCTAAATCCTCACTCTTTTGCAGTGTAAAGCACCATACCAAAAACAGAAAACAAAATGTATTTCTTTTCATATCAGGCAGAAATGTTTGAAACTTACTGCATGGTGTTGTTCGATAAATTCATTGACTGTTTGGGGACAGCACCTCTGATCACGCAGAAACCACACATTTATCTAAGGATTTTCACATTTCTGCAAGGATTTTAAGTTCAAACTTACTTACAATCACCTATTTTAAAGATGACCAAGAATCAAATAAACCACACAGAGACAAACAGCCACCACACAGGGCTGCACCAGCTCTCAGAACATCCCATTTCGCACACCAAAACTGCAGTGCCCCTGCCACATTGCTTGTCCACATCCTCCCGCAGTACCAGGCTTACATGCCCTGCCAGGCTCCAGCTGAGCCTCTATTTTGGAGCCAGAGAGCCACGAGCCACTTGGCTGCCCACCCCTGATGTACCTGTGTAGCATCTTTCAACTCATCCTCCAGAGACTTGCATTTGGTTCTTACCTGAAATTTAGAGATAAATTGTGGGCTGATGAAAATGGACATGGGTGAAGAAGGAAAGTTAAAGACTGCTGGATTTTAAGTGTTTTCAAAATAAATTACTTGCTTGTTCAGCCATACCTAGGAGTAACTTTATCTACAGCCAACATGGCAAACCAAAAGCCATCCCAAGTGGTCTTCCATGCCTGCCACCAGCTGGCAAGTACTTCAGTACTTGCCTCTTCACATATGACAATTACATGATATCAACATGACAGTTACGTGTTCACTGATATACCTCTCTGTTCAGATAACTCCTCCCTTTTACCTGGCCTGGACAAAACTCTTTCATCTTGCTAAGATTTTAGAAGTCACTCAAAGCAGCCTCTAGCACTCCCTTCCTGTACCACCATCAACACCTAATAGCCTAACTAATGCATGTGCTTTCCTTCCTCCTCCGACAGCTATGGGGATCAAAGTTTAGATTGGATATTAAGAAAATACTCTTTTCCCAAAGGGCTGTCAGGCATTGGAACAGGCTGCCCAGGGAAGTGGTTGAGTCACCAGCCCTGAAGGTATTTAAAACATGAGCAGATGTGGTCCTTAGGGACATGGTTTAGTGGTGGACTTGGTAGTGCTAGGTTAACTGTTGGACTTGATGGTCCTAAAGGTATTTTTCAACCAAAAATATTCTAAGATTCTGTGTTTCTAAGGTCAAAAGTATTGCCCAATGCCAGTCAGGTCTGTGGTCTGAAGAAAGAGGAGGCAACCCCAGAGGGTCATGGCTAACACCGTGACTACATCCAAGCCCTTCATCCTTTCTTCTTCCCCTCCCAAAACTTTATATTGCCTTAACTTCCTGTAATTGTACTGAAAATAATTTTGCCCTGTTTTCACAGGGAGTTGTCTGGGTTTTGCCATCCATCAAAGGTGAAGACGCGAAGGTACTGCTGGCAGTCCTACCAGCAGTAGGCTACTGTCTTCCTTGGAGAGACCGATGCAGATACTGCACTGGACCACAGGCACTCCAGTAAAACCCATACATGACAGCAGTGAACTCTATAGGTCCAATAATTTAAAAGAACACAGACTAAGAAGTTGTCTGTTTTCTGTTTCCCAGTATAAATTATGAAATCTATTAGGAACACTATCCCTAAAGTCACTGCAAACAAACACATAACCTGCTTATAAACTCCAAGCTCATTTTGGTCTTCAAAGACAAAGAACAAACAGCTCTGCTTAAACACTCAGTAAATTAATCACAGGCCTAGAAGCCACTGACTGTCTAGTTGCCTGAACCACTCTCCATTTTGACAGACCAGAGGATGCTCTTTGCTGTCTTGGCTGTTCAAAATCAAACATCTCCGAACGGCACCTCTGATCAAGCAGCTGTATACTCTGCTGATGCTATTGCTGCTTGTGAATGGCTCTACAAAGACAACAATAACGGAAAAGGCTTTTCAACAGTTTTGTTTTTGTCAAAACAAATCACTACATTGATGTATTTTTATTCCCTGGCCCCAAATATCATTTCACAGTCCAGAATCATTACATCCTCTGCCTTGATTGCTTTCACTAACAGTCATATTTTCACAAACCACTTTGACTAATATGTTTTTCCTATTTCCCAGTACTACCCAGCATATATTCCCTGCTGCTGAAACAGCCAAATCCCCTCCTGAGTGAAGCATCCTGCCACAGCCAACAGCTTTGGGGAGTTATGGTAGAAAGACCACTGAAACCATCATCCTGGTGCACAGCAGCAGGCAGAGAGACAAACATCAAGGGGATAGAACAATAAGCAAGAGATGATACACTTTCTATCTAAAACTATCTTTAATAGCTGTAACCCATACCAAACTTAACTAGACACTGTGGTACAGAAAGCACAACCCTGCTTTGCGAAGGGTGCACCTTCAGGCAGCAAAGACAGTATCAGGTCCCTAAAATCTAAGTTGTAAGAAAAGGTTGAGGGAGTTGAATTTTTCTCCCCAGAAAATAACAGCAACAGATGTGAACTGAGCTACCTCACACACCAGATAATAAAAAAAAATAAAGGTAGCATTCATTCCCACTGAGGTTAACAAAAAATTGTCATTGATCTGAAGGAGGTAGAGGTCTCCTGGAGTAATTTCCAAGATGAACAAAAGCATATTGTACAGCAGTTAAAATCATGTTTTCATCAGATACTAATGTCTGAGCAAAGAGCAGCAAAGGCAGAGAGAAACACCCAGAAGAAATGGTCAAATTACAATAGAAAGACTGGGTGACATTCCTTTTGATGGGGAGATCACATCTTAAAGGAAGTTTCTGGGTCTGAGTTTTCTTGGGCAGGCATAGAGAGCTGTATTTGTCCCAGATGAGAAGCCGACGGCTGTAAACCAGGATTTTACTGCTTTGCATCCCCTGTCTGTGCATCCAGAAGTGGGGAGGATAAATTGCTGGAATTAACAACTTCAAGGCCACATGTGTGGAGGCCTGTCCCATGCAAATCCAGTCACTGTTGAGGCTGATGGTTTAACTAAGTTGGCAACTAAGCCCCATGCAGCACTTGCTTGCTTCTCCCCAGCAAAATGGGGGAGAGAATCAGAAGAGTAAAAGTGAGAAAACTCTTGGGTTGGGACAACAACAATTTCATATGGAAGGCAAAAGCCACACACACAGGCAAAGGAAAACCAGGAATTCATTCCCCACTTCCTGTGGGCAGGAAGGTGTTCACCCATCCTCAAGAGAGTAGGGCTCCATCACACCGGACAATGACTTGGGAAGACAAACACCATCACTCTGAAAGTCTTGCCCTTCCATCTTCTTCCAGGTTTGTGTGCTGAGCATGACATCATATGGTATAGGATGTCCCTTGGGTCAATTGGGGTCAGCTGTCCCAGCTGTGTTCCCTCCTTGTGCACCCCCAGCACTCCTCCTCACCCCACTCACTGGTGAGGTGGGAAGCAGAAAAGGCCTTGGCTCTGTGTAGACACTACAACCACCCAGCAACAACTATGAACACCAGTGTGTGATCAGTATTATTCTCACACTAAAATCCAAAGCACAGCACTATAATGGTTACTAGAAAGAAAATTAACTCTATCTCACCTGAAACCAGGACACTGATCTAGGTAGGAAGGTGCCTGACAATGAAACAGAGCAAGTGTGCTTCTCCTGCCCAGGAGCTGGTGTGGGGAGAGAAGGAGCTTTTGTGATCCCTCACCAAGGAGGGGTATGGGTAACCATCAATCCTGCCCGAAGCAGGGGAGAAGTGAGTGCATCCAGCACACTGCAGGGAGGGAAATGCTTCCCAGAGCTCTGGCAGAAATGCTGGACAAGCAGCTAAATTCCTTCCTAGAAACTGCTCCGGTGACAATGCAATGCCTCCCAGCTCCCTCCAGTCCACCTCTTGCAATAAATGTCAGCCTGCAGCCGTATTGGGCATAATTAGCCTATGATAATAAATTACCCACATTTTCAGGAAAATATTAGAGACCATCATTATTTGGAATAGAGCTGCATTCAGCTGCACAACCCTACCTAATATGATGGATGGAGTAGTCATACCACTGAATACATTTATCTAGAATGAAGTGATTATTTCGAAGATGAACACAGTCAGAAATAAGTGCATATGAATCATATACTACTACACACTGGAGAGTACCAGAGTAGCAGGGGTTGTAGGTCAGCTGACCAGCCCATAGCTTTTAGTTGGTAGATTATTTCATACATATACCCTAGGATTTTAAAGCTCAGTCTCAAAAGCCCTCTGAATTTAAAAATGATTCCATGTTTTCTCTTGGAAAGAGGAAGAGAAAAAAAAAAAAGAGATTGAAGAAGGGCTATTTTCCCCTACCTTAGAGAAGATCTTTGGTGTTATTTGACTCCAATGTCCACCCACAGATGAATACACATTGCCCAAACTACCACAGCCAAACATACTGAAATAATTTTGATAACACTCAATTATCCTATTAAAAAAAAACCTAAGGTTTCCCACAAGGACTCACTGTCCAACTGACTGCAAGGAAAAACAGGAGTCATCACAGTAGAAGAGTTAACTGCTCTACAGCAAAACCACATGTTCTTTTTTGATGCATTTTAATTCCCAAAAATATTTGTCATTTTCTAATCATTTTAGTAAAGCAAAGAAAATCATCCAGGATGATGGACAAGGCTCACAACTCTGCTCTGCAAGAGTTCCCTGGTACCAGCAGCATCTTGCCTTTCCCTCCGCCCCCCACATCTGATAATAGGTAGGATCACTTCAGACATTGATCTTGCATACCTGTGACCAAAGATAGGATCTCTGTTTGGTGACTGGGGTCTCCAAAGGGCTCCAAACAATGTTAAATGCTTTGAATGGTATGTGTGAATACACAGCATGCATAATTCCTACACATTCCTCTACATTAAGAGCATGGTTTTTTGTGCACTGAGAAAGCAGCGCAGTCTTCATGCAGCTTCCTCACGACTCAAGAGGAAACAAAGTTCAATGACTTTTCAGTCATATTCCATGTTCCCATCCCCGCCACTGCTGGAAGAGATGGTGTTTTTCCTACTCTTAATCTGTCCCCATCACAATTTTTGTTCACCCAGAAGCAATGTTCAGATTTTCGCAGGGATAGCGTAATCAGGGGTAGCGTAATCAGCTTGTGAGGAAGCTTGTTTACCAACAGTAGTAACTATGCAACATCTCCAGCTGCAAAACAATAATAAATGGACCTCTATTACTGTTAGATTAGCGAAAGTATATTTTGGGATAAGTAAGCAAAAAGCCATTTTTAATAGCTGAACTTACCTGTTATTAGATGTATTTAAGGTGAGTTGCAACTAGATATATAGCTGCTAATATTTATTTATTTATTGTATTTCTTGACAATTCATCAGTTAAGGATATTTATTTGTCCTGGTTTTGACTGGGACAGAGTTAATTTTCTTTCTAGCAGCTGGTATAGTACTGTGTTATGGATTTAGTATGAGAATAATGTTTATTATTACTGATGTTTATAGTTGTTACCAGGTAGTTGTACCATGTACACTAAATCAAGGGCTTTTCCACCTCCCACACCATGCCAGGTGCACCGGATGCTGGGAGAGCACAGGCAGAACTGCTGAGCCAGGCTAGCTAAAGGGATATTCCCTACCATATAGCATCTGGATATTACTGGAGAATCTAGCAAGGAGGTTGATTGCTGCTCGGAAACAGATTGGAATCAGACTGTTGGGTTTTCTTTTCCTTCTGCATGTGGTGAGCTTTTGTGCATCACTTGCTTTATTATTGTTATTCTCTTCCTTCGTTATCCTATTAAACTGTATTCCAACCCACAAATTGGGGATTTTCATTCTCCTTCCCATCCTCTTGGTGGGGAGGGGGTGAGCGAGCAGCTGCATGGTGCTTAGCGATGACATCAGGCATCCATCCTAACAGCATCCTAACAGCTCACCATAAATCACAATTTTAAGCTAGTTTTTGGGCATGATACCCACATCCTAAAGCCAATCTCAATCAGCAGAAACAATATTCTAATTGCATAAGACTTACTGCACAGTGATATTTCTTTGGATTCAAAGTAAATGCTAGCTATAGGAAATGAAGACAGACATTTAATTTTTTTATATTTGCTCAAAATATTTAAATATATTTTAAACTAGGGAGCTATTTAACAGTAAGAATCAATGCTACCTCCACATTGCCATTCTCAGAAAATTATAGTTATTAAACATTTAAAGCATTCAAATTCAGAAAAGTTCAAACATTTTCAGATAATCTAAAGATTTGTTTTCACATGTTCAGTAGACTTCAGAAACACTGAGGCAGGTGAAGCTCTTTCATTTTGCCTGCTGAAAGCAGCATGTGAGTAGAAGCACAAAACAGTCTGACGTTAGGATGTGGTATCCATGTGGTAAGTAAAAGATGAAGTGAACAAGAAGGAGCCTTTTATGTCTCAGCCTATACTTCAAGAACTGTGATGCTTGAAGGAAACAATTTTATTGCATCTAAATGTTCAGACTTTCCAGAACAGTCTCTTGCTTTTTCTTTGGGTGGAAAATTTGCACAAAGAGCTGAGTAAGCCTTTTTTGCCCTCCTGCACTGAGCTGTCTACCCAAAGCCCTAATGCGTTGCTTCAGGGTTAGGGCTCAACTCAGAAAGGGCACCGCCGCAGCATCTCTGCTGGTAACAGGGAGAACAATTCCCTCCTCCCTGTTTTTTGTGCGAATGCAGTGCCCCTTCAACTCTCCTCTCTTTCACCAGCTGATGACCAAGAACTTGTCAGGCAGAGTGAACTCTAACGTGAATTGGAAATATTGGAAAAAGATGGGGTCAGTTTTGTTAGTGCTTTGGGTTCCTTACCTGCACGTGGTCATGAAGAGGAGACTTCCAGATTCTTTACTCTTTCACTCATAGCTTGTCTTTTTGCCCAAAGGAAGTGAAAAAGGGAACATCAACGCCTTTCCATAGTCAGACTTGCTTCTCGATTATTCCTGGTCAGTTGAGGAGAAAATTAATTCAAGACTGAGGGAATGAAAAAAGACAGAATATGATAGAGAAAAAGAACAGAATAGGAAAGAGAAAATAGGGATCTTTTTGTTTATTTGCTCTTTCAGATAGCTAAGCATTCTTTTTCTGTAAAATCGGTATTTTCAGGTGGCTGCTTTTACCCCAGCCTGGGTGAAAATGAATAACTGTAACTTATTAGTTTGGAAAATCTGAAACACAGCAGTGTCAGAAATTGCTACTGAAGCACACTTGCATGAGGCATCATGGAGCTTCAGGGGATCCATAACTAAAATACTTCTCACCCCACACTCACAGGATGGGAGGCTGTCTGGGAACATGAAGTGCGCTTGTTCTTCTCAAGAGATTTATTTTATTTTCCACTCACTTATGGGCTGCTTTCTGTCCCTGCAAGAGCATACAAAGCTACATCACTTGGTAGTACAGAGACTTAGCAGCTTAAGTGGGACACTTTTCTTCCTAATTTAATTATTTTAACTACCGAGAGCATAGATGCTGCTCCATCAGGTCAGGCACACAGAAAGCAACAGTATTCCTTTCCGTTCCTTCAGGAACTGGCACTAACACCACAGAGAGGCATCCACCAGCACTATGATGGGGGGAAACAACCCTCTGAGGCTGGTGGGGGGATAAGCAGAAAAGACAAATGGAGCATTGAGAAGATTGCTGGGGTTCTTACTTGTCAGTAGATTCTGAGAGACAAAATTTTACAAAGAACAGCTATGTCAAATGGAGCGGTTTCTGGATGTGCTTTTCAGATACAGCCAGGCAGCACCACATTTCCTAAGTGCAGCTTACCTAACGCAGGCATGCACATCTGCAAAAACATACACACATAACACCTGCATATTTTGAAACTGAAGTAATTTGACTAAAACTCTGTGGCTAGAAGAAAGAGGTTCCTGGATTAGAAACACAAACCGATACCTTCTCTGCCAAGGCAGAATTAAGTCAACATATTTGTTTAAGTGTTAAAAATCTTCCTCCGTAAAAATGAACTGGAATATGGAATAGAGATGTAATGATCAGCTGCTTTGCTTTTCTGATAGGAGTTTGACTCAAATCCCAAATCTCTGAAGGTATAAGACAAATAGGAGACTTGCTCAAATTAATTTGCTAAAAGAACAGGTAATCATGAAAATTATCCCAACATTTGATGACAGGGAAGCCCATGGTCATGCACACCCAGTCACCCACACATCCTGTCACTGAAAACAAAGGATGCATATCAGAATTGAATTGCTAGGAAACCACTGCAAAAGAGCAATTCATATATACACACAGGTAAATTAATTAGTAAATAAGCAGTAGTTTATATGAAGCTGCTGCATCCTCATCAAACTTATAACAAAGCCACCAGAGGCAGCAGGTCAAAGACATACTTTTTTTCATTGTCATTCCACAGGTGTGTGGCAATTATTCAGTGTAATACACTAAATACAGGGTCAGGCCTCTTCCACAAAAGGTGGAAATGTCAAAACTCCAATTGACTTTGATGGGAACAGAAACAGGCACTAAGTGGGTGAGCAAATTTTCCTCCATGTCCGCTAAGACACAGTTACTTAGGACATTTTTTGTAATCTTTTTGTAATCTGTTAGTATTTCACGAGATTTGCCCCCAAAAATATTTGTCTAATCATTGGACATTGGCTAATTAGAGATTACTAGATATACACTAACATTTTCAACTGACTGCCTTGTGGAAAGCTTTCCTATTCCTCTGGGATTTCAGGCTCTTTTGTTACTGCTGGACCCCTGGGAAGTGTGCTCTGGATAGTCCAGAAGGCTGCTGCAGTTGAAGTTCACTCCAACCAAGCTGTTCACAGACCTGTTCCTTTGGGATAGTTGCCACTAGGCAAAAGTGCTTTGCAGAAAATTACATGGAACTCAACTCCCATCTATGTCCATGCAGTAGATGTTCCTCCAGACCAGGATGGTCCATTAAGTGTAAAATCTGCGTTTAAGCAGATCTACATACAGTTTTCTTTCTTTTTTTAATTTTCCTTTTTCTTTGTCATCACTTCTGCTTTTGATAAACATTTGTAAACTACATTTTCAGGTTTTGGATTTTTACAAAGATGCATTTTACCTTTAAAGAATTTGAGTTACACATGAGTTAAGAAAACAGGAACAGTGAGGCAGTCTTCACCCAAAGACACACAACTTGTGTCCTCCGCAACACCACAGCATTCTTACCAGTGTCCAACAAGCCACAGAGCGAAGTTCCATCTGAAAGAGATGGGAAACCAGCACCACAGAGGAGAGGGAGAAGTTTCTCCCAAAGGCTCTGCTGATGCTACACAGTCTTCAGTCAGCAGTAAGGTCATCATGCACCTTCAAACCTGAAAAGTCAGAGGGAAACTATCCATCACATTTGCATGCACGCCTGCATTAATCCTTTCTTACAACATGCTTGTCAGATACTTATATTTTCTATGGACATCCAGACTTTCAGTGTATTTCTCTTGATTTTGGCTGAGGGCTTTCAATCATTTCCACTGAGCAACCATTATCTGGCATGGCAGCCACTGTAAGCAACAACAACTATCTTACATCTCAAAATTATTTATTACTGCTCTGCAAGTATTACATATTGAAATGAAGTTTTCCTATGGAATTTACTCTAAAAAATTCTTTCCATCTATAAAAAATTTTTTCGAAAAGCAGGATCTTTCTATAAGGTATTACTGCTCTTAAAAGGTTTTAGTTCTTTTTGAGTAATGCCATCGACAGAAAACATGATGACAACATCCTTTGCAGGGGCGGGGGCCTTTTTGTTGTTGTTTGGTTTTTAGAAAGGCTGGAGGGAGTACCCTGTCTTGACATCTGCAAAAATATTGGGCCACCAGTTCATAGCCAACTGACTATGCAACCCCAGAGAAAGCCACTGGTAGAAAGCAGGCTATTGCAACTGGAATGGGAAAGTTGCTACAGCCAAGAATCTTGAGGGTGAGCACTCACCCTTATGCCTCAGATTTACATTTGAATTAAAACCTTCAGGAAACAAAATAACACCGTTAAAGAAGCATTCATGTGAGTTCAGATAACGCTTCTCTTTAGATTCTCTTAAGTACAGAATTCGATTTTGACTTTTTTTTTTTTTAAAACAGCATAAACTCTAATTCAGCCTGTACTAAAACTACGAAGACTGCAATGGCTTTTACTCCAATCAATGAGTTCTTCCAAACTTGGAGAGTTTCCATATTAGTGAAGAATTTGGTATTAAAAAAGCAACAATCACTAGAGGATATTTAGATAAACATTAAAGAAATAAAACCAACCTAAGTGCACCCTTAGCATGGTTAGTCCTTCCCAGCATCCAGCAATGAATTATGAGGGGTTTTCTGAGCTGGAGGATGAACCCAGTCCACTGCTGTTAACTACTGGTGAGGTCTCCTCCAAACTTGTCTAGTACATTTTGATATTTAGCCTCCATAACATCACAAGACTATGAATTCCAGTCAAAGGATCCCTTTATGTGTGTCCTGTTTTTCCCCAAGCATCTTCAGATGATCATTGGATCAGCTGTAGTTCAAAACATCCATGCTTTGCCTAATACAGCATTGCAACGATCACTACAGTAATACAAGCAGTGGGGGATTACGTTCCCAAAGGACAACCCTATGCAATTAATATATACTATTTTATTATCTTTGTGCCTCCTGTAAAAATACATTCATGCTATAAGAGGGATTTTAAAATAGGTAACATATTCCTCAATTCAATCCATTCTATTCTTGCTAATCTAAATTTGTAGTACGTTCTAATCACAAGCAATGTTGTGTTTTGGGTTTTGGGGGGTTTTTTTGACTGCTCTCATAGTAGTGCTCCTCTCATTGGACTTGCCTAAATCTTACCTTGTTCCTTATTTAATCACGGGAACAGCAAATTTCAGTTTCCATGACCACTCATACAGTAAAACTCTTTCTGTATTCTTTCCACAAAGGAGATGCAAGAGAGATAAAATCAGGATAAAGGGAAACTCCTGGTTAAACAAGGCTGGAGCCACCAAATATTATTATACTATTCACCCACTATGTTAAATTTATATTCTAATATCGTCACCCTTATAGAAAAGGGGTAGCATACATGTACATCCGATACATAGGCTGAAAAATTCAAGTTTTCTTCAGCATTTCAAAACACCTTACAAATCACATTAGTATGTCATCAAAAAAATCATTGGTCATAACACCATGCTCATTCTCATCTGCTATAAAGAACCGTAAGAGGGAAGTAAAATATGCTTCAGATATACAAATATTTCTGTCTAAAGAAACTGCACTATTGACGCGCTCGCCATGGACTCGGAAATGAGGGTACACCTCAAACCTCTGTAATCTGCAAATGTACTTCCACCAAATTGAAGGCAGAACTTTATTTTAGTTTAAGCTGAGAGAGATCTAGTACAGCGCCAAAACTTCTCCTCTCCCCAGCCCTGGCTCACCCCCTCCATTCAGACTGGCACTACCTATTTCTCAACAGTGGTTCAGGATCAGCTCCGGGATCCAGATAAGGATTTGGTCCTTACCAAACATCCAAAGCTTCCAGCCCTGATGCAGTGCTTTGGAAATTAATTGCTAACAAGGGTTTGTCAAAATAAATTTTAAAAAACCCATGGGAAAAATTTACAGTAGTGGCAAGTAACCTTATATCAGCATTGGGGGGGGAGGTGGTGGGGGGGGGTGAATTAAAAAAAAAAAAATTGAAGATGCAGAGAGCAAAATGCAAATAGCCTCCCCCCCCCCCAAGAAAACATGTCCTGTTCTCAAAGTTTGCATTTCTGAGACAAACACACAAAGCGTCACTTGATGTCGCTAACCATGGTGTTCGAAGAAAGTGTCTCCTGCTTTCCATTTACAGCATTTTCAGTCCAACCTTTTTGTCTGTGGAGATAGTCTAATATGTAAATGTTCCTCCACAGTCTCTTCAGAATAAAAAGGAGGTCTTGGGAATTTAAATTCTATTTATATTTATCATAACTTGATAAGAGTAGAGTGTGTTTATTTAAATACTCTACCATTATTTCTTCTTAACAACAGGCAGCTCTGAAGTGCAGTTATAAGTCTGTTTACACCACACAGATATCAAATTGACTTGCTAATGGTAACTTTTATTCGGTATCCATGGGTTACTGTGTCATGTGATTTGACATCAAGTACAGACAGTGCTGATTAGTAGCATCCAGTTCTGTCCATCTCTGTGCATCACTGAACCATCTGGTCATTTATTCACTAATAAGCCCCTAATGGCCCAAATATTCACCGGCCTGTCATTGTGACATGGCATAAAATGCCTACATCTTTCAACTTGCTTTGACATGTTGCTTGTTTCACATCAAAACCCGTCATTTACAGGAAAAGAGCTCAGAGGGGTAAAAACTTGACCTAATCTGCAGTGTTAACACAAAGACAGAGGCTTTGTTATCTGGTAGCCTGACTGAAAGCATGTAAATGGGCATGAATTCATTTTGTACATTTTTCCATGCTCATTTTACAACATTCTTTAAGTTTGGTATCATTCCTAATATGGGTTTTTATGTGGGTTTTGCTGTGAAATCTCTTTTCTTTACCTGTTAATATTCTTAGGAGTGCTTTAAAAGGAGCTGGATTCCTAGAGACGTTTGTCAGTTTTCTATATGGAAAATACATATCAACGGGAATATTACGGGCAGCCTCAGAACTTTTCTAAGCCCTTCTATTAAAAATTAGCATCATTCAATAATTTTACTTTGCATTTCTCTTTTACCTCTGTCTAGATATCAGTAGGCAGTGTAATACTTTCTGCCTTAAAGGACAGGAGACACATTGACTATTTTCAGTGTAATATGTTAGATTTTGCAGAATCTTTCTAGATGAGAAAAGCCTTACAGTATATTATCACCTGACAAAGTCAAACACATTATTACTTAAGAGCCACAAATGCTTAGTAACTGAAAATTTTCTCTCTTCAGTCCCATCACACAAAATTGCTGGAGAAGAAAGAGGTCACAATCAATGCTTTTTTTTTTTTTTTTAATCTTACTGGATATAGCCACAGTTAAAATAGTTTAAAAAAAGCAAACACCCATTAAACTAATTGCTGTTGAAATCTTGGTTAATACATCATTAAAATGTGATTAAAGCATGATGTAATTGATTGTAACTAGAACACTTAGGGTGGTTTTATGGCTCTACAGTCATTGGTGTGATGGGACACATAATTCACCCAGTATGTTAGCTTCACTTGATGTGTGCTTCTATTGGCACACCAGCTTCTCGAAGCAAGCGTACTTTGCTCAACAAAAACTTCCATTGTGTTGCCTTCTGGCTGTTAGACCAGTTGTAAGGTGATAAGTAAAAAAAAAAAAAAAAAAAAAAAAGGAAAAAAAAAGCCAAACCCAAAAATATTTTAACGTAATAGAGCATTTGCTTTTAAGTAACTGCCATGTTTAAAATAGTTCTTTTTTTGTGGGTTGACATTATGTGTATATTGACGGTGGTAGTTCCTGTTAATGACATGAACATCATCCAGGATAAATCCTCTGCCTGTGCATGCTAGCAAATTTTAGTAGAGAATTCAGGTCAGCTAATGAATCAATTTGAATGTTGGCATCTTCATGCTGAGATTCAATCAAGTTTAAATTTCATTTAAAATTAGTTACTTTACAATACTTACGGTCAAACTTATAACCCAGTCTCAGGACACATGCACAAAATTTAGTCTATGTATTCAGACGTTTCCACTTTTTGATTATTCAGTTTACCAATCCTTGCTACACGATGTTATTCTCAAGGGCATCAATAAACACATTCACTCCTGTCTTATAAGCTTGAGGATACCTTCTGCACTTACTCAGAGCCCTCAAACCTAGAGAGGGCTGGAAAACAATCGTGGTTTGTGAAAAATGTTAAGGTTTTGAAACTAATCTCTATTCAACACTAAAATAAAATCCAAAGCAGAGCCAAGTCAAGCAAGATATGAGCTGATATCTTTCTAACCCCCAAAATGGGTTTCTTACTGATAATGTTGTTAATTCCCCTTGCTCTAAAGAAAAATTCCATCTGACACACGCAAAATCTTTTTGACAACATTTAATCACAGTAGGAAATTGCTATTAAAAATAAAACTGTTTTGATGACCTGTCATTTTCTGACGGAAAAAGCGGTTTTGTCAACAACACACACCCTGATCAATTCTGGGTATATTCCTGTTTGTGTAAATAGGAATTAAAGGTAACAAAATACTAAATGTAGGTTCTCAGCTCCTTGTAAGATTTGTGGTCTGGTTTTAACTTTAACACAGGGAGCATTTTCAAACCAGCATTTACAGTAAAGTTCCATACAGCTGCTGAGAACGAGCGGCAGCTGGAGAGTGGTGGTTTGCCACATTATTCCTGGTTTTTTGTATTGTGAAAATTAAATAAATTTATGTTAGCTGAAAATTTTCATTCTAGCTATTTCAGTCATTTAACATTTCTGAAAAACTTTTAGAATTTAAAAATCCTTTTTCATACACTGATTCTTTCAAATTTAGTTTTCGTTTTCTATTTGAAATTTAGTTAATTTAAGTCAATTTAGTTAATTTAAGTGATTCCTTGAAATAAGTAATTCAGAAAAACAAGAAAATAGGGGTTTAGTTAGCTAAATTATTGATTGCATCGAAAAAATATCTTCACTGTTGAGGAAGAAAACAAATTGTAACCACTTCCGTAACCCTGGTGTTTCTCAGGAAGACGTTCTGTTTGTCTTCCAAGGAATCTCAGAGAAATCCCAGTTCTGCTCAGCACCTAATAAGCCTGGGCTCACCACCAGCTCTCAGGGAAAAGTGCTGGTGCAATGGGAAACAGAGGGAAGTCTTGACTTATGAGAATTAGAAAAAAATTTCCTCAGAAGAGGTATTCTGCTCGGTCTGGAACAGCAGTGGTTTTTTTCAGGAGAATATGGCACAGGACATATCTTAAATGCATCTTGGACATCATGTATTATCAACTAGTGCTTATTACAGGGCTCACAGAAATCTTGTCATCTATAGCAGGTATGCAGATACAAATGGAACATTTTTTAAAATCAGAAAGGCATGATTCATTTCCACAAGCACAAATGTGTCATACAGAGACAGACTCATAGATATTGGGTGGTAATAGTCATGATCATCAGCTGGCCGTATTTTGAATACAGAAGACTTATAAAAATTTCATCCTGTTTTTAGCTGTATAAATGCAAGATCATATTTCTAACATGCCCAGTTAACAGAACAACTGTGCCCATATTGTTGATGCACAGGTATTTCAATTATCATGCCAGGAGTTCACCTGGATCCCTTTGAATCAGAATTAGCAGAACACAGCACCACCTGTTTTTGTGAAAACAAAACAGAAAACATAAACCAATTGCTCGGCTGCTGCTAAGACTCAAAAGCTATCCTTTTTCAGAAAAAGGCTTTTTCAACCACCAATCTTTTACACTCTGCCAGATGCTTGCTTTTGCAGTCTCAAAGTTGCCATTCAAGAAGCTGGATAATAAATATCTAAAAGAAATCTTATTATTACCTTCTTATATACAAGATAACAAGATTGCATAAATAATAGCACTATTTAACCAAAGACTGCTCACTATTCAAAATGGGAATAAATGTTATTCATAAATTCCAAACAAGGGTGAGAAGAAATCACATATGAACAGCTGGCACAGGATAAAGTGTGGCACACCCAAATCAGTAGAAAAGCATAGCAGTTCCTACTACATCACTGTTCCTGACGGAATAACTGGCCATCTCATCTCCCCCAGACCTTCTTTGCAGAGCATTTAATTCCTGGCTCTTCACAATAAATACCAATATCTTAACACTGTTAACATTACACATACTCCACAGCACAAAGAGCTGCTTCTTTTTTAATACATTTTTAAATTCAACATAGTAACAAGGAAATGGTTCCTGGCCCTTGATGAAAAAAAATCTGTCACCAAACTTATATATGCTGAAATAGCAGCATATTGCTACTGTGCACTTAGATGGAAAGTAACGTGGTAACAGCACAATGTAATACCAAAAGCCAAAGATGTGAAAACTGAACCAGCCTCTGAATACATTTTTTGAAAATACCCACATTTTCACTTGTAGAAGTGTTTGTGAAAGAGGTACTTGAACGACAAACTGAAATAGCAAGTATTAATACCACACCCTTTTATATTAGAAAAGGTCAAAATGGTATTTGTTAACATTCCCCTTAATTACTTCCCAATCCTGCAGACATTTATGCATTTGCTTAACTTCTCATATATGAATATTTCCATTGATTTAACATGTATCTAAGTCTTTGAAATATTATGGCCTGAGCACAAAGCTAATTATATGCAAAGAACATTTGTAACTAGTTTAATGGCATCAACTATCCCATACTTGAAACCAAACACACCTATTGCCATGCCTAATTGTTGTCTTTCCATTAAATATTCTACTTTGAAAGAGAGAGAAATTGAATTTTAAGCTTGAGTATTTGTGTATTCCGGCCCAAACTGATACAGATCATTCAAAAACAAATGCTGTTTGTTAATGCAGCAGAAGTGCTGTCGATACATTAACCACACTATAATCAAGAACAGCAAAAATAGCATATGGCTCTGCATTGACAGGCCTGCTGGAAGTGTGTACGTACGCACCCACAAGTCAGACAAAGTTTGCAGAATTCAGATCCATTAGTACTTAGCAAACAATTAAAAGCTCTCTAATTCAATAAATCTCAAGTGGGGTCAAATATATATTGTAAGCTACTGAACAGGCTATAGTCGTATCCATATGGTGATGAGAGATGCAGACCCAGATTTTTAATGAGTCTGATTCCGTCTTTTGAAATAGTCATCGACAACTTGTGGCTGCAACTCTGCAAGTAGAACTACTCATACATACAACTGACTGCACGTCTGCAACTGTAGGCAAAGCACCCATCGCGCATCTCAAGGTCACACTTTTAACTACAGTGATGTCAAATATTTTAATAGGGGGTAGAGAAGAGTGAAAGAACAAACAGTGCACCTCCACATGTGTGTATTTGCACACATGCACAATGCTATCAGCCTTCTTGCATTTTCAGACCCACTAATCACTCACAAATGATCTGATCCCACGTTTACTCCCTGAAGTAATTAACTAACAAAGGTGATTATCCCAGGGTCACCATGAGGCTACGAAGAAATGATTGTTACCACAAAACAGAAAGAGTGGAAGCCAGAGAACCACAATGTTCTGATAGAGTATATAGTTAGGAGCCTCTCTCAGTTACTTAAAGTTCACCATGTACCAGCTGCACTTCAAATGGACAGAGGCTCAAAAGTCTACAGCAAAGGTCTTTAAATGCTGGTTCATTTGCTTACTCTTGTGGGCACTCATTTATTATTTTCTACCAGAATCCATTGTAACCCCGTAACTTTTTTAGGTTTTCATGGGAAACAACGGAGCCCCATGACAGTTCTTGGGTGACAGAGGCTCTGCCACACTGCATTTTCTGCCAAGATATTAATTAACATAATTAAATGATCCATGGCAGCAAAAAATATGATTGTTACAGCATATGTTATGGTATCACTGATGTTAGAAGAATTTAAACCTCCATCAGTTGAAAGGCATCCATAAGAAAATTAGGTAAACAAATTTGAGACAGACCCATCATATGGGTCTCCAATGTTTGTCACCAAGAACACACTATCCTGTTTCAGCAGTAGAAGGCTTTATGAACATTTAATTGACCCACTGTATCTGATGCACACCCTAGACTTTTTAATTGACATCTGCACAAGCGTCTGAATGAAAATTTCATTTGCAAACTGATTTTCTGTGGAGCTTCTACAGTAAAAGGCACAGATATTCTCCTCGCAGCAGTTGCCTGGCACCCTGGTTGGTCTTTTCAGAAAAACCTTACTTGTTCTGGAAATCCACTTTCTAGCAATCCACCTGGAGACTCCTGAGAGATTCTTACATCCTTAATATGTACAAATTAATGCAAAAATCAATGGCATTTAAGGGTGTACTGTAATTCTGACAACAGAATCAAAACAAACTCAGGTGGCTCAAAATCACAGACATTTTGGGGGGGAGGAAGAAAAGACCCATGACACACACCCACCAGAGGTCAAATTAAAGCTGTAGCACAAGCGTTTATCTTACTCTACAACTGAGCATAAGAGAAAGCATCCATCAGTGTGCATTTCTCAAGGGGCCTAGTCATGAAGACCTCACTCAGGCAAATCTCCTTCAGGTTTGGATCTAAGAGTTCAGATTTTTACCCTTCGACAACTGCTCTGCTGCTGCATCCTTTTCATGACATCCTTCACCAGTGGATTAAAAGTACGCCCTGTTTGGTAGTGAAAGGCAATACAAAAGGCAGGCAAGAACTGCTCTTTTTCTTCAACCTCTCGCACATACCTAGGACCCATTTCTGCAGAGAAAAATCCAAAGGAATGTTTACCTGCTGCTGCAAGGAGGACTTGGAGGCGAGAGCAGAAGTGAAAGGAGCATGGGAGCCATTCCATGTGGGCTATTGCTGCTGTGCCAGATCCTGGGAAATAACGCAAAGCTGCATTTTTTTAAGAAGTGGGGTTTAATTCTGCTTATAATACAGTCACGTATCTACATTCTGGATACAGTTAAACTGAAGTGAAAGAAGAATTCCTTGTTTTTATCAAACTGGTACCGTAGTTTTCTTTTATCCATTTATTCTTCCTAGTCCTAAATTTATGGACAGCATTGGTGGTTGTCCATTGCTATCACATCAGCAAGACCTATTATGCTCTTTCTTTACATGCCAAGTTCTGACTTAGAGTCTTTTCTTCCCTAAAGCATCCAAATGCAATTCTCAGAAACAAGCATCAGAGCACAAATCACGGAACCTCTCCCTCCCTTGCTGTGTTGCACTGTTCGCTTATTCCAAGAGAAACCTGAGCTTCGGTTTAGCTGGCTTAACTCCAGAACCAATTATCTGAGATTACTGACCTGCACAAACCTTGATGATTTCAAAGAAATTCACCAAGCAGGCTCCAAAACAAATGCAAAACCTGAGTTTTTCACATCAGCTTGTGCTAAGTATTCTTCCCTCCTCTAAAATCACGGGGGGAAAAAACCCCACAACAACAGAGATCAAAACAGAAACTAGAAAAGCATCGCTCTATGGCTTAGGATACACTATTAACAAATATTCCTAGTTTTAACACTTTATTTACCTTTCCCCTCATCGATTTATTTCCTTGTTTTCCCCCCACAGGGTAAATCCCAATAAAGATTATACCCTGTAATTATTCTGTGTCAGGTCTCAGTTTTGAGTGTTTTTGTTAAACAGGTAAGGTCATGCTTTGCCCAACCAGCAAAATTTTCTTATGACAAGTTTTAAAAGTGCTTCACAATTGCCAGGTTCACAGCTGCTTGAACACAATGTTGAACTGTATCAAGGACATCTGAACCTCAGCAGTGGGTGGACCCTGCTATCAGACACATCTCACTCTGCCTTCCTCCTTGTCCACAGTTTGCAGAAGTATTTTCACAAAGGCCTTTGCATAGGACCCTTGCATGGGAGGCTACAGCTCTGAACAGCTCACAATTATTGTTGATTTTTAACAGTATTTAGACCACAGCAGCCAAACCTGTCTGGGAGTTCAGGACTTGCACTTTCACAGGGGAACACTGCTGTCTACAAACTGGAGCCAGGATCACTCCCAGGTTCACGTGCAATATAAGGAACTTCAATATACCCAAGCTTCCCACATGCAGTGAAGAGACTTTCTCTCCAAGTCAGGATGCAAAGTTTCCATAAGTTAGCAGTTTCTCACCATTTAATAGTTAAATGGGAAAAATGGCTTGTTAGCAGCTTCCAGTTAATTTTTGACAAATGAAAGAGAAGCTTAGTTAAGACTATGTAGCCAAGCAGGCTAAGGATACTAGGAATGAAAAGTTTAGGTATGGAAGGATTATACCCTTGGAAAGAGAATAATCAGTTCTATTTAGGTTTGGCTCCTTTATATTCTTTTAATTTCCACCTACTGTAAGAACAGTGTTGGGCAGTGTTCCAGAAAATGCTGCTGAAACAAAGTAAGTATTATACAGAGCACTGTAACTGTTAATAAATAAATAAATAAGAAACCAAGATGCTGAGATAAATCATTCCTATTTATTCATATGCTTGTCTGTAGAGGGAGCATAACTTTTACATTTTTCCAAGGCTCAGACTTCTCAGACTTTTGATCGAGTTTATACTGTCACTATTCTGTTCTATACTCAAAACTTCGTCAATCTTTAAGATTGAACACTAAAGCCAGAAGGATTACCTTCATATATTAAATCCAAAATATACATAAGTAGTGCTTAGATGCAAACTGTATTCTGAGAATAGCTCCAAAGCAGGCTCAATGAAATAAAATGAGTGTACAGTATGCTGTCTTCATGAAGCAAACATTATAATGCAGTTACAGAACTCCATTGACTGCAGCATGGCAGGCAGAAGTGTTTTTTATTTGTTATACAATTAGCTAAGTTTGCACATTTTGTTAAATTGCTACAGGGGTCCATCAGGAAGTGAACATACACATGAGCTTTCATTTCACTACACTATAATGTCATCTCAGTGAATAAAAAATTTTTTGTAGCACTGCAAATGGGGATGATAAACATTATTTGCTTTTTTCCCTAAACTTGTCAAAAACGTAACTGTAAAAGTGTTCAAGCACTTATATTTTACACAAATGCACTAGTTTACAGTTTTGTTTGATGTTGATCCATTCCAGAACTTCAGCTCAGAAGGGCGATCTTCACAGCTGCTAAGCAAGATGCAAGAAGCATCCTGATATCAGGTACTAGATGATGTAAGAGAGGAAGTCACATCAATGTACTAATAACATCATTCCTATTCATAGATGGATATAGCAGGTATTTTCTCTGATGTTGATCAGAGCAGAACTTTAACACCCCCCTCAGTTTAACGAGGATGAGTAAGACTCCTGTCATACAGTAATGATTTATGTTTACATTACAGAGTGTCATCATCAGAAGAAAAGGCAGAGGCAATAAACTGAGCAGACAAAGACCTAGCATTCCCAGTTCCACCTCAAGTCTAAATACTTACTGACTGGAATGATCTTGTGTCTGTCACTTGTTTCTTAACAGCTTTCTTCACAAACAGAAATACAGGTGGCACAGTCACGGGGGCACTGAGGAGGGGAGGAAACCAACATGTGGAAGAACTTTTTCACAGTGAGGGTGACAGAGCAGTGGAATAGGCTGCCCAGGGAGGTGGTGGAGTCTCCTTCTCTGGAGATACTCAAGTCTCGTCTGGACACCTATCTATGTAATATGAGATAGGGAGCCTGCTTTGGCAGGGGGGTTGGACCCGATGATCTCTTGAGGTCCTTTCCAACCCCTAAGATTCTGTGATTCTGTGATTAGCCCAAGGTTGCAGGAAAACATTATTTTCCCTCCTCAATTTGGTAGGCTAGTGAATCTGTCCAGAAATGCAACGGTTGTCTAAGTAATGGTTATATACATTTATTTATACACTTTTCCTGAACTGCATTAAAGCTCCTGCTTGCAGACCTCTAGCACGAGATGAGAAAATTCTTACTTACCCTCCAGGTGAAAGAAAAGCCCTCTGTGTGCTTAACTCACACTTTATTTGTTTTTAAAATATATTCAGGCATTCCTGTGCAATTTGTTGCTAATGCTTAATGAGCCAAATCCTCTTAGATATTTGTCTACAGCTATAAAATTCTCTACTGGCTTCTTCCTCAAACTAGAGGTTTTAGCCCCAACTTATTAATAGAAGCCAGAGAAAAACACCAACTCCAGAGACCTTCCCATGGCACCTTGTTCAGCCCGCTGCCCTTTACACTTTGCTTGTAAGCGATAGAGAGTCTTAATGCGTATATCCACAGGTGCGTAAGGCAGCCCAGGAGCTAGTATCTATGCACTAATATCCCAGTGAAGGACAAGCCAGGCAATCAAGCATCTTGATTTAGCCTCCATGCAGAAGGTCAGATTAGGCACTCTCCTGAGGTCCTCACTGCATTTCTGATTCTGCGCTCATGCTGTGACACCTGCAGGAAATCCAATAGCTAGGTAAAGTGGACTTGTAAAGAACTTGGGAAGAAAAAAAAACCCAACCTGTTGTTACTAAACAGTGGAGAAACTCAAAACTATCAAATACAATCCTCTATCTGCCCTTTCTCATTGTTTTTATTATTCTCTGTACACATCTTAACTAAACAAGCCTGTTATGCCCAAGATGACAGGCAAACTCCCACAAAGCAGCTGGAATGCTTTGTGTCACCGCTCAGGCAGGGTCTGCCCACCCAGAAACACAGCTGCCCGTGCTGGCATGGCCAGCATCAACAAGGGCTGCAGCACTGCCTCCAGCAGTGGAGACTTCTGCAGCAGGGAGTCTCTTCCCCAGCACATCACCACAGGCTTGCACAGAGCCCCACACAACATGCTCCTTACTCTCGCATGTCGAGGCACAGTGACGGGTGCTTTGCTCCCCACTGGACATCCTATTTGAGGGCATCATGGACTTCACCACGACCCAGGTATGAAAAGCTGCTTTGGAGGCAGACAGCGATTGCTTGTATCAGCTGGAGGTTCAACAGTGCTTTCCAGAGTAGCCCTGTATAGGGAACACTGCAGTAATTCAACGTGGGAGTGAAGAAAACCAGCAGAGGATCCGGCAAGGTTCACCGAAAGAGTTCCCTTGCCAAGCATGCAGTCAGCAATCCCTTCTAAGATTGCTTAACCTCTGCCAAGAGTTAGATACATCGTGTGTGGCAGCAACACTGGGCTCTAACAGTCTGCAAGCTAGGGAGCCTGAAAGGAAGAGGGGCTACATGTGTGGCCAGCACCATCAGTAACCAGCCCCCCTCTGATGTGGGGAAAGCTGGGTCCTCTTTCCCCACAGAGGATGTCACACAGCATATCTGGAGGAGACCAGGTCTCTGGAGCACCACTGCTGACCTGCACACTAGAATTACAGTAGCAGCATTAGAGCTAACTAAACTCTAAATCTGTTAAAATGGAGAAATCTTAGACGAATATAGCACTGCTGGGAAATAAAAAATAAGAAGAAATTCAACTGTAACCAATCCCAACTTCCTTTAGACAAGGCAACTAAAGAGAAAAAGACCTGTAAGAGCCCTCTGTAGGCTATTCAGACACCTTATTTAAATTTTGTAAGAGGATCTGAAACCATAATGATGGTCTCACGTAAATATCAAATAGCTTGGTTATGTCAGGAACCACTTACCCACAGGAATTTTTTTCTGCAACGGATGCCAACAAACACCTATGGATTTAAAAATAAAAATCTAATACATAACAAAAGTTGTAATTTTCCCTATTGGTAAGATCAGAAAGAGCCCATGCCAAAGCTCTGGCCAGAGATAATCCTAACATGGTAGTTCTTCTACTAAACATGTAGTGAAGCACATCTTCAGGTCCTAATATTCCTGTTCTCAATAAATAAAATCTTCAGTGTTGAGCAGATATGCCTCAGGCCCTGAAGCTCCGTAATCACTGTATTTTTAAATTTCTTTCGAAATTCAGTCCAGTTGTCAGATACGTGCTCATTTTAGTTATGCATAGGTGGGTTTGCAGTGGCATCATATGTGCAATTAGCCTATTCCCAGGTGAACATTCTCTGCAGATATGTCACTGGAGAGATCCCTTTCATATCTTCGCCTATTTGAAGGTGGCAATAAACCAGTTGTCGTATCCTGCTCATCTCAAACTGATTTCTCAAGCTGTATTGTAACAATAACTTCCTACAGGACAGCAGTAGTTGTTCTGAAATACGCACTGCAGAGTGAGAAGGAAAGTCCCCACAGATGCACACACTCTGCTGCAGTGCTTGTCCTGGGAGGAAAGTGTAGCAAAGATAGCACATGAGCAAAAGCTACTGATAAATTATGGTACTTTAGAGGGCCAGTCTGCAAGTCAAACAGAGAAACGTGCAGCTGGAGTGCTATAGCCACTCTGCCAGTGCTAGCTTGAGAACACCTGGGTCTAACCCTCCACTGATACTGGTCCAAAGAGCATCCGCTCTGGAGCAGCTTTCAGCTCAGGTTGGTGGAGCCCCAGTTGAGCACTTCCAGTTTAACCCAGCAGAGCCCCTCCCTTCACCTTAGCAGATGGAAAGTATCACATACTAAGGAGAGATATCAAAAAAGAAATATTCTCTTCCTCCCCCTTGGCTATTTCTCTCAGCATTGTCATACAGATAACTGTTATATCACTTTTAGAGACACCTCTACCCACTCACCCCTAGTACAGCTTGTAAAGATGTTAGAAACCTTTTTTTGGGCCAACTTCTTAAATTCTAAGTGCAGAACATACATGGTCTGACAAAAAAGCTCTAATGCAGAGAAGTGCACACAGGTGACCTTGTTTCCCCCGAGGCAACATGTTGCTGAGGGCCACCAAACCCAACTGGAAGACCCTTGCTGTCCTAATTTTCCATTAACACATTGTTTTCCCTCCTCCGAGACCCTGATCCCCTCTCCCTAAAGTTGATCATGTGGCTGGGGTCCTGTGACACAAGAAGAGGATTGAGGCTAGAGGACAGGGGTCCAAACTCCCTCCCTCACCTCCCTAAGCTGAGGGTGCCCTTCCTCCATGGGTGCTCCTGCACCAGCTGTCTGTGCTCCTGGTGTTTGTCACCACATGATGGACTGTAGGGCACTCCCAAGGCTTTACAACCAGTGAAAATCGGCACCAGCTTCGCAATTCTGGCACAACATGTCTTTGCTTTGAAGTCTGGTTACTGGTTTTTACAGTTCTATTTTTAAAATGTATTAAAGATGTTTAAAAGTGGCAGAGACTTCCAATAAAAGCCATGTTGTCCAGAATCAGGATGCTGGTCCCAATTTAAACTGGCTGTTAAACAATAGTATATCCAAATAAAAGTGGTCTGATTTACAAAATACCTCAGACTGATTGAACGTTTATTATCCAATTTTTCTCTTTTCAGGTCTTCAGAGGTCATTCTCTATTTCTTTTCCCTTTTCTTTTTTTTCTTTTAAATCTGCAAAGCTTTCCACAACTACTGTGTGGAAAACGGATTCACTTACTGTATTTTTAAAAATCAACTATTAATATTACATACTGAAGTATAATAAAGCAAAGATGCTAATAAAGATTTACGTTACTCTTGGTTCTATGCATGATTTAAACAGCTTAAAACATCAGCAGAGCTCCATCTTCTGAAACACACCCAGGATATCCTGCAACCAGCTCCTGGTTTTTCTCACAGGCATTTCAATTTTCCGATTATAAATTCTTATTTAAAACTTTATATCCACAGCACATTGGATTTTCCATTTGGAGAAGTGAAAGAACATAAACAGGACAATGCCTGAAGGGGAGCATCACTCCAATGAGGAGCAGGGGCAGTCTAATTCCCTGGGTCCGCTTGGAGTTCGAAGACCTTCGTCTGTGAGTGACCTCCTGTTTCTGCAGTGATCCTGGGTGAATCATTTCACATCTCCATCTGTCTATCTGTTTAAGCTCCTCAGGGCAGGGGTTTTCTTTTGCTTTGTATATTTATGCAGGGTAACTCTGTAACTTAAAAACTTCTGGTGATAATATTACTGATACAAACCAAGCACAATACATGAATAAAAAGATAGAGCAAAAATGTAATATACAAAGGGACTGACTTTGATAACACACGGGCATCTCTCTGCATAAAACTTTTGAGATATTTATCACTGGAGCTGGTATTTCAGTGGTCTGTGCTCATATTTATAGTTACATCCTAGCAACACACAGGCTTTCTGCCCTATCACCTATCAACTACCACCATGCCACATAATTCTGCCATAAAGTTTCACATTAATATCCAAAAATTTACAGTATTGTCTAAGTACCTTTGGCAAGTACACATAATTAACAAAAAAAAAAAATAGTGGAAGTCTGAGATGTAACCAGCGCCTTTGAACCTTCTCATGTCAGACTCAATGACCTCAAAATCCCAACCTAGTGAGATTCTATGATCATTCCTGGCCATACCTTTCCTATAAATGGGGGAAGGGGGAATAATCTCTATTTCCCGTTCCACAGACTGGAAAACTGAGGCAAAGGACAAACAAACAAACAAAAAAACCCCACATGCCCAAGGTGATGCTGACTTGCACTTGTATGTCCTCTGCAGCAGACCACACCACTTGTCAGACAAATTGCGCTGTAATAGGGGAGTAGTTAGGCCTTCAAGATTCATGGTTAGCAAGTATTCCTAAAATTCTGATTAAACATTTTGTTTCCAAGTAGTTTTAAATTGGATATGTCATTTTGTAAGTGACAGATGGCTACTATACTGTAAGCGAGCAGGTTTTTAGTTTAGAACAGCAAATACATGAATACATTGGCATCAAGTTTCAGGTAATTCTTTCTACTGAACTTCTGCCAAAAAATTATATATTTGCACCGCATCTAGAAATATGAAATCTGTGAGTAGGTTTAGTTGCCCTTAGTAAAAACCTGGTGTACTAAAATAGAGCAACTAATTGTTGTTCAAAACCAAAACTAAACAGATCAAAGAAATATTTTCCCAGAAGTATGCATGATTTTCTCTCAAAGCATGGGAATGAAAAAAGGGAATCTAGGCAAGGAACTAAAGACCAATCCTAGTTTGCCAAATAAAACTAATTTTTAAAAAAAACCCCACCAAATCATCCTAAAACAAACCAAAAAAATACAGCATACATATACATTGAGTTGAACAAGTATGTGCGCTGGATATATTATAGGATGAGTAATTACATTTAATGTATTCGTATCATTTTCACTTATTTCCTGTCAACTGGTAGGGCCATCTTTGGAAACAGTGGGTCTCAATATTCACACAACACATTCAACTCACAGACTCAATTCTACTCACTGGTCTTACCAGATCAAACATTTGGACCCTATGTCACCTAAATGTTCAAAATTGTTTCAGAACTTAGATCCTGATGCAGTATGCTACAAAGTCACCATGTGTCATGCAGTAGGTCAAGGTTAGTGGAAGAAAAAAGTGAAAAAAGGTGAAGAGAGAAAGAGTTGGAGGCTGAGCTGATATTTCTCTCAGCAAGCTTTCAGATGCACCTTCTTCCTATAAAGTCACTCCTGGCAGTGACCATGATTTGACCACTCTCATTCCTTGGCAGTCAGAATCTGAGCTGCTTTTAAACCAGATCTGGTTAATCTTGGTTTGTAGACTTTTACTCCCCAGAAAATGCAGTCATAAACAGAAGAGACACAAAATTGAGGATTATCTCCGTTAGGCTAAATTCAGTTAACAGACGAGAGCTACATAGAGTAAACTAATGGAAAGAAGGAACAACTTCCTCAAAGTATTTGGGAAAAAAACAAACTATAAACTAACTACAAGATTGCTTTGATATTGGGAAATGGTTACACAGATTTTTAATTATCTTTTCTAAGAATTAGTAGACAGTAGAGAAGGGTTTAACTGTTAAATGGGGCTGCTCCTGCTTGGAAAACCAGCCTAAAACATACTCTGTGGGTGCTAGATGAGGGAAGAGATGAGGAATAGACCAGGGAGAGCGAGGGCTGGGAGGCAGCTTCCTACAGAATTAAGGTTCTATGTAAAAAAAAAAAAATAATAATCTCACTTCATCATTAAATGCTGTGTTACAATATGAATAAAAAAAAAAAAAAAGCTGAAGAAAATTAAAGAGCTCTGCTGAAAAAGGAACAGGGTTCCTTTTGAAGCGACTCAACAGCAGTTATAGACCCTGCTATAGGGAAGGGTCCCTTGTTTGTAACACCTTCCAGAGCCTCACAACACCAGTCAGCTGCTTAGCAGCACTACATCTTCTCCTATGTACTTCTTAGCCCCATTTTGTACAGCATATCTGTGTACAATTTCAGGGTGAAGTATCAGACCCAGATTTCTCCATTACTCCTGAATTTAAGCTTAGAAGTTGGACTAAGATACACAGTAGTAACAGATATCACTGTATATTCAATACAAAGAAAATTAGTTTGCCTATCTTGTTTTAACCTACAAGCCACAGATTGAGCATGGCACCATTATATCGTTTGTACCTTCTATGGGAATCTGCAGTAATTGCTCCAACTGCTAATTTTTTTCCTTGCGCATCACAGTAAAAATAACAAAGGCACCAGTAGATGATCACACACAAAAAACAAACCAAAAACCACTTAGGAATCTGACAAAGAGTGGTCTTAGAGCTGTTGTGTGTTTGTTTTTGAGAATCTGCTGCTGTAAACTGGCTTCTGGAGCTCAATATCCACATGCAATCTTCCTAGCCTGTATGGGCAATCATAGCACTTCATTGTCCAGTGCTATCATTACAATATTGTTATCATCTGAGCTTGAGTCTGACACTTTCTCTAAGACCTTTCAAATAACCCCTTTACTAGGCTTCAGTACCAAACCATTCAGGGCAAATCTCTGCTTTGTGCTTGTCAGCCTTAATAGACTGGATGTCACTTTTGCCTGTAAAAAGTGCCCGCTCTTCAGCTGTCAGTCAGTCCTTGCGGTGTCAGCCGAGAGCGTGGCTGGAGCCGCTGGATTAGAGGGTAGTTACCATAGCTGTCAGATTACTGACAACCTGACACCCACATCCCCAACTTCCTTTGACTGTATTTGGTTTCCATCTCGCTCCTTGGACCTTTCTTAAGGTGGATCCATCTGCTGAAGTTAAATAATAAATGTTGTAGCCACCCGGGAAAGTTTTGTTCTTGTCTTCAATCCCTCTTGCAGCTGAGTTTGCCTTTTGCAGGCACACACCATCAAACGGGTTTTGCAGACCTCTCTGCTAATTTATAAGCAGAGAAAATACACTTTCTCGGGTCTCCAAGTTAATGGCATTTCTTCGAATCATGCCTCTGTGTTTGGAGGTGGTTACATTGTGGATATCTACCTTTAGTCAAAAGGTACTGAGGGTTATACATATTTCCCCACATATTCCAAAGGTACGCACCACCCAGTTCTTTCAGTGCTTCTTCAGTTGTGCTCTCAAAAGGTTACAGAGTATGCAGTCCTTCAAATAGTTTACAACTGTTGGAAGTAGCATGCATTATACCAATGCTTACAGAACTTGCCTTGTATTTCACATTCTGCAGTTGATACATACATTTCTCCTATTTTTAAAACAGAAACTAAGACAAAGCAGGAAAAAAAAACAAACCCAAAAACTTAATTCTATTATTTAGGACGAGAAACACACTCACAGCTTTTTAGCTGTGTCTTCACTTTGAGGGACATACTTGAAACCACGCTGTTTGAGTTTGTACCCCTGTTGTCACACACCCCCAAGGGATGTATCATGCAGCTCTATTCTAACCATGGCTAATTGGGGCAAATGAGATATATATTCTGCCTGTAGCTGATCTCAGCCAGCTCGACTGAGCCAAAGACTGCTTCTGCCCTCTCTGCTTGGATGACAAAGGGAATTACCTATTTTAAATAATACCTTTGTAATCTTTCAGACAAGTAAAGTGAAGAACACTTTACTAAAAGCCACACTTTACTAAAAGATGGAAGACAACACATGTGGAAAGTTGGCAAAATTTTGTACTCATACCTTCCTTGCATGCATTTACAATTTAAATTTCTCAGTAGAAAAGGAAAAAATTGGACTCTTTTTTTTAAATTCAGTTACTTCTTTCAGATAATTGTAACCTGTTGTATCAGCTTGACCACAATATTTTTATCTCATTATATGAAATTCTTGTGGAAACCATTCCATACAGGGTTGGAAAAGTCCCTCTCTCATGCTAAATACTGCCAGGTAACCTACAACTCACCATAAAAGGGAGAGTATCCAGACTATAACGCTGTTCTTTGCAGTAAGTGTGGCTGTTGCATTGAAATCCAACATGTGGCAGGTAATCTGCAATGTGTTGGGTATCTGAGGAAACACGTAAGGGGCATAACGCACCCCTCACAGAAACCCAAGGGACTGGCTTGTGAAGTTTAGAGACATGGATTTCATTCCTTCCTGCCCCACTGTTAGCTCTAAACACGGAGCAGGCATGGATTTGCCAGCTAGCTCTGCCTAACTGCATTTTCAGCGACCACCCACACATGTTCTATTGCATGGCCCATTCTTTGGGTTCTCAGAGTTTCAGTACATTTGGGTGTATTGCCCCCATAAAATTCCTAAGATATACTGTATCTTCATTAGATGCTGAACAAGTGCACACCAAACAGCTTTTTCAGTAAAGATCAAAGAAGTGGAACACTGCAAGAATCCTTCGGTTCAGCCAAAACCTGCCTGACCCTTTGTCTCAACTTTTAATTTGCAATTCTTCTAGAACGTTGCGAACACAAATAGCTTCTTTTTTTGCAAAATGCAAATTTAAACCTTAAGATGGCTTATACCTAATGAGCTTTACAGAGATACCATTAGCTCCTCCATAAACAAGACTGCCTCAAATTCAGAACTAAATTTGAATTTTTCTGTAGATAGGAACTACATTATGACACATGAACTTTGCTACCTTTTCACATTTCTTTTCGATGTTTTCCTTCTTATTACATTTCATGCTTGTGTAGTTATTGCCTTGCAAGGCAGACAGATGTGATTATGGATACTCCGCACCTCATCGGACCTCACTATTCAGAAAGGCAGGCAGCAATGGTTTTCTACCTGGAACTGGAGGTTGAGTAATCCAGAGACAAAATCCAGAGACCAGTGACTCCAGTCGCGTGCATGTGCAACAGCTTGGGTGAAGGACTCCCTGAAGCAGCTGCTGTAGAACTGGAACAGAAAGCGCAGATGGACCCAACAAGGACCATCTTCTAGGCTAGTATTGCTCTGTACACAGGTACCACAGTAACTACTAGGATACAGATAATGGTCAATGTGAAGCTTGGCAGCAGTCTATTTGAAGGAGGAGAAGCCAATAGTGTCAGAAATTCAATACCTTACTAAGCTACTTCCATTAACAGATTTCTGGGTGGTTATCACTACATTATAACTAAAAAGGTTAAAGCAAGCAGCCACAGGGTTTTGTCATGTTTGTCACTTGTTTTTTTATTTGTATGAACTGCCACCATACAGTGCATTACTGGAATACTCTGATTTCCAAAGCCTGCTATTGTTTCAGGTGCTTTTACATTTCTTTCCAAGTCCTGACACTTTCTGTGAAGGAGACCTTGCCATATTGACAACTGAGCCAACACCTAGGAACAGGATTTAGCCCTTTGATCTTCTGGTAAATTACAGTGCTGGCACTTCCCAGCCATGCTTCTGAAACACCGCATGCTCTCATGAAATCAGTTACAAGGAAGATAGCAAGTACCTCCAGTTTAGAGAAAAGGCTTCAAGAACATGCATGGAGATTTTTTTTTCTTTTGCCAATGCCCACCATGATGAGCCAACTCAATTTAAATATATTTAAAATATTTCCTTTAAATCTAGAGGCTCTCTCAAAACATTGTGCTGTAATATATTTTTAAGTGAAAAGAGGGTTATAAAAATACATTATTAATCCAATTCAGCTGAACAACTGTCGGAAATGTCATACTTAATACCATTTGCAGAAATTAATGCATAATATTATCCAGTAGATAGTAAGACACAATTCACAGCAGTGGGTAAATCCCTATTTGAACAGATGGGCTGGAATGTTGGGACATCAAGCTGACTAATTTGGGTACTTCCCAAGTAACCTCCATAACCATGGGTGTGCTGTTATTTTTCTCTCTTGCTGCCAGGTACAGCTACAGAGCAAAATCCAGCAGTGCTCTTCCATCCACCGTGCACGGCACCTGGACACCATTCACAGAATTAACTAACGCCAGAGAAGAGCTCTGGAAATGACAGCCACACCTCTCCTTTCCAGATACAAGGAGGAGGAATTGCATCTTGTATGTATGGCAAGTCTTCAAACCCAACTTGAGACACATCGTTCCCCTGCTTAGGAACTTTCAGGGAATTTTTAGCCACTCTCCAGCATGAAGGGCTGAATGCACTCATGACATCACTGGTGAAAAGTGGCACAGTGTCATGTACCCACAGATTGAAGCCATAATTCATCTGGAGACTAATCACATATACCTCTCCCATGGAGCCCTTCTCCAGTGGCATTGCCTCCATAGGTAATCATAATGCAAAATAGGGACGGGAGTTAACCCCCATTGTCCTTGTGAAGGTGGCAGAGCCTGGCTTGGTGTCACCTGGAAAGGGGAAGGCTCTTACCCTGTTTCCAGAAGTCCTCTTACCCACTACCACTATTTTGCGATAAGGGCTTGAAATGCTTTGAGGAGAGATCCCCAGCACCACTGCGCTGTGGTCTACACATGTGGCTGCAAACTCATGCCTTGGTTTCCCAGCCAGCCCAAGGAGAAGTCTAACCTGAAATTATTCTTTCCAAGCCCCTGGAGGAGCCAGTGCCTTGGAAAAATTAGTCATGTGTTTTGTGATGGCAAGGTTTGAGCTTATAAAAAAAAAAAAAAAAGAAAATAAATGTTAAGAACACTCTACTGCACTCAGTAGTTAGTAGTTAGCAGTGGTACCCTGGTTTATAACTCTCTGTTGCAATGCCCACTATATATTTCTTTTGAGGAACACTACCAGCAAGTATAACATATTAACACATTGCTTTCTAAATTTCTTTTTCCCTTTTTTTTAATAAAGGTTTGAGTTACAGAAGTGCAAAAAGTGCTTTAAACCTCTTCATTTGTTTTGTTTACTTCTATAGCTTAAAAACAGCCAATTGTTTTTAATTGGTTTAGAAAAAATAGCTTGAGGCAGAAACCTAGAAAACCAATCTTCTGTCTGGAGTAAATTTTTACAGCTGCCTTTTAAACCTCTGAAAATAGGGTTTATAATGGAAGTGCTGACACAACCTTATCTACAATATATCAGTGTGAACTGTACTGCTATAATAAGCAGTTATTATGTATGTGTAAAAATAATGAGAGCCAGTGTCTGAGGAGAGTTAATGTAAAATGCTAAGCAATTGTGGTTGGTTACACAGTATAGGTTAATATTCTTTCATATAGCTACACTTTTTCCCCTTTTGTCCTCCAGAACTCCTAATGAAAATTTTGATACCTGACGGTAATGATAAGCAGCCATTCACACGTCCTTTGTGTCAAGGCTAGAGCATTAATGCTTTCCTTCATATAACATTTTGCATAGCCTAAAGCATCTATTAAAATCCTTTGTAAAATTCATGAAACAAAAGTGGTGGGTTGAGTCTAGTGGGAGAGCAAGTAAGCTGCTTATTAGCAAAAAGTCAAAAACACAGGGCCAATTACAGATCTGAACAAGAAGGGCTACAGAACAGCACGGGGAGTAATTCTTTCTTCAGCCCAATGGGCTCAAGTGAGAGGCAACCCAGATAAAAATATAGCAAATATTCTAAGCAGTAATTAAACTAAAATGTTTGGAGTTAGAAACAGCTCTATAACAACTGAAGGATATGCTCAAGTAAAACAATTGTCTGGTCTCACATAGATGCTAAATTGGAAGGATTTAAGACTGCTCCCTAAAGGAACGACTAAGGGGTAGTCAAAGAGGAGCTGTGAGCTCAGGAGATATGTAAAAAATCTGTTTGGTATTTCAAATGCTATAAATTAGATAAAAAATGAGCTTTTCTACTGAACAAGCAACATAAAACTGAATAAACCACAATAAGATTGCCCTTTTTCTGTTATAAACTTGACATTAAGCCTGTCATGTTCAATGACAGCCTAACAGACCTCATTCTTTACCCTTTGGAATTTGAAAGATTGGCAGATGTCATGATTTTCTTAACATAAAAGACCTTGCAGATAATGTTCACCACACATACTTCTAGTTTCATAACTTCACTCCACTACTTATGGAATCATTGGGTAAAATTTCCAAACAGAACTTGAGATTTTTCTCTGGTCAATAATTGTTTCTGACCCCGAGGAAAATCTTTTATTGACAAAGGAAAAACGTGACATGGGCAGCAATTTTTATGATTTGCTTTACTAGTCCAAACATGCCCTTACATTCATAATAATGAGCTGCTTTGCACAAAACAGCTCATTATTATGAACAGAGGGGTATAATATTGTTAAGTAAGCTGAGTCAAAGCAGAACTAGTTGAGGTTAGCTCTCAACTGGAAGCAGTTTTCCCTTTAAAACATCCCTCCTCCCCTTTAAAATCTTTTGAAAAAACACACATGCTTTTTTTTTAATGGAATGTGGTAAGAATCACAACTCACATTTTCTAACACTCGGTTGGTAAACTTTATGTGTTGTTTTTCATTTACTTTTCAATATAAGAATTGTTCCAAGATGTTCTATAAGTCAAGGTTATTATGCAACTTCTTAGGGGGTCACACCGTATTCCTGTGAATCTGAGAGATAATTTAGCACCTATTAAAACAAGGAAATCCTGGCCCAGCACTTTTGCAGTATCAAAACACAACAGAGCCGCCACACCATATGGTGGGAAGGTGCCGGGCAGGAGAGATGCTGCAGAGGCTTCTATAACCAGCCACAGGCAGACAGACTCCACATCCACCTTCCCAGGGTGCCTGGGGCAGACCAAGGGAAGAGTGGCAGGGTGGTCATCGGCTCATCTGCTTCATGGTCAGAGAGCACCACACCAAGTAAGGAGAACTGCTGCGTATCCCTTTGCTGGAAAGCTGTGCTGTGAGGAAGTCCAGAAAGTGCCCTGGCTTTCGGAGCAGGTCAGGATTTCATCCCTTCTGCTGTCCATCACACTTAGGTTTTGTCCAACCTCACTCAACAGTCATTTGCTTCTGTCCATAGTCTCACAGTAGCTCCCTGTGGTTCAAATGCATTTGTTAGAACTGAGGAAGTTCCCCTTCTGCAAAAGCATGCCTAAGGTTTGCAACACCTTCCTTTCTGACAGGGTTTCCATGTGGGAAGTTGCATCAGACTCACTGGCTGCTCACATCCATGCAGGCATCGAGTCCTTGTCTCAAAAGAGACACAGCCACCCAACTTGCCTAGAGAGGTGCACAAGCAGATCTGGTCTGTGCCTCTAGGGTGCGCAAGTTTGTCTGCAGCCATTGGCAGCTCAGCTAGGTCTTCTACATTCTAGTATATAAATACTTCATTGCCAAGCATTCCGGGACTGATGTATTTTGGGGGGTGATGGCCTTTTAAAGAGGCCATCACCTTCAGTGCCAGGAACTATTATCAAAAGTTTTTGTTGTTTTTTTAACTCAAATTTGCATTAACTTATTGGCTAAACACACAAATTCCTTTTAAATCTAATTTCTAATTTGTATTCTGAAGAGAAGCAACAGTTTCTAACAGCCAAGCTTTAAAGCTTTTTTTAGTGTTAGATAAGACAATATTCAGCAAATAGGCAATTTTTTAAAAAAAATTTCTTAACTACCCTTATGGATACTACGACTGTAAATATCTCAAACAGAGCAATTACCCCCAGCCTTAAATATGTGTAAGTAGATGCTGGGTACAGAAGTTTTAGTTCTGAGTGAAAAGCTTGCAAAATCTGCTAATATAGTGTAATCAATTAAAGAAACTATAATATGTCTTCCTTAGTCAAAAGCTACACTATAGTAATTTATTTATTACTATTCCTAATCCTAGTGCATTTTACTAGAGAGATTTGGGCTCTGAGATTTCACAAAGATTTTTTTTAAAAGAACAGCATTGCAAACAGTCATATTACAGCAGTTTAGCTACCCTCCAAACGTACAACAGTCTAATTAAAAAAAAAGATTGTTCAAGAAGCATATAGCATGGATGACATAATTGCATTAGAATAAGGAAATCAATCGAGCCAACCAACCTTTCACTCCAGTTCACCATTTACATACATTAAAGTCACCATGTTGATAGGAGTAGCATAAATACGACTTAAATGTACTAGACATTATGTCCAAATGAAAAAAAAAACACAAAACACAAAAACAAATCTCTGAAATGATTCCAAATATAGCATCAAGAGAGCCTTGTGGTTTGTGTTTGCAAAATGGGATTTCTTAAAATGAGATTAAAAAAAAAACCAAAAAGCAAAACACATAACACTGAACAGATAAAAAAATTTCAAAACTATCTCCCTGTAGTTTCACTAACATGTTAACCTACTTACAGCAATTAGTGCTTCATTAGTAAGGCTAACTAACTGTTGCTATGCCCTGTAATGATTTGCCAGGTTTTCTATATACAAGTGCATAATCAATGTTTTCCAATTACTGCTATAGTGCAACCACTATTTCAAATAAACTAGATAATAATACAAACCCATTACTGAATCTGAAGTAGCAGAGGCATTTAATTGCAAGGCAGTTCTTTTCAGCTTTTAAAATTTTTCACACTAATGAAGTGTCATACAAAAAAGTTGTATTGATTTTTCCACCACATGGCTTCAACCACAAATATGTAATTATCCCTTTTATATCTAGCAAGGGGATTAAAATAATCTATAGTATATAGCCTTTACTTATCCCTGATGGGTCTAGTAGTACTTTTACCCTTTTCAAAATATGCAGCTTTTTGATGAATGAACTTTCGGTAAAACGTTGCTTTATCTGCTTCGTATCTCTACTTTTTTGAAGCATGTGAGCATTGGAATTTTAAGTCCTCAGATCTACTGCCAGCAGAGAGAGGAGCCTGAGACTGCATTGCTGAAACAAGGACAAGTCTCTGCTGCAGAGTCAGAGGGAAAACACCCAACCCAGTTGTGGTCCTCTTCCCCACCTCAGCGTCCCCATCAATTAGCTCAAGTGACTGGGGAACTGATTTGGCTTATAACATGAGATTCTTCTCAGAGGATAGCAGTTTGTGTCTAGTGCTCCTGCCAGAGCACCACATACCTATTGTATTACTTGTGCAGATCCAAGCCAAACCATCGGTTTCAGTGGAGCTCCCAGGACCTCTGCAAGCAAAGCATCCCCTCCACTAGGAGGGTTTGGCAGCCAGATCTTAGGAATGGAGGGCCATACGTAGCACCTAAGGCATTTGAGATTTCTTATTTTCTCAGCACTGGTTGGGTACTATGATTTAAGATATTATTTTAGGAAAAAGCAGAGCACAAGGGATGCAAACAGTATCAAAGGCACTACTGTTCTACCAGATGAAGCAGAGGCACGTGATGAAAATCAGCAGGTTTTCATGCATGTTGTACATACTTTTTTTTTTTCTTTAGATCCTTGGAAAGAATTTCAGATTGATTTTTAACATTGTTCCTACTAAAGCAAGTCTACAAAATGCTTTAATCGAGATGGAAGCTAAAAACCCCATGCAGAAAAGCGGGGGGTGGGGGAGGGGAAAAAATCCACATGGGAACACAGCTTTAACATGGGAAAAGGCCATGTAGTTCACATTAGTAGGGCCAAAGCCTACCTCCCAGTACTTTCACTAACACAGTAACCTCCTGTCAGTTCTTTCAGATATTTTGGAATTTACTGAAATTGTCTGGTTTCCTGTATCTTGAGGAATATATATTTCAAGAGCAAATTTGTGCAACAAATACTATTTTGAGATCACATACATATTAAAACTAGCTAAACATTAAAAAAACAATGCAACGATATGTTGAATTCTTGAATAAAAAACAAAACTGCAGTATAGCCTTTGCATGAGAAATTTTGTTGTAAGGGTAGGCTTTTTTTTTCCCTAGATTTTTATCTACAAGTAAATATTTGGAGGCCAAATACTGAGTATCACCAAACTGATCAGATAAAGAAACCTATTTAAGGTTGTTATTAAAATCTAATTTCTTTAATGATAATATATTTAATAGAGTGCTTTAAAAGGCTCTAAGTTGAAACTTGCAAAAACATTTTCAATATTAGCAAGTATTTAATAGGTAAAACAGAAAAATTAAATTCAAGCAGTGATATCTTTAAATATTCTAATGCTCATTTCTTTCCCCGATAGATGTTTATCATTCCTAGCAGTATCTATATGGGTCACAATATTTCTTTGGTAGCACAATGGACTGGAAAATTCAGTGGGAAAATTAGTAATCATAAAAATCTCAAAAAAACTATGCCTCATTCAATTAATGTAGAATAAAGCTCTTCAATTATTTTGGTTTTTAATATTGCAGGAAAACACTCTCAGTGCTTTATTTTCTACTTTCTCAAATAGCTCAGCTACATGTTTTCCTTTTTATTTTTATGGATTTCAAAATACTCTAGAATACTTCTGTGGTCATCACAAGTTTACAGTAAGACAATTCAACATTATATCTCTTCATTTCTTTGTTCTTTGGCATGCAGTAATCAAAGGAATAAAAATAATTATTTCCTTTTTCTTTAATTAAAATGCCTTGTGTCCCTTGCAAAAGACAATGATTAAGATGATTGTGAGTAAAAGCAAAAAATTATTTCCTCAGAAGTTTAAGGAAAAAAAAATATATATATGCACACACGCAGTTAGTGGAAGTGTGTTTCCAGGATAATAAAAGGCCATTACCTTGACCGTTGACATGAAGCCATCAGAGTCATATTTATTGATGAAACTTTCAGCTCCCAATCTGCTGCACTGAATGAGCATCATACAGCTGTCAGCAAAGGCAGAGTACAGAAACAGTGATAGCTTGTGACATTTTCCTTTTGTAATTTATGAAAACAAAGTACCTTGGAGTTTGTAGAACACAAGAATAAAATTTTTAGAAGATCTCCCTTAAAGGTAAAGTCCGTAAAATACGTATCTTAACAGTATCTCCCTTCCATCAGAACCATTTCTTTGTAAAAGTGGGAATATCCATGCAGAATGAATTGATAATCCTGAAGTAATGTCCTCTATGCAAAGAGAAATCCTGCCAAGCCACAAACAAACAGGAAGACAGAAAGTCCTAAAAGGAATATTTTCAAAGTAATTGTGGTGTGAGAATGCTTTGGGGTTATTTATGGAGAAATAACTTTAAAACTTTTTAAAGTTAATATTATTAAGAAAATCTTATTATAATAAGTATCACCCCAGAGGAATTGGGACAATTAGATTAATGTTTAAGTATTATAATCTCAAAGGGAGCATTTTTCAACATTCAAAATGTCGTTTGTACACATCAGAAACAGGCAGCTGAGGAAATACAACATGTTGTGTATCTTTCACCTCTTCGTTTCATGCCGCTTGGACAAGATGTAAAAATGATTCTTCCCAAAGTTTCTTGAGTATCAATACTTCTGCTCACAGAATCTTCAGATGCCAACTCCTGCCATACGACACTACTTTCAAGCTGGACACTGTGGGTACCAGATACACCAAGGAATTTTACAGCCCCCCTGCCAGCGCCCCAGGTCAAGATGCTCAACATATGCCTCTCACTATTTTTCCCAACCAGGTTGAAGGAGCACTAAAACCTGGCGTACACGCACACAGTAAAGGTCCTTCCTTTGCTGTTTTTTTTCTCCAGGTGTGTTTTGCCCACTGGCTGCCACCACGGACAAGGACAATCAAGCTTTCAGGAAGGGTGCAGTTTCTCCCATATATGACCCAGTTTGGGAAACTGGATATTTTTTATATTTGTGCATATTTCTGATTAGCTGAGACTCTCCACCCTTGAAAATCCTAACAGAGAGCTGCATGTAGCTACTTCTGCTTGGTAAAGCTTTGGCAGCAGTTTTTGGGGAGAGAGCTGAATATCACAACAGTGTTTATCCTCCAATTTATTATACCCAATGCACATTTTAAAACTATCCACTAGACTATGACAGGCACATTAAAAACATACTTGGGGAAGAGTGAGTGTTTTTACTTCTTGTTCTGACTCCTCAACAGGTGGGAGTGGGAGGCAAATACTCCCAGGCCAGCATCAGCCCTGGAAAACTGACCCTTCACAAGGGAATGCATTACAGGCAGCTCCCTTACCCCTTCCAAGGAGCCTATGGGGAGTTAGTGACTACGGGGAACAGGCGACACCATGATCAACTGTCAGGACACATTTTAATAGAAAATGGGCAGGGTCAGTGCATGAAGCAGGGTGCTAAAGCAGTGTTTGGGGCATGATTGCACCAATGGTGCTGCACCGTCTCCATGCACGAGACCCAAGTTCCCCCATATCATAGACCGGACTACCTCCTTACACTGCCCCTGGGGAGAGGGAGGAGGCTCTTCCAATTTTAAAAATTACTTTGAAAAAGATACTAGGCAAAGAAAAAAATAACTTGCAACAAATTGCCTTAAACTGAAAAAAAAAATCTAGACTTTTTTGCATATTAACTGCTGCTTCCTGGTTGTGTTTTCCAGGGAACAAACCCAGATGTCTTCTCCTTTCCCATTTTCTTTCCCCCAGTTCAGCAACAGGGTGAAAAAACAGTGTTGTTTGCATAGCTCTCCTCCAGGCAACAGACATTCAGCACTAACCTGGTTAATAAAAGATGATATAAAGTTGCTTTCAAACATCACACTGGTCTCTTCTACAAGATTAATAGCTGCAGCAAGAAGCAGTGGTAGCCGCTGTTTCACTGCGGATGAGTGAGGACACTTTTTACAGCCACAGGCACATGACAGGTCCAGGAAGTTTCTTGGCTCCGTATGAAGACTGACGCAGAGCAAGGCAAATGGCTGCCTGACCACTCTGGAACCAGGCAGGGGCAGTGGGTAGGACAGAGGGTGGACAGCAAACCTTGGGCACACGGTAAGGGCAGGCTCGGTTCAACAGAGAATGGAGCATTTGCATCACTTAAGGATAAGGCCTTGAGCACGAAGGTCATCAGCAGAAAGTTTGACACTGTACCACTCCAAAAAGGGAAGATTATCAAAATTATCAAATGCATGATTAGCCTTCCGGGGGGCCAAAAATAATGAATCGATCCGTATTTTAAAGCATTATGGCCAGGACATGAAAAGCTTTATAAACCAATACATTGCAGACTTCTACATAAAGCCTCTTCTCTCTGTCTGCTTATAATCTTCTTTGGATTTGTTCCTTTTAATTTAATAAGAGACTCAAAAGTTAAATCTCTTCTTTGTATTATTTGACAATAATCTCTGAAGAAGCAATTCAGTTTTAAGGAAAAACACTAGAAAAGACAAGTTCAGATAGTCTTCAAAAACTAGAGGAACTCTGGAGGAAGCATTAAAAGCACTGTAAATCAAATATTTACAGCCATCTACATGTGCTTTGAATAAAACCATTTTATAAAAGTGGAAATTTTTGATAAGGATTTATAAAAATCACTACTACACAGCTGTGCACTGAACACAACTCAGCTGAGGAATATTATATGGAGTGAGGAATACTCATCCATACCACAGAAGTACTAAAGCATGCTATCATAGTTGAAGCAACTGCACAAACTATCATGCTTTCACATAAATTTCAAGAGTAAGATTCAACAAAGAGTTTATCTGTGCCCAAAGAACATATTTTCAGGCTTAGCTACATATATTGCAACACAGAGCAAATTAGCCAGCTTGGAGCCCAAAGACTAGTTGCTCTAGAGATGTTCCTTAGCATCTTTAAATTTTCCAAGTTATCATCTAAGAAACTGCATTAGATTTTAAATAGATACGGAATTTTATAATTAATATAACTGTAGCGTCAAGCACTGAAATTCTCTCTCATTGTAAGCCCTCTTAATTAGGTTGAACCCTGGGAAACAGCAAACACCTGGCAGCCACGGTGGTTTGTCTACATCCAGCGTTTGCAATCAGCTCCCCTCTGGATGCGGCTCCCTGGGAGCTCCGAGGGACACAGGCTCTGAGAGGTGTTAGCACCCAGAAATCACAGTGGCCTTTCTAACCACCCCTGAAGCCTAAACCTGTTGCGTTCGCATGGGTTTGCATAGCTTAGGTAAATAATAATTTATGCCTGACTTTTTTTCCTCTTGTGACTTTAGTTTTGATATCACATCATGATTCAAAGCCTGGTGCACCATAAATTTTCTCCAAATGTGTAGTAATTCCTTGGCGCAGTCTAAAGTTATGATTCATTTATACTGGAGTGACAGCATAATACCTAGGTGTCAAAATCCATTAAAACTGTTCAATGTCTTCTGTTTATTTTTAGAACCAATTGAGACTTAACTGATGGTGAAAAATATACAGTCAAGTGTGTTTACTTCACCTTTACAAAGAATCCGTTATACTCCCAATTAATTTGTTATTCCTGTCACAACAGGTACTGGATACTTCAAAACTGTCATTACCATTTCTCCTTCTTTCTTTTGCCTTTTTTTATATGAAGGCTTCTGTTTATTTTTAACCCATTAGTAGGTAATGGTTTATTGTTTTGTAAAATAAGGAATTTCACATCATTTTCCATTTTAATTAAAAATGTGATGAGTAAATACATTTCCTAACCAACTGAAAATCACTGTGCTGCTTTTTTTTTTATTTCCTGTTGCAATTGGGTTTAGTGCTGAATTTAATGACCATTCACAGGATGGTACATCTTGCATTGGATTGGCCAAATGGAAATTAAAAATACGCTATGTGACAGTTACAAGCACCAAGACCATTCTTAGTACAAATCCAGAGCAGTGTTTGCCATGATAATTCTTAACAGTACACTTTTGCTCATAGGAATTTCAGAACAATGTTTCTTTGGGGAAAAAAACAGACAAGACCCCCCCAAAATTACCTAGATAGGCACTACTTCTCAGAGCCTGGCAGAATGAAGAACTAATCAGCAAAACACAATAGTTTTCTGCAAATAGCTACAAATATAATTCCAAAGAGTTTGTAGTGGGTGTATTAGAGAAACAGCAGACAAAATACTGATGTCCTTACTGAAATCAAAGTAACAATACAGCACTGGGGGAAAGCTGCCACGGAACAAAACAAGTACATGAGGAGGTAAATGGAAACCTAAACATACGTGCACACCCTGGCTCCCGATACTAATCTTCACTGCCTTCAACCCCCATCACTCTTTGGGAGACGGGCACACATCCCTCTGTACTCCTTCTCCTTCCTCACCTGGCAGGGAAGGATTTAGGTACATCACAGGCGCTTTTGCACGTCCCTCACTGCCAACACAAATACAGCAGACCCCAATCACTGCTGTGAGGTCCAGCAAGAAACACAACCCAACACTCACAGGGACAAGACAGAAGTCGTACAGCACAACTAAGGGTACCAGCCCAAAAAAAAAGCCAATGCCAGGGAATTGCTCCCTCATCAGTTACAAGCTGGCTAGGATAGACCTCTGGCATTTATATTGTTGTTCATAGTTTTACAGCATTCAGTCATCTATCTACTTTCTGCATTTCATTTCTGCACAGACAAAAGATAGGACTATAATTGACTACAGGACTTGATGTTACTTTAAACGCATCATTGGTGACCCCGGCACTGCCCCAGTAGCACGGATTGTCATTCATTGCTGAAGCACATTAGCTCATTTGAAGCAAAATGAGACATTGTGGTTTTTTTAAAATCTGTTAAAAGGATTTTATTACAATTTGGATGATTATACTCTGTAGTCATAACTATGTAAAATTAAGCATAAGTAGCTTAAGTGACTCATAGGAATTAGAAATTAAATAGACCCATTAGATTAAGTCTATCCTCCCATCATCATACTATGCTATCTACAGTATATTTTCCAGAGTTTTGACTTGTTCGGTTTTTAAAGTCTCAAGAAATGGGGCATTCATTATTTCTTTTCTACAATTGTTCCCTAACCTATTATACTTTGCACTTAGGTAAATTTTTTTCACTCCAATTGAGTCTCCTTGATTCACCCTAAAGACCGTATCCACTTCCTGTTACACCCCTCCCCTCTCCCACACAGACTGGTGCTTCAGCTCTTTGAATAAAATTTAGAGCTTTAGTAGCAGCACCATGTCTAAAAGCTGCAGCCATTGCTGCTGGACACCAGAGTCACAGCACGGAGAGAAGGACCTGAGCACAAAGCTGCGTCTCTTGGACCATTCATGAGTATGCATACTGCCCTCATGCTATCACCACCAGCCTTATAACCAAGAAAAGTATATTTCAATAAGAAATGGGCTCTCCTTTGCAAGATCATCCACACACTTATTAGGATGGGGGTTTTCTCGTGACAGTGAATGAAATTTTTATAAGAGATGATTTTCAAACATTTTAGAGTAACTATGTTGAGTGACGGGCAGTGCTGCAGGGGAAGGAATGAACAGTAAGACACTATAAGGGACTTGCTGAAGCAGCACCTTCCTCCATATTAATGCTCACAAGTGACTCATTTCCTGGCCCAAACTCATTTTTCTGACTCCCATACATGTAAAAATCACATCAGTTTATCCTACCAATTCACAGGCATAGAGCCTGGCATGAGTGCTGTAACACGCTTGTTTACCTCTCACAGCCTGTATGGCCTTTCTACAAGGAAATGAATGAATCAAAAACCCCATGCTGCAGCTAATTGCCCTTCATGAAAATCAACAACAGTAGTTTGAAGGTACCAGTATGTACAAGGGGAGTGAGCGTGGGTGCAAAACTTATACGCAATTCTATCAACACACAACACAGCAAACCCAAATAACAAAACACCAGAGGTCTTGGCACAACTGCTATCACAGTGAGCCACACTGCAGGCATCCAGAAACTCACAAGTCCAGTCATGACCAGGACCAACATGGCCTACACTCAGATAAAGCAATCTAGCCTTACCTATCTAGTTTGAATTCTCATCAGTCGCCTCTGCTTTCCAGGCCTTACCCGTCCATAAACCTATATTTCTATAAATGCAGCTATTCCTGTAGTAAAACATAGCAGTCTAGTGAGAAGCTCCACAGCATGTGTTTGGGATGAGAAAAAGGAAATAAAAAATTTTGGGAGGAAAAAGATGTTCAGTATCACAGAACAACCAACAAAGCAATGCCAAAAAAACCCTTAGAACATCATGCAAATTTATTTTAATAATCTGAGCACTGAATCTCTTTTTAGGAGAAAAGTTTGGGCAACTCATCGAGTTGTTGGACCAAAACATGGAACATGCAAATGCTTGGAGCAAAACTCTTCCCTCTTACAGAACAGTTTTCAAATATGGGCAATGCAGAAATGAGAAGTGTCAGGACTCAGTCACTTCAGCATACAATTGAATTTTTGGCTATAAAGAATTAACTTGCAGCAATGTTTTTCCACAGGCTACAAGGAGGTTTTAAACCTGGGGCATTTTATGGGCGTTAGAGGTAATCTACTCATGTCTTTCCACTACAGACATTACAAAGGATACTTACCCAGGGATCATTAATGTCTCTTAAAGCACAGGTAAATAACCAGGTGTTCCCCTATGGGTCTGTAGAGGTATTTTCCATCTGTAAGAAGTGCTTCCACAGTTATGAATATCTGGGACCATAAATACCATCATCTGCCACCTTTTGCTGCAACACAGCCTGCTATGAAGGTACTGCTGGCCTGCAGCTTTAGTGGGTAACTAGTGCCAAAGTTTTTTGGGGAAGGCTGGGGTTTTTTTGTTTGAATACTGCAATCAGTGTCTCTAAGACAGGAGATGTGGAAAACCTGTGGAACAAAGGCATTGGGTAATGCAGTGGGGGTGCAGAAAGAAATATAATCAAACATTTGTCAACCTAAATACAAAAGTGTTTACTTGGTTACTTCAGCTTTTTCTTTCCAAGATGCAAACCATGCAGAAAGCTCTCTCCAGTATTAAGGTGCTATTTCCTGCAGTTCTTTTCACTCACAAAGATGATTTTTTTCTCCTAAAGAGGACAAAATTTTTGCAAGATGTACCAAAGCACCCACTCCTCTCAGCACATATCACTGATTTCAGGTAAAACATGATATTTGACAGCAGAACATACAGCCCATGTAAAATAAATTCCTGTAGAGGCAGTTTGGTTTAAGTTATCAGCCTTTAAGATTACTTCATACCCTTGTCAATCTGAGAAACTACTTTTTTTTAAATGCAAGGAAAAGTGGAACCAACACAAGTTGAACGGCAAAAAAAAAATACGTATTTGCAGCAACTGCCACAATTTTATAACGAACAGAAAGGCTTCTTTAACTTTTAATAAGACCTCTTTCCTCATTAATTTTTTTTTCTCCAAAGACTTGCTCCAAACTAACACACTGCCTTCTCCAGCTTTCACTATATAGGCTCACAAACAAGCTACAAGGCTTTTTGTGTGCACAGTTATGGTCCATCATTATTAAATGTCTCTTGTTGGACGGAAGAGGTGCTTCATCACGAACAGCCATTCATCAGCACTTGCCAAGCCGGCTCACATCTGACCTCTGCAGCAATAATGCTGCATCAAGTAGGCCAACTACCCAGTTTAGCAGCAGAGCAGGGAGCAGGAGCCAGCTTCAAGATTAAGTGCACTGTTTCAGGTTTCCATTCCCAGGAGCTAGGCGGGCTGATGTTGTATTGATTGTGAAAGTTTACCAGTAAGTATCACAAACAACAATAGCCAGGTCAACGATCGGTGATGCCTGAATACAAACCCCCGCGGGATGCCAGTGCACACGGGGCTGAGGCACCGCTATCATGATGGCTGAGTGCAGGTTGAGTAAGGTTTACAGGGAAGGGAAGAGTGAGTGCCTGCAGCACGAAATGACATTTAAGCAAGTTACATGTGGGAGCAGAATGAGAGACAATGATGCAATTATATATTCCCTAGTTTCCAACTGCAGAAAAACCCTGTCATCCCTCCGTTCACATGTTCAGCCAGCCCCACTAAATAGCTTCAGGTACTCAGGAACAGAAAAAGCATACATAACTGCAATGTTAGTATTCATGAAAATAAACTGGAGAGAGAACAAAGCCAAAAAATTTCTAAGAGTCTGTCCCTTCCACCAGCCGCACGGGTTTGTCATTGGGATCTGAAGAATCCACTTATAAAATTTCTGTGGGTTTGTTTTGAAAACATAAAGCCTCACAGACAGTTCAAAACCCTGGATAAACTTGTGAAATAAGATATTTCTAATATTTCTTCTGATGCTGTGAAATTCAGTAGTCAGGATTAAATGGAAAACCTGTATTTAAACCATACTAAGGCTTATTGTATTAAAATCCAGACTCATTGGCCATCCTCCAGTGTGGAGTCCTATCCCATAGCCATACAGGGTTTAGCATGTATTACATCTAATGTATACCTAATAGCTTATACTTTAAACTAGAGCTTATACCGAGATGTTTTTCAATATCTGTATTAATGAAACATTTCAGAATAGTTTGCAGTTAAAATACCTTAAAAAATTATCAAGAACTTAAGTTTGTTTCCCAGGCTCTCCAATTTAACATCGGATAACCTTTGTAACACACACCATGTGGATCTTAGTATCCTATTTAGGGCCAAGAACTAAACCATTCCTTATAATTCCCTTTCCAGACAGTTTATACTTTACACAGTGGCAAAAAATAGCTATCTGTTTGCTAATTACCACATTGTAGAGGAAGACATGCCAGGTAAAAACTACCTTTGTCACAAAATACTTTTACCATGGTATCAGTAGACCCTCCGCTCCCCTGTTTGGATCACCGTGTATTGCCCACAGTAACCTTCTTCCCCCCGTAGGATGAGACAATAAAACATGCCTTCTGTGAAAAATGAAAGTTCTTTCAACAGTTCTTTTTTTTACAGATAGAAAGCCTATGCAAAAGCTTCTTTTGTGTGTTCACTTTTTATCATGTCCACAAAATTCTGATAAGCAAACACATTGATCTAATGTGGGTTATGATTAGCAAATAGTCTTCCATAGATCTTACCTAGCAACCTGCTGAAGCACACACGTTTATTCATCCTAACACTATTCTGCATGTGTTGCTATCTCTTCCTATGCAGCTTTCCAAGATGAGTTCAAAACCGACACAATCAAAAGAAGTTCTCCTGCGCCCCCCATGAAAATCTGTATTCCCATCTGAAGTAATTACCTACCTTCTCATTTCACCACTATGCAACATATTATGGGAACCTACAGAAATACCAAAATCTACCGAGGACTCTAATAGTTCCAGACTAGTTTTAATTATTCTGCTCAGTGTAATTTGCACTTAAAATGTTGTGCCTAAATGGGGTTTAAACATTAAAAATAAATGGCATTAGGACCTGAGTAAAACCATGGCATTTCATTTATTTTTAGGTATAGTTTCCAATGCATCTTTTAATTGATGGAAATCCCAAGGCTGTGTCTTATAGGGGTTAAGAAATGGAATATTTTTTCTTTTGCCTGAAAATGAAGACAAAATAATTGTCCGTTGTGTAACTACAGGAATAAATGAATAAAACCTGAGCAAAGTGACAAGCCTATTATATAAACAGAAAAAGGAGTATGTCTAAAGAGATTTTAGTACCATGGAAACAAATGTCACTTATCATATTAGAGCATATTACCCTCTGTGGTGTTTTCATTGTTCAGAAAAATAATATTAGTGTCACTACAAGTCTGTGTGATTACTAAAAGGGTTACTGTATTTAATGCAATTATCTTTAACTTCTTATCTTCTGTAACTGTAGGCCTCAAATCTCAGTTCCAAGTTTTGTACTGGAGACCATGTATTTTCACTGTACTAGTTCAATACTGTATACAAATAATGAGGAAAAAACCTGTATGGGACTGTTGTTTTCTTCTAAGAGTATTCTGGAGTTCTCAAAGATAAGTGAGCGAAATAAAGAAGAAAATGCATAAGAATGTCTTGCTGAAATAAGAAACATATTTAAAGATTTTTTTTTTCTTTAAAAGATAAAGGTCTGTATCGTAATAAAAGACAGGTCAAGACATTCCTGATAGCTTTATATATTCTGAGATAATGTAAGGATTTGGTTACAACCTTGCCAATTAATTATATTATTTGACATTTGGAACTAGTTGAGTCTTGCTGATGTGGTTAAATACTATTTTTATCTGCTCTATAGAAGCATTTATAGAGCAGTATTTATAATGCTTTCGGTTGAAAAGTGATTGTTACATAAATATGTTAACAAGGAAAAAGAAAAAAATGTGAAAATAACTGTTGGGCTTTAGACAACAAAAAATGCAAATGCCACAAAATGCAGTCCATCCCATCTATATCCTCACAATTAATAGGAAACTTAGGAAATAAGTCTCAGTCCATAATTAGCAGAACAGTTTCAACTCAGTTGGCAGAAGTGCTTAGTAAGCACATTATAACCCACAGGTTTCCATTAGGATAGTACAATCACACCTGTACTTTATGAATAACACCAATCCCACACCTATGGGGGATAACATAACTTAACAGCCCAGGAAAAGCTCACAAACATTTTCTTAAGAGTCATTGGGTAGGGATTTTTCTTCACAACTAACCCACCAAACCCATGCTACACAGCAGCAGGGCAGGGTTGTTACTATAAAACCTCTGTCCTTGCTCGTCCTTTCCCCAAATCCAACACAGTCAAAGGTTTTAGAACATCTTCACCTTTTGCTGGACAATTTAGTGCAATCCCATCCTTGCTGCTGGCTGAAGGCAGCAGGATGCTGAAGCGTAGACGAGTTATTTTCTCATCATCCTTACTGCTTATAGGTAGCAGCCATAAAAACTCCTTCCTTCCTCTAAGCTGAGTGTTTGCTGTTACCTGACAAAACTAATTAAAACAAATGAAAGAAGGAAGAACTTGTTTCTGGACACAACAACTAACTTAGTGCCGTTGGTCTATAGACAGAGTGTCAAAGCTGTTGGGGGTGGGGGGATAGGGCATGATCTTAAAATATTTTTTTTAAAAGGGCTTTTGGCATTTTAACCACTGATGGATAAAATAAAGTTTCTTTGTCACAGCCAGTTTATCACATTAAGCCCACATTAATATTTTCTAATTGTAGTGACCTCATCCTACCAGAATATACCTGCCCTTAATCCTTGCTGTAATGTTTTCTCATTAGCTGCTCAGCGTTGGCCACACTGGTTGCAGCAGCTAAGCAGTGCCTCAGGCACCACTGGAATTAATTACTAGAAGAAACACCGCTGTTTTGAATTGTCATCTTGAATTTATCACTTGCCACTTAATGTAACTCATCTGACCTAATACCCGCTCCATGTCACCAGGGGCTTCCGCACCAGCCCGAGGTGGGTGATGGCAAGGGCACCACCGACCCCTGCGTGCCCAGGCAGCCCTGCAGGCAGCTGCTCCCATCCTGGCTCCAATCCTGCCTAGAAGGCAGAGCGAGATAACGATGCCCCCAGCAAACTGCAGATTACCCATACGTCACACAATACCTGAACCGGAGGAGGACTCTGAGCTGGAACCAGTCCACCTAATGGTCGCAGCGTGGAGATGATCATCTTTCATTTCGCTGGATGAGGCGACACTAACCATTTGTTTCACTCATGTTACATTTTCAAAAATAATGAAACTGGCAATTCACATACGGATGAATAAATGGCTCCAGGGGACCTCGCGGAATTAGGCCTGTGGCATTTTCTTATAAATCGTGAAGAAATTGCTCATTAAATTATTCTCAAAACAGAATGAAAGTCAGTAATATAACACAGGTATGAACTACCTCTACACGCCTCCCCCCGACATACATTTTCTATTTGTCTTAGGAGGAAGCATCTTCCCAGGGTTTGTATCTTTAAAGTCCATAATAAACACCTTCTTTTGCTTAAGGCAAAAAATGTTTAGCTAGTACAAAATGCAACATTTACTGTACACACACTCACAACCCCCATCTAATTTTTTCCTGTGAAGAACTTGTAATTGCAATTGACACATTTCACATTTTTCTGGCAAAAAAAAGGAATAGCCAGAGCATCCACATTTCTGCTGAAAGCTTCATATTTGCAAGCTCTATTGAAGTGCTTAACTCCATAAGAGATGTAATTTTATTATTGCTGAAAACAAGGATGACTCAGTGTAATAAGCCAAAAATACCCTACAGATAAGATCGGATAAGTATTAAAACCTTGCCTTTTAGTAGCCTTTTAACAATAGCAATTCTGAACACGTTTCTTGAGACAAAAAGATTTCCTCTTGCTACCACACTGTATACTCAGCACAGTAAACTTAGAGAGATGTATAATGCGATATAAACATTAATAGTTTCACAATTGTGTTTTAGAAAGACTATTTATAGAGAAAATACAAAATGCCTCCCAAAAGTATACTTAGACGTAAGCCACCATAATCTTCTTGCTCATGCAGCAGGAAATCTAATACACCAGCTCAATAAACCTGTAGGAAACAAAGGTTTTATGTAGCATTAAGAGTCACAATATTAAAATACCACATATTACATTCAACTACTCTTACAACACTCATTTTAAGAGCCAAGAAAATTAAGTGCCAGTTTGAGAGTAATAATATCATAACATGCAGAAAGAGACCAGAGAAGTACAAAAATACATGGAGCCCTCATGGTATCTTTGTCACTTGGGTCAAATCCAAACACTTGACGGTATTGACATTTTGGGTTATCACTAGAAAATACTGCCCCAACACATGCAGTATTCCCCAGAACATACTGCAAAATGTAAGGTCTCATCCATGACTCAACGATGTTATTTCAAAATGCATATTTTTACCTTTTTATTACGAAGAACAATAATCATTATCATTGATATGTCAGACAAAATCCAGGTCTGAGAATAGGTACATGAGAAAATATAGGTACATGACTGTTGAGAAAGTGTTAAACCAGGGTGTAGATATCATTGACTTTGGGGTAGAGTCATCAAGACAACTGATAAATTACTCATTAAATAGTCACTAAGTCTTCTAGAATCTATTTTTTTTAGCTTCATTGCCTGCATTCTTTCTATTATCTTACCTGCTAACTGCTCCCCAAATAGTTACCAGAGGTCCAGCTTTACAGGCTTCAACTCCTGGAGACATGGCTTTAAAGAACAAGAACTTTGAGATTCCAAGTTTCCCATTCCCAGAATCTGAAGTCTTTGCTCCACTTATAACATGCAAAGCTTTAATCTTTCAACAGTTTGTTGTTGTTGGGTTGGGGCTTTTTATACACCAAAACCAATGCTTTTACATTTGCTTTTAAGTTCATGACTGGAGAGTTCAGAGGGGTAGGATAGGGAAAAGAAGTTGGATGGAGAAGGAAGGAAAGAACATTTTCCAGCTGGTCACATTTTGTACATGTTTTCTGGATAAACAAAGCTCCAGAATATTTTGGCCAAATGGATTAGCAGATGAAGGACAAGCACAGTGGTCAAGATGCATAACAAATACATTTATCATATAATTCACACTCACAGTTACTGTTTATATATCTATCATTATAAATTATCATTATCCTTGTATTAGTTATAACAACTTCATCCATCCATGCAAGTAGGTAAGAAGCAACATGATTTTAAATTGCCAATAAAATGCCTAAAAATCCCTTTAGAGCACAAAATAAACTTTTAATGAAAAAATGGCACACTGAATTGTAATGATAAATTAATCTTTGATAAATACAGTATTGAACAATACATGCTGCACCTCAAAGGTGTAAATGTTCTGTGCTTATATTTCTATCTTACACCTGAAAAATTATCCTAGACAAGCATTTGTGGAAGCTAAGTGTTTACTTCATGTCATTATTTAATTTTTTTAAATCCAGATTTTAAACTGGAGGAAATACTGTCAGGCGTATAAAAGAATTCCTTACCAGAGAAAAATATATCTAAAAGCAAACTCTGTGTATCTGTTATTGGGAGACTGGGTTCATGCAAGCAATTGTCATGCAAGCAGAGTTGTAAGTAATAATGTGGCCTTTAATGACGGAATGATGGACCTGCCAAACACTAGCTCCTGCCATAGACTGCTTGTATTTCCCTGCACAAAGATGCCCATCTGGGAGTTATTAACATATCCTCGTCAATTCAGAACCTACTTTAACATAATCCATATTTGTTGGAGAAAGTCCAACATCAGCCAGAGAACAGCAGCCACGTGATCCGGTGACACATTTCAAGCAGCACACATAAAGCATGCTTGGGCAGCTAAGCAATTCAGAAATGCAAATAGCAAAAGCATTCCTCTTCCTAGATAAAAAGGACAAATCCCTTTTGGCATAGCATCTTATACACTTTTAATGCTGAAGAGAAACAACAGAGGTAGGAAAAGGACAGGTAGGTGCTCTTTCATTTCATTCCAGGCATGCTGACACACTCGGTCTTGCACCGAAACTGCTCTTCCTGAGACCCAAGGAATGCTCTGCTGCATGGGGGCAGTGGAAGAGAATACAAATTCTCTTACATCAGCAGTGTCTCATGCTTGTTTGTATGATCTTTGAAAAGTGAGTGCTGTTTATTTAAAGGGGCCCAAAACTCAGCATCAAGGAAGCCTTATTAGAAAAATTACTTGGTTCTACAGGGCTGTCTACTCTTGGAAGCTCAGATTCTCATCGTTCTACTGTTATTTATAATTTTGAGTGATTCACTATATGTAAGGTTTTCTGAAGTTTGCACCTTTTTTTGAAGTCTACAGTGGTACTTTTGGAACCCCACTATGCAAACAGTAACAATTCCTGAAACTTCAGTCCAGGTGAGATACCATGAGACTGCTAGCACCCATGGAGGGCTTGGCACCACACTCAGATGTTGGGTATTCCAGGATGCTGACAGCTAAAAACTAAGTCCCTTTTTAACCCTCAACTTGATAGTGTGATCTTTACTGACTTGTTTCTGACTGGATAAAACCCCAGAAACATTTTTCCTCCTTTTTCACCCAGGCTTACTTGATTTTGTAATTTCTGGTGTTCTAACGAATATTGCTTATGACCTTTGAAGACCTTCATGGAGATGCAACTTTTCCCATCACCCCGCTGCTATAGATAGGCTCCAACACATGTCTGTGAGCTACAAAAGGATAGTATAAACAATAGCTTCCCATTAAACTTCATCTTAACATTAGGACTGCTGTCCAAAGATCATACTTAAAGATAACTGAAGTGTTGCTATATTCCTTTGTGTAGCTCAGTCATGACCCTAATTAATGTGTCTAGTTTGGACATGTAGTCCTTTAAGTAATGGGTGTGTTTGTTTGGACAATTAGGCAGAGTTGACAAGGAAATTTTCCATCAAACTGGGTCATAAAAAGTACATTATTCAGCATTATTATGAGTAAAACACTATTTATTACCTGAACTTTACAATACACCATTATCAATCATTACCTGTCATTAAGGTATGTTAACATGAGATCAAAGCAACAAAGCCAACTTAAACAAACAGAGGTCCAGAAAAGGCTTTTAGACTTGCTTAAATCAAAATAAGTGCAGCCAAGTCCATTGATTAGCTAGAAACTCCTTTCAACTCAAGATGCAAATCAACTGATCACTGTCACCTCAGAGCATCACTTACTCCTTGGCACAAATCACAGCTGTATTCTTTCTGAAACAAAGTATGTATGTAGTATGTTTTTTCCAGAAACATGGAAAAATACCACAGGGCTTTCTGGATGCAAGTTTTAATTCACTCCCATGTCAGCTCTCACCTAAAAATACTATTTGCTCATTTGTTAAAACTAATCAACAGAAATAATCTAAGAGGCAGGAGGGGGAGGTTCTTGGTTTAAGGGATTAATTTGTTAAAAAACCCAAACCAAAACACAAGCATTGCTGATTCAGCAAATTATTCCAGACTTAAGCACACCAAGTTTCTTAGGCAACTATTTTCATAGCAGCAACTATGAGCAAGTGAGTTGTGGAACAGGACCCCTTACTCCTAAGTGCCATGCAATGCTCTCAAATACAAGTGTTCAAATACACTTTGTGTCAAATAGAGACAGATCTACAGAGAAGTGCTCAATCATGCTCTGTGCCACTGACCGCCACAGCCATCTTGAAAACCACAAGATGATCCCTGAAAGCACAACCCTGCTGCAGCTCTGAACTATGCCATTCTATGAGCAACGTTACAACCAAGCAGCTGCAATATTTTCTTGGAGCTTGCACATGTGGACCGTTGAGCAAGTTTTTCACTCAAGATAAAAGATGTTAGATGTGTGAGCACATTTTGATTTTCTCCAACTATGCCATTTAACAGTCTTGCTGCAGTCTGCAATTTTATTCTGCCTTGCAAGATTCAATCAATGTTCCAGAGAGCTGAGGAGGACAAAACTAGACATCACAAGATATTTCTGGCTAAATCTGTGCAAAATCTTCCTAAAATTTTTGAACTATTTGGATTCTTTTTTCCTCACTAATCAGAATCTCCTTTCTTCTCCAAGTAAAATTATACAAATCAGACACACATCAATCCTCATTTCCATGGAAATATTTCTTTCAAAAAGAAGTCAGATACCACATGCATCCATAAAGTATTCTCTTCTCTTGGCCAAAACTTCTATACTGTGACAGAGCCCAACATTTACTCCAGCACATAGAACAATCTGCAGCCTCAAAATTTTTTACCATAGCTTCATTGTATACTGTACAGATGTGCAGTCCATAATAAATGGCAGGAGGTTGATTTAGGAAAGCCTAATAGCCTTCCAGGTTTCAAAAACAGTTATTACCATTTTTATGCCTTTATTAGGAACTGGAGCCACACTCAGAAGAGTTCCTTCATCAGAGATCTTTTAAATTTTGCTAGATTTCTGGAAGCAAACTAGATCATTTTGTTAAATATCTTGTTACTCCACTCTTTTTGAAGCTTATTTTAATGCTTACTAAGCTCATTAAGCAGATTTACACAAGGTTACCATTAACTTTATACAAATACCTCCCAACCTTCACACTTATCGGTCGGTAAGGGGGGGAAAACTGACCACTTCAAATGCATAGTTCTACATTTTTGCATATCTACAGATTCATGCCAGACTCATGTTTTAGGTGGGCTTTTTGGGGTGCAAAGGGTGGTTTGTTGTTTTGGTTTGAATTTTTTTTTTAACAAGCACATGGCCATTAAGGAAGCATTAGCTCCGAGTCGCCACATAGATTTCATCCTAACACTGTTCAAGGCTCTTTCATCTTCAGCTCTGATCACATGAGCTGTTTGTTACTGCTTAGAGAGCAACCTCTTGGATAAGAGTTTCAAAAGTTAATAACTACACATCACTGTCAAGAAGTAAAAGGCTTCCTTCACACTCAGCTGAGGGGTGCCCCTCCCATGATGTACATGTTTCCACTGGAGGCCTCAAGAAACAAAGAAGTGAGACCACACAAACAACTCTCTGAAAGAGAAGGCAACACTTCACTACACCTGCTTTTCTTTTCTGCAAATGAAGGTGTCATGTTAACATTAGTTGGCTACTCAGAGCATTTTTAAAGACTGGATAGAAATTCTAGCTATAAAAGGGAAGGTGATTAGGTGGTGCTCAAAGTGACACAAAGCTGATCAATCTAGAAAGAATACCGCATAATGCTCACGTTTTACGTATAAAGTGGCCAACAACATGACACTGAACCGAAGGACATCTTAGACACTGAAAGAATAAGGTCTAGACTATATTTGTTAATTGTCTACTACCTTTTGAAGCACAGGACCTATATATTAATTTTTTCATCATTCACCAGCTATAGCTGGGTTTTTTTATTTTTGCAGAAAAAAGAGGTTTAAAACTTCTTTCATGAGGCATGTTTGGGGATCTTTAATAACCACACAGGCCAAGATCTCTGTATTATATCACCCAACAGACTGATCAGATGGTTTCCAATTGTTCCAGCATGTATCACAGCCTACTTCATTCCACATTTACAGATTAAAAGGTCTACTGTAAACATGCAGTACTCAAAAGACTGTGAAGTCATTCTGATTTATTAGAAATACTTGATAACTATTCTCACTGAACGTAACCAGCAGAGTACTGCCAAGAAAATGGTACAGCATCAGAAATTTGGTTCCAAAGGCAAATAAGGAGGAGTAGATAGGCAGAAAATGGAATGTAGTCCAAATCCATCAAAACAAAGAATGCTGGGGCCAATCTGAAACTTCTCAATGCAAAGAAAACAGGTGGCAGGGCCAAACACTTCAGAAGTCAGCAAGAAATAAGAGGTAAGAAAAAAAAGAACAACATAAAATATTGATTGCTTGTCATTCTTTACTGGTTAATTATGATGGGTTTGGCATTTTCATACTCCGTTCAGACACCTTCAGCATCTTATAAATGCTCTAAAACACCAGATCCGATGAGAGTCAGGTCACCTGTTGCATGATGGAGCTACTCCTGTTATCAGGGAAGACACCAAAGATTCATTCCCATTCCACCCTTTGAAGTGGTTTCACTGAAGCGATGTTTAAGAATAGGGTGGCATTCTGCTTTCAGTTTCCTCTTTTTGTTAGCTGTTGTGTTACTTTACTCAACCACATCTACTGCATTCTATATATCTACATGATCTTACGTTTTACAGCTCATTTTTAATTGCATATCATTGCTACCTTTCTTGTAAAGAGACAGGGCTCTGCTATTCCTACTAATTATCCAAATCACCAGTCGCTATTTGCATGTGTGTGGCCTTGCCTAAAGCTTCTAACCACGAGTTATGTCACTAAATCAAAGCACCTTTGCTGCAGTGATGAACTAATAAAGGTTACATGACATTCTTTTTAAGCCATTTGGAAGTATGTTTTCCCAGGATTACAGTACTCAAGTACAATAAATAATTCTGTCGAGGAGTGGGAGGCAAGGGAGGTTGGAAGATTATCCTACACTGAGGGCTAATACATTGCTATTCCACAGAACCGCAGCCCCAACAGCACTGCAGGCCTAGTCAGATTGACTCAGTTTCAAGCATGCTTGGTGACCCAAAACCCATGCCAGTGGAAGCACCTCACTCCCTTGGGGTAGCACCAGGTCCACCATCACTGGTGTGTGGGAATGTTCTGCAAAAGGTGTTTCTCTTTGTCCCAATCTTACTGACCAAAGCCTGCTGCTTTCCTCACAGCAGGTTTCAATTTTCTCTGCCTCTAAATCTCTTATTACCTAAAGTTTTTTTTAAGTGTCAACTAATATCACCACATTCATTAAATGAAGTTGGAAGATCCAAAATTGAGAAGCAGCTGTACTCCTCCATTCCCTGGTTCCCCTAAACCTTTCAAACCACAATGGATCACCCGTGGCACCGTAGGCAGAGGCGCTCATTCAGAAGGCAGCACTTGGCTAGAACTGCAGTGGCAGAAACAGCAATTCCCATGTTACAGCCCAGACCTAAGACCACACACTCCAGCTGAGTGTGCACACACGGGCCATTTGGCAAGCCTGCCCATTGAAACTTTGATTAATCTGGGTCCCATCCGCCCCCAGTATGTTAAAAGAAAAAAGGAAGATCTTTGATTAACACTATAGGGAACAGTAACTGAAATTTCAGTTAAATTACAGAATTAAATCTGTTAGAATGGTTCCCACTGTTTGATTTCCTTCTAGTTTTTTGAAAGTATTGGTTAGGAATTTTATATCCTAGGATTAAAAAGATGAAATACTTGTAATATCACTGCTGCAGTAAAAATACTTAGGTTTTATGATGCTTCTCCAGAGATAGATATTTAGTACTCTACAAATAGGTTAATTTAGCATGAAAAATAGCGTAAAGCTTTCATTACTTCATTCATTTTGAAATTACAAGGCCAGGCCAAGAACAAGTCATAGATCACACACTGGTCATCATGCACAGATTTCCTGATTAACTAAAAAGTGCAAGTTAACATGAGTTTGTCATCTCTGCACTGCCTCAGAGAAGAAACGCCTGCATAGTAAAAGCCAGAACCACAGTGCTCTGGTACAGCTGGCCCCTGAATACATTCAGGTCATTGCATCATGGTCAAGTACATAGTTTCTCAACTCTTCTGGCATTGCATGAGTATTTACACTGTACAGAAACCATCATCTTCATGTGTACCAGCACAAACCTGACTTCTAAGGGATGTTTTAAATGGGCCTATTAATTTTTCTTCTTTTTTTTTCCAAAGTTTTTGACAGAAATCTGAGGAAGTTGACTTTGAATAAGAGAACAGTTTTTCAGGGGAATTTGCCTTCACTTCATGGTTAAGAATGTCAGCAAAAGAATGCTGGGGGACTCTCAAAGGAGGAAAGCGTCCCCCAGATGTCTCACCAAAACGAGTGCATGGCTCCTGAGGGCAGCAAAGGCTGTCTGCTGCAGCAGAGCTGGGAGCTTGCAGGAGCTGCGCTCAGTAGGTCTGGTCTCAGCTGCCGCTTGCTTTGATAGAGCTCTTTTCAAGTAGACCCAGAAAGTTCAGGGAACATGATCTTCAGTTACTATGAACATCAATCAGCTTCATGCGACCACATATTCCTCTTTCAGAAGAAACAGCACAGGGCAATTCCCCAGTAAATGCACTAAAATTAGTCAGCAGAAGCTCTAAAGTTCGCAGGAATTGTGAGCCTGTTCTCCCATGGCAGGTCACCCACCAGACCAAGAAGGCCTAAATCCTAATCTATTTTGCAATGAAAGTATTGTGTGAAGTATGCAGGACCTAGCCTCGGGGTGGACTGGCAAAAAGACAAACAAAAAAGCAGGTCACTACCCCATTAATCCTTATTGCAGATGTTACCAAGCAGAAAACTGTTCCCTTAAATTTGCATTTGTGTTTTCCCTTGCCCTTGGGTCAACTCAGTCTTGACTTTCAGCAACTGGTGTGTTCAGTGAGGAATAAAAAGTTATACAACTGACCCAATCCTCTGTTAGAGTAATGAGAAAGTCATGTTATGTGTTGTAGGTGGGGTTTTTCTGTTAAATCATGGCCCTTGCTATTCATTAACATTCAAGTGCTGAAAAGCCAATAAATTATTACCAAAAGGAAATGTAAACAACTTTCTCTGAGGAAGGACTGCATACAGTAGGCTGGAATCTCCTTCAAGTTAATTGCAACACAGTCCACTAATGAAACTTTCCATCTATTAAATCTTAACAGGCATAACTATAAAAATGGCGCCAAGCTCCCTCTCCTGCCTCGAATGCCCCAGACAGCATCTGCAGAGACTTTCACACTTCTTGTCTTTGCAGGGATTAGTAATTATCCCTAAGTAGTACTGGCAACATACAACTAATTTCACACCGGTTATGGAATTTTCAAATTAATTTGCATACTGGAGCTGGCTGCAGGAAAAAAGTAACAATGGTACCTGGTTCTTTACCAAACACCTTGTAGCAATCTGACCCAAAATCCTCTGAAGTCAATACCAAACATCTTCCTTTGCTTTCAAGGTCAGGATTAGGGTCAAGATAAGCAAGGACATCACTAGCACTTCAGCCAAGACCTTTGTTTGCTTTTGAGGCAAAAAAAATAAGTTCCCCCACACACACCCATTCAAGAAGGACCACTCAGTCCTGTGGAAGTGTAACATCTCTCTTGGCACATAGCACGTAGCAGGGACTACCTTTGCTTGGTCGTGGTTCTGTAAACCATCTTGATCCACCACTCTTTCAATCTCACACTTAATTTCATCCTTTTAGCAATGTTAGTAGCTGTTCAGACTCTTAACTAACATGTTTCTCATCTGCAAGATTTATTCCAGATCTTCTGCCAGCTCACATCTAGATGGTTTTAAGCCTTGCTTTTCTGCCGCTTCCTTCATGTCTTTAGCTGTCCTTTGCTCCTTATCTACAAAACAGCCATGAGGGCAATCTGGAACATGTGAATTCTATTACTCCTAAATTTTTAGCGATTTACTTCAAAAAAACATTAAAGACAAAAAGAATTCTTTACGTCCTGCTTGAGACTTGCTGTCCAGAGAGGAAAAACACCCTTTCGTTCTTTTCCTCTGTTCAGTGAGACTATTGAAATACAAGCAATTATTTTAAGTCAGGCAGGATGCACTTTCAAGGCGAAAATACCAGCATTTTTCAAAGGCCTGGGACTGAACATAAATACATTGAATAACCATAGCTCTGTATGCCAGTCAGTCATTTTCACACATCATATTTTAAGTAAACTAGAATGCACACATTGATATACCAAGTGAATGATCTCACTTCATTCAAGCTGAAGCCATGAAGAAAATTTAGTTCCAGTATATACAAATTTGGCTCCTTGAAGCTGAAGTATTAATTAGTTGAACAAAACAAAAAAAAGGTGTATTTTGCCAAGTGTTTTCAGCTCAATTATTCTACTGTTTCTCCTTTGACTCCATGTACCAGAAAAAAATCACAGTACATTATTTCTGGATAACCTTATCAGCGTAGACTTTGAACACTGATAGGCAAGGATAAACATACCCCATTCACAAGTCTATCTTAAAAGTTACTTGGAAACATCACTTTCTCCAGCACAGCTTAAAAGATACATAATGAAAACTGAAGTACTCCTGTCTTCCCTTGATTCACCTTTTTAATTCAAGTAATTCTATTGTATTACACTGATGAAGGAAATATTCTGTGGTATTGTATGAGTGGCAGTAATATCAGGTTAATTACATGTAATACATGAGCTGTAAACACAACTTCTAAACAAAAATTACAAATAAATTTTTATTATCCATGCTTTATAATTGGTAAGTGCCAACAAAGCACTCGGTACTATGTAATGTACTAACAAGAATGGCTGAAAGAACTGAGGCTGACATAGAAGAAAAGGGTTTAGAAGTTTAAAACATTAGTATTTACTACTTCTCCAAAGCTTATCCAAATTTTAGAGATCATCTTAATGCACAATATATGTTCTTCATGTATTTTAGCAGGCTCAAAACTTAGTCAGAGTGATAGCATAGTATCTAAAATAAAGAACTTCTGTCTCCCCAAATACACACACAATATTACATTTTTCAGGTTTGTGAAAAGGGCTTTTTTAAAGCAGTTACCAAATGTTTAGTTCCCTACTTAAAATTGGAAGCTGTAACTCAACTTTTGTTTATCATTTGGAAGGAATGACAAATAACTTGGATTTACAGCAACTACTTCTTTATATTAATAAAATATTACATTCAGCTAAGTTTTTCATTTGTATGAAGTAATCCTAGAGTTGTTTCATGGCTGCTAGGTGCCATAGCTATAAAGCTGAACAGTTCTGGGAAAGCAACTGATTGCAGAAAGAATGGCTGGAGCTGCAGAGGGGGGAAAAAATCCAGTAACACTTTATTTTAGCAACAGATTCTAACATTAGATGCCTTGAAGCAGCTTTTATATCTTTACTGAGACAAAGGAAGAGAGTCAGTGTGTGCAATCTCATACGCCTGAGAAATACCCTGGGAGCATTGTGCTAAAAAAATCTCAGCAACCCATCAGCTTCTCAGTTCAGGGGCAAACACCAAGGTGAACGATGAAAAGTTTGCTAATCAGTTCTGCATGTAGCAATTTTATGGAAAGTTACACTACTATCTCTACACAACAGGTAAACACCTCTTGAACTCCAAGGAATGTTATCTGACTTTAACATGTGAGTAAGACACTCCAGGTTTAACATTAGTCCAGGCAAGCTGTGCCTAAACGTTATGTACTACCATGACACTGAACTACCCAGAACATTAGAGTGCTCCCTTTCCAAGACAGCTTTAAGTTACCAGTTGGGAATCATAGATTCATAGGGGTTGGAAGGGACCTCAAGAGATCATTGGGTCCAACCCCCCTGCCAAAGCAGCTCCCTAGCTCATACTGCACAGATAGATGTCCAGACAAATCTTTAATATCTCCAGGGAAGGAGACTCCACCACCTCCCTGGGCAGCCTGTCCCAGGGCTCTGTCACCCTCACTGTGAAAAAGTTCCTCCACGTGTTGGTGCGGAACTTCCTGTGCTCCAACTTGCAGCCATTGCCCCTTGTCCTGTCTCTGCTCACCACTGAAAAGGGGCTGGCCATTTCCCCATGTATCCCATACTTAAGATATTTATAAACATTAATAAGATCCCCCCTTAGTCTTCTTTTCTCTAGGCTGAACAGTCCCAGCTCACTCAGCCTTTCCTCATAGAGGAGATGCTCCAGGCCCTTAATCATCTTTGTAGCCCTTCTCTGGACTCTTTCCAGGACATCCTTGTCTTTTTTATACCAGGGAGCCCAGAACTGGACACAATACTCCAGGTGGGGCCTGACCAGGGCAGAGTAGAGGGGGAGGATCACCTCCTTTGACCTGCTGGCCACACTCCTCTAGATGCACCCCAGGATCCCATTGGCTCTCTTAGCCGCCAGGGCACATTGCTAGCTCATGGCCAACCTGTCATCCACCAGGACCTTCTCTGCAGAGCTCTTCTCCAGCAGGTCATCCCCCAGCCTGTACTGATTCTAACATGGGTCTACACAATCATGTCAAGTCTTGCATCCAATAGCCAAAATCCCTTCACCAAAAGGGTGTCCAGTCAAGTCAGTGTAGGGTGGAACTTCTTTTTGAAGGCCAACATCATTTTTTTGTCTCTCCCCTGAAATTAAGTTTTGCTGCTGAGTACCATGGATCAAGGGACCTTTGCAGCCATCTGGTCTCTCTTTGCTGTGCCAGGGCAACTTGGCTCCTGCATGAAACTGGGAATGAAAAATTGCTTTTAAAAAAACACCCCACAAATAGGCTATTCTCTGTTTTTCATTTGGCACCCTATCTTCTCCATTTCTCTTTTTCAGATGAAGATTTTCCATGCTGGAGCTGCCTTCATTTTCTGTGTTTGTTATACAACACACAATACATTGTAGTGAGCAATAAATAAAAATTTCATCTGAATTATTTTGATCATTCCTTATCTATCCATGGGATGTTATCAAGGCATTTCAGGTGGCATTTAGGATAGAGATACTAGAAAATATGTTAATAATCCAGCATAGATCTACTATCATCCCATTAACTGGGATGATATTGTGAATTGCTTCCCACTATACAGAGGAAACACACTCCTACAATCCCAAGAGCAACCTACAAGTACCCTATTTGCATTCAACTTCACCTGTCTTTGGCTTTTTTCTGTGTTTAGTACCCTTTGTTTCTACTTTTGCAGTTTCAACCTTCCATTCCTTTAAGCCCCCAATTGTAATTCCATTAAGTAGATGAAACATTACATTAAGGCAGAAAAAAAATCCACACCATCAACAAGGCAATGTTCAGGCCTGATGTTCAGGCTTCTGCAGCACCTGGTTGAAGAGGAAGGATGTGGTGCTGTAGCAGCTGCTGACAGCAAGAGCAGGTGGTGGGGGTGAAGGAGAAGCAGCAGAGACCACCTTGCCTGTGGTCTGGTGAAGGATAAAGCTCTATCTTCCTCTCCTCCTCCAGAGCACCATACTGCAGCACCACCTCCAGTCTTCCTCCCACACGGCATCCTTTGACAGCACTGTCACGCAAGCTAGTCCCCGTAGGTGGATGATGGACCTCTGGCTGTAAGGGACACTCAGTAAATCTGGTGTTGACTAGCATCCAGGATCTGCGTGCCTTAAGATCAACTTGTATGCTCCCTGACCAAGGCCCACTGACTCCCAGGACACCTTTGTGTTTTCTCAAGCAGGACAATTCTCTGTACCAAGGGAGCAGGGACAACACATACAGGAAGGGAAGCAGGCGACTGACCTGTTTTAAGATATTGAATGTAATGATTGGATGAGGAAGCAACTGCTAACGGCAATGTTAAAGATGTTTATGAGGAAGCAACTGAGAACAGCAAACAAAAATGGTTTCTGACAACTATTACGTCCAATAAAACAGCAAAACTTGCAGAGAGCTGAGGAAAACACTGAAGGAGCATGGAGCTGTACTTCAATGAGAAATTGCTATTTTATAGAAGCAAAACCTTCATACAGAATAAGCAACTGATTCTGAACTTTTGCAAGTACATGCAATTTTCAGCTTTTGTGCAAATTTTTCATCCCAGCCCCATTCATTACAGTCTCTGCTAAAACTTAGCAGCTCTTTAGATATTCTGATTATCTAAAAGGATGATCACAATGAAGAGAAACGCAATACGAGCGGATGCTGTAAGAACAACTAATGACAAAAAAGCATCACCACACTCAGACAGACAGCCTACTACAGGCTTTTGTTACTTCAATGCTTGTGTGCCAAAGACCAAAGGGAACAGGAAACGATTTTCCTTAACCAAAACTTGAATAAGTATTTGAAACCTCAACTTTTCCATGTTATCTCCGTTAAAGTCTATACAATTATATGTACATTTTTTGTTGCATTTTGTGACAGCCTCACAGAATCTATGAATACCAGTGCAGTATGATTTGAAAACGTATGTGCATACATTTAAGGAAAATGAAAAATAGGATAAGACTGCAGTGTTCAACCTCTGCTATACTGTATGATGGATGTGGAGCCGCTCTGCAAGAATTTATGAATACTGCATTTTGACCTGGTTATTGAAAAGTTTATTGTATGACTACATTGAGTTAAATCAACAAGACTATTGGGGAAATAAGGAGGGTTCACTCAAAATAAGCCATCCCAACAGAGTTCATTAGAACTAGTTAAAAAAAAAGCCTCAACTGTTTCCTGTGAAGATTCTGCCTCCCAAACACAGCAAGGGTGTAAGCCTTCCTTGCTTCAGAAAACCACGGCTGGGAGTAGAATAAGGGTCAGCCATTTACTATATAGGTAGAAAGTCAGCTGGGAATTGTTTACACAGCGGACAACTGCCAAAGTGTTTAGATTTGTCATGCTTTGAGGCTAGAGATTGATAAATTTATAGGCAAGACTGAAATACAAGTACAATTTCAATATTACGGATTCTTTTTCTTGAATTTTTAATTTCTATAGTTAAAGAAAAATATTTAGGCATTACCAGTATTTTATGAGAATGTATCCTCAACTACAGATTTATACAGGATTATAAACCCAGGTAGGGGCCCTGGCCTAGCAGGCTGTTGTCACACATGTCATTTTTTGCCATGTTAGGTGAACAATACACATTCACTAATTATTCATATGAAACCAAAATTTAGAACTACAATGTGGTTTAAAATAAAAGTCAACATTTGAAATTATTTTTGCTTGATTATTTTACTTCATAAAAAGAGCAGTTGTTTCAATAAGAGAAACAAAAGTGCAGTGTCAATATTGTGGTTAAATGAAAGTTTTGAGGGTTATTTCTGCAACACATGGCACAAGTGGGACTTTAAAATTGTACCTGAAACAAATTACAACTATTTTATTTGAAAAATACAGTATATTGAGAACTTAGCATTAAAAAAGATTATGTTAGTATATTTTATATCCAGAACTTTAAAGGTACAGCTAATTCTTTCATTTCAGAGGATCATAGTTTTAATCAGACCTTTACCATTTGTATGCTTATTTCCAGAAATCTTTATTTTCTTAGGGGTGTCATTGGAATAAAAAAAAAAAAATCATTGTTAGGAAAGATCAGTGCATATCCCAATACATACAATAAGCAAGTTCTCATTCAAAAGAAAAATCTAGTGCACTTAGCACACATTCATTTGCCAAAAACACAGATAAGCAGTCCATACAGGAGCTAAAATTGCTGTCAATACAGTTAAACTAACACAGTCAGCAGAAAAAAAGACCACACTAGATTAAGAATACCACCAAAGCACAGAAATACCAAGGTTCCCAGGTGGAGTCATGATGCCAACAAGCAGAATCAGCCAGCATGCACCCATTAGAAATCTGTGGATACTGGTTGCCTAGCCCCAGCTGCTGGAGTGCATTGGGAATAGGTAGGTTGTGAGGTCTGGCTGCAGACCTGCAAAGGACATTTCTAGCACAACAGGTTGTGCTGGTAAATAGTGTTGTGGGGAACAGATACTCAGCAATGCATGCGAGTCATATTGGACCTGGCCAATCTCACTATCGCCCTAATCATTAAGCACTTACTCCTTTCACTCAATCCTAGCAGGAGTGGAAAGGGTGGCATGACAGGCAAAACCAGCTGCTCATTTCTGAATAAACAGTTTCTAAGGTAAGATACCAAAGGTTCTCAGCTGTTCACTGACCTACAAGGAGCTGCTCAAGATGAAATCGCCTTTTTTATAGCCTCATGCTACATTTCTATCCATGATCTATCCTGTTTAAGAAACATAATTCAATCATACTGCATCGGGTACTGGGTGGAAAGAATGTGTTTATTATTCAAGTTTGCCTTCTTACAGCCTGGCATCCTTTGGTCAGTTATCCACAAGAAGCCACCTTCGCTCTTTCTTCTTCCTCTGGATGGCTGCACAAGTCCGAACCTTGAAACCAGTCCGGGTGCAAAGCTACACCAGACTCAGCAGTTTATGCACTAAGCAAGGCATTTTGTCAAGAGCATATGATCAGGGGTCCAAAATTGGTGCAAATGACACCAAGATAAACTTTAGAGGACCCAGCAGTGAGCCATAAGCACCGCAGAAGGTCTGCAGCTGCCTAAGCAGAAGGACTCTCCCCCCTCCTCTGTGACACCGCCACCACCAAGGGAGGCACTCAACATGGAAAGCTTCAGATGGCCATTTGCAAGGTGTTGTTTGTGGGGCCTGGGAGAGTCTGGTAGTTGTTCCCTCACACTCAGCCCTGAGCAGCCAAATCTCATGCCTTCCCAGACATTCTGCAAAAGCTGTACATTTAATAGGGCTTGCAAAAAGACTAAGGGTTTGCTTCTCAAATAAAGAAGGGATGAAAGGAACTTTCCTGGGGTTGTGCTGGCTCAATTCCTGTTTGATTGACTGCTCATGCTGTTGCTTTGGTGGTTATTAGAGCTGGTAAAAACACAATTTCTGTCCCACAGGAATTTCCTATACTTCAACATTTGTTTTCATTCTGAAACAGCATTAAAATTTTCAAAATAATGAACACTTTCATGGAATGAGTGGTCCTAAAAATAAATTAAGTAGTGTCACCGTATGAGTGTGTATGTGCATTTTCAAGTCAGAGGTCTAACTTCTTTTCTCCTCTAGACAGCCACAGCAGTTTACAAGAGGTGTTTTACCCAATTCATCATATCAATATCCTGATTTGTCTTCCATAGGAAGACCAGAGTGCAATGCTAAGCTACCACCACAAAGCTTTTCCCCCTCCTCCAGTTCCCTGACCTGCTCAAGTCCTAGATATGTCAGGAACATATAATAACCATTTGAAGATTTCTCCAGAAAATTCTGCTAGCACCCAGGTAGCAGCAAATAGCTCCTACATCCCCCTTTCCTTTTGGGGGATGCATTGAAATGAGGAGAGTAGGTTACTAAAAATTGTGAGCCTCAGCATCCTCAAGTTTGTCAAGTGGTCCTTCTCAGCTACAGACATCCCAGGCAGTTCACAGCAGTATTTATGCCAATTGGTCCAATCCCAGTTTTTGCTTAGCACCAGTGCACAGCTAGTGGCAAAATCCACCACCTTCTACTTAATGTGGCTGTATTTTGAGCAAGGAGCAAGTGAGAACCAGCAGTTGGCAGAAGCAGGCGTGTGATGACCTGCAGTGGTTGTCCAGCATGGTAATTGCTGTCTTGTTCTTTTCTTCCCCTTTTAAAAATAATAATATACATCCTAAATGGACAAGCACCATTCTGCTTCTCTCCTAAGCCCTGAAATGAAGGAACCGAGTGTCCAAAGTTGCAGCGAGAACCTCGTTACCATTTTGCACAGTCCATTCCTCACTCACAGATCTTCCCATCCCTTGCTGAGCCATATAGAGAGCTAAGGTTAATGTTACTGCATCACAGCCTACTAGGTGGAATATAGCCGTGTGAATGTCTCTTGGCTTAAAATAGTCTTTATGAAGCGCTATGCTTTAGGGAAATAACGTTAGCAAAGAAATGTCAGATTTTGCTCTCGTTGTTGAAGAACAAAATCTAACAAGGGTGGTTGTCAGCTATTATGCTTTTGTGCTGAAAAATTGTACAATCCTTTTAAGTTACATATCATGATTTTATAGCCTTTTAACAAGAGGAGCACCACTGGGTAGGATTTTAACAGGGGAAACAGGATTGGCGATTTATTTATTTATTTTAAAGCGGCTCAATTCCCTGAGATGTTCCTTGATTTAAGCCATGGTCTGTATTACAAACAGAAAAGATTATAAGCATCTAAAGCAGCCATGGTTTTGGTAAAACTCTCTTAAGTAATGATGATCCTACAGCATTCAGACAAGTCAGGGGTCAATATGACCTTATTTGCCTGTGCCTTTCATTAGGAGCACTCGTTCTGCAGTACCATACTTCTGGTACCTCCGAATACACAGAGGATTCATGCTTCAGTTCTGCATGTATTAAGAATGCAGCCATAGCAACTACTAGCATTAATGAACTATTTGCTTATGCAGTAATAATTAACTTCCATTACATTACTTTGTGTGATTACTTTCTTAATTGCCTGAATTATGCATCCATTTAATATTTAATAACCATTCTCAGAAATCAGACACTGGTAAAAAAAACAAATTGCTCACAGTTTCCTTGCAATAATTAAGCTCACAAGAATAAATGAAACCTTTTAAAAATGAATGCCTTGTGATTATATCCTTGCATATAGAACAAGATCCTAAATTAGCTATTTATTAAGTCTAAATTTAAGACCAAATAGTACATTTTTCACTTACGCCTTGGGAAATCAACCTATACAGTACCTGACATCACCAGCATAATTAAGTGCCATCTATTTACTTTGAGAGTCACGGATTCTGCATTAGTATGAACATTCAGAAGTGTGTGTGGGGAAATCTTTTAAAATGCCTCCTTGGAAAAATAGCATCTTCTTTACCTGAGGAGGCTGCTTAGTTGTGCTTAAAGTACTGGAAAGATCCGTGAAGCGTAAATAGCCTTCTGATGGAGAGGGTTGGGAAGGATTTTTTTTTTGGTCATGTTTTAATTTACATACAAACAATGGAAATACAGTTATACACCCTGAGGTCAGGCTTACCAAACAGGATGAAATTCATTGCTGTTTATAAAAATAACATTTACAATCAAAAACAAGCAGTTTGATCTACTTGTTTTTTCATGTTGTCATCTGTCTCTCTGTGAGCCCCCGTGCCCTGCCAGCACCCAAGCAAAGCCACATGCTGATTTGCAAAGTGATGATGCCATTACGTTATTGCTTTGTTTCCCAGTGGTTTACAGTGAAGTCACCAGCTTAAATAAAACGTGCAACTGTTTTATTGCACACTGATTTGATGAATAGAGTCTACTGAGCTGGACAAGACAGATAACTGTTGTGAGGGTTTTTTTGTTTTGCCTTTTTTTTTTTTCTTTCCTGAGTTGCATCTGCAAAATTGCTCTGCCATTCCACATTGATTATGGCAGCCATGTGCAGATGTGTTTATCTGAACCATCACACTGCTCGGCTGAAGCTACAGGGACACCAGCATCTTACTCCCTCTCTCTTTTCCTATGCATGCATAAAACGTATACAACAAAAAGCATACGCCAGACATCCTGCATCCAAATAAACTAATCCAATAAAAGAAATAACTGAAGGGCTTATCTGCAGAGAGCCCAGTGAGGGAGCAGTAGCTGCCTTCCCCCTAGCCCATACAGGTGGATCATTTTCAGTGAGATGCACAGGGAGCTGCAGGGGGCCAGGGAAGGAGGGAGGAAGGGAAGGACGGCGCCTGTTTGGGGGGTGTCAGGAGCCAGCAATGGCTGCTAGCCTGAGTTCCCAAACCGAGCTAAATTGATGCCAATCTCACTGGCTGTTGTTACAGTGGGCAGCATCATTAGGATTTGCTTTTTAAATGATCTCTCAGCCTGTAAGCCTGAGAGCTGCTAGCAAGGCAAGGTTAGAAAGAAAATGATGGCAGCATGTTGATGCTTCACAGACCTCATGATAGTTTCCGTCTGTCATTATTTACGTCTGACTAGATGCGTCATGTCAGCTACCTAGAAGGCACTTTAATATGAAGCTCTTGTTTTCCTCTGCTTTTTCACATCCAGACTGGGTACTATTATTTTTTTTGCATCACTACACTTAGGTGAAGCTTGCTTCAATCTCTTTATAATGACACACAAAGAAATAAAAATTGTTTAGCTCATGTTATTATACATGCTTCTATTCTAACAGACCTCTATGACATTGTTCACAAAATGGTGAATTTAAATCAATAAACAGACATCTATCAAAAGGTCAACTTAATTTTATTCTTTCAGCTTCCTTACCAATATTTTAAGCAAAACCATTTCTTCCTTTAGCTTTCAGTAAATACTGTGTTAGTGGACTGCAGCAGCAACTGATGGCTTTAATGGTTGATGGCATTTAGTAGCTCAATTAACATGTTATTAATACGGCTTTATAATGTGATGAGTTCTGTCAGAGTCAATGTAAATAAGGTTACAGCTATCAAGTATATGTCAGTTTTGCCATTATACCACCTCTTGGCTATTCAGATTGGAAGGATTCATTGGCACTGGTTTGGGATAAAACGTGTAATTCACCCTTGAGTAATACAGCCAGTGCTGGATTAGATCCAATAACTTTTTACAACAATGGTGGCTCATGCAATGGAAGAGGGCCTGATCCATCAAGCCTTCCTGCAGACAAAGCTCCTGCTCAGAGATATGCTGCCTCTAAGCACGCATTGCCCTCCTGAATGGGCTTAGCAGCCTGCAAGAGGCCCTTTAAATCCATCCCTCTGCCATGTCCTAGGGACTGACTCAGTCACAGCATTTTTTGTTTTTAAAATTTTTTAATTATTTGAGCACAAAAATAGCAATTCAATCACTCTGTGGACTGACTTTGCTAAATAACCCTATGAACTTATTAAGATAGCGTTTTCTAGTCTTTTAGCTCACCAAGCCTACTGTCTTGTCTTCTCATTTTATCATATGAGCAATTAAATGACAAGCTCTCTGCACACTTTCATTTATCTGGACTCTGAGGAGGCTAGCACAGCTTTGGGTGCAGCAAAACAATCAAGAGTTCAGTGTTGCCAGAATTATTCCATGACATTTGATCAGATGGATTTTGTTCACTTGTTTAGGTTTAGAAGTTAGGAAATAGGGTAAATGCAATCTACATTCAACCAGTTAACCGTACACTCGCATCATGTACACTATGGAGCTTTGTTATAGGTGCATTTTGTTTTCTCAAAAGTACAGCTAGAAGGGTGAACTATTTTTGTTTCACAGTTATCTCACACCATCGTGTGCAAAATTTAGTGGGGCACCTAAGTTCCTGTAAACTTCCTTTATCCAAATGAAATTTTTAAAAGTCAGCAAGTTTTCTTCTTCACCCAATCAGAGATGAAACGTTATATTTTCTTTAAATGGGCAAATTAGTGTTTACCAGATAAAAAAAAGTATTTCCTCTTAATCTCTATGGTAACATTTACCCTCAGGGGTACTCCAAACAAATAGAAGATAAAGGTTCCCTGAAGTTAACACCTGCAGTGGCCAAGTTACTCATTGAGCTAGATTCAACAGATATGGTATTTGCATTTTTTGGTTCCTGAAAAGCCCACAGATGAATTATGATTATTAGAAAGATGCTGGATATTTGACATTCTCAGTGAGAAATCTATTTAAAGGAATTTTAAGCTCTGAATAACATATAAGTGGCTCCTTCCACACGGCTGTTTGTTGTTCGTTATTTGCATAATTTGATTGGTCATCTTGAATCATAGGCATTATTTTTGTTACCCAATGGGGTGCTATTAGCCCTGCAAACACATACTGGTTTGTCCTTCATGGATGGTACTCTGACAGGTAATTCTTTGGGAAGCGTTAAACAGGTTTTTCTTTTTTCCCTGGAATAGTCTGTAGGGCTCTGATTGAGCTTTGAGTGGTAGCTTAACATCCCTTTGCTTTACCTCAACAGTGTAAACGCAGGGAGGATAAACTTGGGTTTTTCTGGATGGTGTGAAAGGTTTTCATAGGAATTCAATCTCCCAACATTGGCACTTAAAGTGTGAGCAGGAATTTTGCAAATTCAACCCGAAGGTAATAAACTGCTTACTATCAGAAGGACTAGGACACAAAACGTCTCCCTATACATAGTTAATGGTGACCACGCTGACATTTCTTGTGGGAGAACAAAAACCTTATTTACCTCTTATTATGATCTCAGTTGGCTCCTCATTTTTGTCATTTATATCACACAACATGCACAGCCTCAGCTTTTTGTGCAGTATCTGTTATGATTACTGTAGGGCAGGAGACAATAGGGCACCAAACAACAGCATGAGCCCTGGACAGACCCTAAAGTGATGGCATAAGGCTGCAGACTGGATTACAGCTGTTAACTTTGCAGGGGAAGGTATTAGGTTTTGGAGTGGTTTTCTGGGGTTTTTTTATTTGGGTTTTATTTGGGTTTTGGGGTTTTTTTGTTTGAGTGTGGGGTGGGGGTGTTGGTAGTTGGTTTTTGGCTTTTCTTAAACCAAAAATGCTACCACAAAAAAGGGTCTGAACATGCTGTCTGATTCTCAGGATTTCAAGACTGCACAAGGCTCTGAAGGTGAGCAGTCCCAGGACAGAGACGACTGCTCCGTGTGACACAGGACGGGGCCTTTTGTGAAGCTGAAAACAGAGGGTGTTTGGTAGGCAGCTCCTCTATTTCCTCGTTAACCTGGAATCAATGCTTGGCTGAAATAAAGTAACTGACAGCTTCCCCAGAAAACTGCTGGATGATAAAACCTGTATTTGGCATTAAAAGCCCAAGAACCCTCTAAATCAAGCGTTTTTCCTTTAACTTTGTAGGTTTAATTCAAACCTGGGGCTTCCCCAACTTTTTACCCGTTCCGTATGCTAAGCCTATCTCTCGAGCTCTTCAGCATCTCTCACACTGCCAATCTGCAGATCGCAAGCCACGAGCGATATTTAATATTTGTAAATTCGTCCCCAGCCTCCATCTCCTCCCAAACCCCCGAAATAGTCGGGGTTTTTCCCCTCCGCGTTTCCCGGGGCTGCCGCAGCCGGCGGGCTCGGGCTGAGGAGCCGCGAGCAGTAGGTGGCACTCAAGCCACTGAGCTGCCGCCATCGCCCTCCGACACCGCGCTGCTGGTTGGGGGGGGGAATGTGAGAACAGGATCTGCTCCGGTTTTAAAGGTATCTTTGCCAAAGCGATCTTCTCAGGCCGCAGGCTGGACAAGGAGGAACGGACAGTAGGATGTTTCGGGTAAGAGCATGGCCTCGGATGCCCCGGAGCAGCCCTTAGCCCCGGATGCCTGACGCCGAGTTCGCCTGGCTCGGGGTTTTTGGGAAGTTTTTATGGGAAGGTTCACCTGATGTAAAGAGGTGCCATGATTGTCCAGGACTGTCCTGGGGATGGCTGTCACTGACCTCATGATTCCACACAAGATTTATCCCCACACAGTAACAGAAAGGAGCTCAGCTGGGTCAGCAGATCTGCCCACATGCAGGCTAATGTGTTAAAGCCAGAGCCCCCGCTTCAGAGACACACAAAAGAAAAAACCCCACTGATTTAATGTTTCGTTTCCCTTTCTACAGCACACACACTGAGAAAAGCAATTTAACATCATCTCAATCTTTTTCCTCCTATTGAAGTGGCAAATATCATTAAACATAAGTGTCTAGCATCCGGAAAAAGTTACACAGCAGCACAGATATGTCACACTCACAGCGGGACTATTAATCAGAGAGGCTCCCTCCATGCACACACAGGCCTTACAGTATATCTTTTAATCGGTCGGCATCCGTAAGTTCTCAGGTGTCTTCTATACCAATATTCAGGAATACCAGTGACAGATCAGACCAAAATCCAGATTCATTCTTCATCAGATATCAACAGCTTTATTAATTAATTTTCTAAGTAAGATTTTTTTCTTATTCATCAACCCACACATGAAGAAGGTAAACCAGAACTAAAATGAGACACATAAGAGGTATTTTCTAATTCCTGGAGGCAAAAACCAGTGAATCCCTAGTTACCTCTTTTTAAATTCTGGAAGCTATGCCACTAACTGCCCTACCAACCCCACTCCCAGTTCCTGAAGTAATTTTTTTTTTTGTACAATTTCTTTTTCCATACTACTTGTCTGCCTCTTTCAGGGACAGCAGGAGTGAAAAGTGAGGTAAGGAGGGGATATGGTGCACTAAAATTTCACTTGGATTACTCTTACTCCTTCATTATGGGGCAACTGTCATGAGTTCAAATTTACTCCTATAGGGATGTAAAATAATTCTGGGAAAACTTTTTTGTTTCTTTCTTAACTTAGGAAAGTTAGCTGGAGAAGTATTAGGACTTTTGTGAGCACAGAAGCAGCCCAACTAACACTCCCTACGCATATTACCATTACTGCTCAAAGTGATCATCTGAAGAACACAAGGAAACTTGGCTTTTTACAGTGATTAAGAGTATCTTGGGTTTGAGCTGTGACTTTTGTCATGTGATCCACCACAAGATCACATAATATGGGAAAGATGAGGAACAAAGTGTCAGATCTGTACAGTGATAGCTTAAATTAGATTTCACTCGGAGGTGTTTTCCTACAAGGATATATATAAGCTTAATATTTGAGAGCTTTAAGTGATTAAAGGGCTGACTGAGGACACCCTCCTCATTTTAGAAATATTTCATCAAGGGGTCAAGAGAGTGACATATTTGCCTTGCCCTTGTTCAGCAGGTAGAACAAAGAATGAGAAATTAAAGGGCTGCTGCATGAGTTACACAGTGAAACAGCAGTAACAAGACAGAGACTGGGTAAACTATTACCTGTTTCCCCAGGAAAACTGAAGAAAACATTTCTATTACAGTAAAGTAATAGTCCTGATATTAAAGTACGATATTAAAGAAGTAATCACATTTATCCTTTCAGTTGTGTAGCTGTCTTTCCTCTTTTTGCTTTAGTCAGAGATACATCACACTTCTGAACTTCAGAATGAAAACTTTAAAACCTGATCAGGATTAACTTTGTAACAGAACTATTTAAGTCACAAACTCGAAGCACCAGCTGTAACATAGCACGACGAGCTGCTCAGGAAGCACTGGTACATTAGAGCTCTTTCTGTTAACTGGGTACAACCTCCTGGCCCTACAGAGAGGCAGAGACCCTCAGGCAGGAACAACAACTAACTTCTGATTGAACTAAAGCAGCATTCAGACTGATATTCAGCCTTAACCTGACAATTCTTTTCTAATGGGAAGTCTACTGTATGTCCAGGTAAGTTGGTTCAAGTTCTGACTTGGTGAACATTTGCATCTTTCCCCCCCCCAAATGAAAGTGGGAAGGGAGCAAAGGAAAGGGAAACTTCTCCTTATTTATCTTCATTACTCTCAATAGCAAAAGAAAGCCACCTCAATTGTTTAGTATGTCAGTGATAATTCCTTTGCGAGATCAGCTTACACTGGAGGGTCTGAAAAACCTGTCACACTAGAAGCAAGTGTATAAAGAACACTGGGCAGGCGTATCCATGTAAAATAACACAGAACCACTCCGAAGTGCTGACTTGGACCCCCAAGCAGAATCAGCATGACTGAATAGCTCTGATGATGCAGCCCTCTAAGGTACTGAAATCAGGTGCAAGCTTAGAGACCTTCACACAAAATTCTTCACCCTTAGCTGCCTTCAACAGCTCCAGTTGGAAACTCTCCATCAGGCACTGACAGTTGTCTAACACCTATGAGATGTCCCCACCAGTGAGTGCTAAAGTGGTCAGCAGACCCCTTTTACAGCTGCCAACCTTTTCTGCTACAGATACCCAAATAATTTATTGCACATTTCTTTACCAGTCTTACTATTTTTATCCTTGATTCTCAAAACAGATGAAGCATGGAACCAAGATGTGAAGCATCTAAACTTTGCTTTGCAAAGCACACCAAGCATTTAAGATTAATCCATGTAAAAATAAGATCCCATTTTGTTGGCCACACAACAAGATCAAACTAATGACATCACCAAGAACTCAACAGAAGCATTAGATTAAAACACCCACAAAGACGTTACTATCCCTATAATAGCAAGCACTGTTAATTATAAAATACCTTCAGTAAACAGGCTAGAGGCATGCAGTCTTGCAGAAACACCCCAGCCTACATAGTAGACTGTCTGGAAGGCAACAAAAGCAAGATATCCTTACTACAGCTTGCTGTAGAAGATTAGAGTGCAATGCTTCCAAACAGCCTGCCATAGGCACCAAACCTTACTGAAAAGCATGATGTAGTCATGTCAGCAGGGCTGATCAGCACGTTAAAACTTAGACCCAAGGAGTTTATGTTGGCATTCTACAAAGTCAGTGCTGATTAAATAGATGTAAAACTAGAACAAAAAAATGTGCATTCATTCCTACAGATAGAAAGCTGTTGGATTTTCCTTCCCAGTGTTATCACACTCTCCAAAACAGAATGAGTATTAGGGGACAGCAAAGGTCAGGAAGACTTTTATCAGGCTTTTTGAAGTCAATAGCAGCCCGCAGAGCTGCAAAGATGTGTGGTCAACTGCTGCTACACTCACATAAAACAGCTTTTCTGGTTAATGCCAGAGTCAAGCTTTCCTTTCTCTGACAGGAAACAAAATGCTTGACATGAAATTTTCCTTCATAAGCATATGCTAAGCAGTACCACTATTTGGTTGGCGTGGCACTTGCACTGACCATACTACTGCCAGTGTTTCGAAACTCTTGTTGTGGAGGGTTGCAAATATCAGAATTAGGAACCTATTCACATGGAGTCAGGGACTGCTATAACGAGTGTATTTTAAGAAAGTTTGTATAGGCATACTAACATGAAAATGGTGCTGGGCCATGCCAGTTTCTACATTTTCTAGACCTCAGATTCATCAGTTATCAAAAGAAGTCATGATCTGTTGCTTGAGCACAACAGCTGACATTGCAATATTGCATTTAATTTTAAAATACATAGTTAGCAGGATGCAAATTCTTAATGTATGTCAAGATAATACTAAACCATAGGTATAAACCAATACTCTAGAAGTTCTGGGATTCTATTATTTAAATAGGTCATAGTACTTCTGGCTGCATAATGCAGACCTATGGACATAACATGATAAATGAACACTCAGCTGAAAATACTTCATCTACTTGTCCTGCAGTATATATGCTTAGGTATTTTGCATTTGATTTTTCTGCCTTTTTGAAAGTCAGTAAGAATATTTCCTTGTGCTAAAGAAAAATTCCCTATAATATCTGAATAAAGAGTCAGATCGGCCTTCTAATTTTCTAGTTCTCCTCTTCCCACTGTTTGCAGGGCTCCTCACCTTGCAGCTTCCTTTGAAGATATATATAAAGATGTTGATCAAAGAGCAAGTTCAGAAGAGAAGGACAAATGAGTTTGCTCATACCCAAAAATAAAACTCACATGCTCTTAGCCTTTTAGAGGTTCAGCTTTTTCTTAGAAGGCAGATCAGGAACACTGAGCTACAGTAAAGTTTAGGTGTAACTCAGTAAGAGTTCTTGCTCAATTAGCCTGCAAGATGATTGGGAGATTTAGGTCATTCCTGGAAGTTGTCCTCTCTTCAGTCTTAGCAAAAAAGAAAAAAATAACTTGGGTCACAATTTTGATGAATTTACTAATCATTATTTGTAGCACAACACAGGTCTTTTGCACATTGGTCACTGCTTTGGTTCTTTGTGGAATACATCTGCAAGTCTCAAGTCAGACTGTCACTGAGGCAGCTATCTATACCAACAGTTCAGAGCAAGAGGGACATTATCAGGTGGTCAGTACTGTCCAGAGAGAACAGCCTGCTAGGTTGAACAGATTACATATTCTGTTACCATCCAGTTCACAGAGAGCATGTGCCACAGGTATGCTACATATGGAGACAGATGTGAATTTTTAAGTTTAGGCAAGGCACTCCACTATACGTTTAAGTCTTTCCACCACTAAAGTGGCAGGAGAAACTTGTTTACCATCCCAAGTAGGAACATCTGCTCATTCTCATAATCATGTTTGCCTCACAGCTATCTGTCCTCTCCAGGCAATGGTTAAAACCTGTAACAAGCAAAATTCAACATAAGGATGAAAAAAAAACCACCCTTTCACCATGAGAGCAAAGTGGAGGAAAGGCTCCCCAGAGAGGACACAGAACCAAAGCCCTTCCCTGAGAATCAGAATCAGGACTTTTAAATCAACTTCTGTTCTCAAGACTACTTCACTGTATTGGTTGACATTTAGTCAGTTATGTTTTCCTTCAAATGTCAACTTATGCTCTGTTAGAACAGATGGGACCTACTACAGTAGCACCTAGCAGTTATTTTTAAAGGCTTTTAGCAATTAACTGGACTCTTTTTGCCTCAGGCTGAGCCCTTTCCTCTCCCCACGCACATGTAACATCCACTCCCCACACCTGACTATCAGCATGGCTTTCTCTTTCATAATTTTGACATCAACCACCTCAAGAGAAATACTGAATTCGGTATTTATCCGTCTTATTCAGCAGGAACATTCCAATCTGGGGAATGGAAGACACTAAAGGTGTAATACTCCAAAAACTAGTAGAGGTTTTCAAGGAAACTCTTTACTCATCTCAGTTACCATTTCCCAGGTTTCACACAGGTAACTACTGTGCACATTCCCTTTCCTCTCTTTGTATCCTCCTAGAATTTGTGCTGTCATATTTGTGATACACATTATATTATTTTATTTTCCTCATTCATAACAGATTTCTCTTCAGTTCCAGGAACAACCACTCAAGTAAATCAGCACGCTCCTTTGGAGAGGAGTAAAAAAAAACCAAGTACTTGTTCCACAATTCTTACATAATATTCCATTTATTGGACTTGATTGAGCAATACTTCAGTTGTCTAAATGAATAACTATATGGTGAAATGAATGCTTAGGCAGTAAATGTAAACAGAGAGCTGGGTTTAGAAAAGTAAGTGTAGGAAGAAGGATGCATGATTTTTTCCAAACTTTCTATATCTATGTATTTGGAGGAGGTGCCAAAAAATCTTTGATTCCCACCTGTGAACACCCTGTGTTACTTCATAAGCTATTTGATGTCCTTGAATACTACTCAACTTCACAAGGTATACATTTCCTACTCATGCTCAGAGATTCCAGCATCAATCACATTTGAATTTGCACTATAAGCATTTCCTGACACATTAACATGATCCGCATGCATAAGACCAGAACAATTGGCTGTGCTATGAAAACCAGAATCCTTTTTTCTGTAATAATCTTCATCCTCAGTATCAGACAATGAGAGATCTAAGTCCTGCTTGTATTCAACTGATGTCTAAGTCAGGTGCAGGTACACTCTTCATAGATTTCTGACAAGGCTCAAATAATCAGCCTGTAGACCCTGATCTCCCCAAACCCACTTAGTCTCAAAGACCAAAAGTGAACACAGAGGAAAGTACAGGACACCATATGTAGTATTTCTAACATATAGCTCTTAGATTCTCCAACACTTTTTCAGATTTCTCTTGGGATTTTGCTTCTAGCAGTCTTTGACCAGACATTTAACCCATGTATGTGCCCATTCTCCCCAAGACCCTCTGCACACCTTTAGCAAGGCGCGTTCTTCACTTCTCAGAGCTTCCTGTCCCTGTTTTGAACCAGTTCTCTATAAGCAATGACCCTTAACCCTTGTGCTGAAAGAGATAATGAAAGATCCATCCCTCTCCACCCATTCAGTTTTGTCAACTTTTGCCCTTATCACCCTCAGCTGGCTTTTTCCCCAGACAGGAGAGCCCCAGCCTATTCAGTCCTTGGCATACATCCTTCCTTCCCTCTTCTGAATCTTCCCCATTCTAATGCATCCTCATTGAGATGAGCAAGTCAGACCTACGTGCAGTATCCAAGGTACAGGTGAACCATAGATTTATATGGCAGCATAATGATGTTATCTGCTTTGTTCTCTGGTCCTTTCCTCATAATTCCTAAAATTTGATTTGCTTTTTAGCTTGCTGTTGAGCATGATGTTTTCATGGAACTATCCATCATAACCCAAGGTCTCACTCCTGAGTTGCAACAGACAGCTCAGAGCCAATCATTTTATATGTGAAGCTAGGATTGTTTTTCCCCACATGCATCACTTCACATTTATCTACACTGAATTTCATCTACTATTTTATTGCCCAGTCACACAGTCTCTTCAGATCCTTGTGCAATTCTTCACAGTCTGCCTTCATCCTCACTACCTTGAATAATTGTTTATCAACAGCAGCCTTAGTCACCTCACTGCTCTCCCCACTTTCAAGACCATTTATATACATGTTTATAAACAGCCCAGAACCCATGGGACACCACCGGTAAACCCCATCTGCTGCAGTAACCGAGCATTCACCCCTTGCCTGACTCCTGTCTTTTGAGCAATTGGCCACCTGTTAATCCTAAGGCTTCTTCATTTCCTTAATGCCCTTTGGTGATGGAGATGTTAAAAACCTATTGGTATTTCAGGTAGGAGATATCAGCCCTTCCCTTAGACTTATTGACCCCTTCAGGTAAAGAACAGCAAACTTTCTCTTGCATGAATATCAGTCTAAAGAAAAAGTATTTTTTAAAAGGTTGGGGCTTTTTTTGCAAAGCAGTTCCATTTTGAGGCATTAGGGACAAAATTAACCAGATGAAAGAGGAAAGAACAGAGGCAGAAAATGCTGTTTCCCCTTCTGGGGTCTGAAATTTTGAGTCTGACCAGGGAGCATGACTGCTGTGATCCTCTATTTCCTAAACTACAACAAGTAGTCCAGTGAATGGAGGAACTCAGCCAAAATGGGCTTCAAAGGATTTATTTCTGACCAACTCTCATGCCTTATGGAGTTCAGAGCTCTCCTGGGCTCGTCCCTCTCATTCCCTGAGACCTGCTACAAAACCAGCAGAAACAAACCAAATAAAGCTACCTGGCAGAACCAAAGCTATTAATTTGCCTCAGCAGCATCACTTCTCACTCACTGAACAGGTGACAGGAGGACATAGAAGCAGTGGTTGCATAAGCCTTCTTACCATGAGAAACAGGTTAGGCACGGAGATATAAACTAAATATCTTGGTAACATTAGATATTTCTAGTATACACTGGTCTCATCCAAAAACACTCTACGAAGCTTCAATTATTTTTACTCGTCTATCCTGATTTGGCTATAAAATAACAGCAATGGTAGTTTACATGGGATAAACATTAAGACCTTTTGCGACTGAGGATTTAGAGCTCAAATAGATTGGCAAGAGTCTTTCCCCTCACACAATGAGCCAATCTCACTTTGGCATGGGAGAGTGAGGTTTGACCTGACTAAATGAAGCTATAACCCATTATTAAAGGCACCTGTTTGCAATTATATCTAAGTGCAGTGACCACACCAATTTCTCCACATTATTCTTTTGGAAATCTTCCTCAAAGGAAAAAAAAAATTGCTTGCTTACAAAGGAAGCTTATTATTTTGACCCAGCCACAGTATGGACAAACACCACCATAAATTTGCCTTCAGCGAGATCACTGGCACAGAGAAGCAATACAGGACCACTTCGTGTGGGCAGTTATGGATATACAGGTCTGGCTCCAATTATCTGCTCCAAACCAGCTATTTTCAAGCAGACGTACAGTTCTTTAACTTGAGCCTTTGTCTACAGGAGTGAAGTTGATTGTGGGACACCTTGTAGTACCTTTGCAAATACATCCATGCACAGTAGTTGGCAAGAGCACTGTTTAATCAGGATCTGACACTACACATCTGCTTTCTGATGAGCATCTCTGGGGACTGCACAGGCAACGCAAAAGGGGGTGGCACAGAAAAGCTGGTTGTGAGTTTCTAAAGTAGTATGATCTTGGCAGAGAGGTGAAGCAGCAGTTACACCAGGTGCAAACTTTTAACATATACTCCATATTTAAATCATTCAAACATCAGAATTAATTTGAAGAGAATAAACAATTCATTTCACACAGTCAGAGCCATTTGCCCAGTCCTGACACTCAAGCATGGAATAGCTTTAGGATGTAAAATAAATTAAGTGCGATATACGACCTGGCAGATGTACTCAGTGGCCACAGAAGAGCATTATGACTCCAATTCTTCACAAGTAAGCAGTTTAGTTTAGAGTTTGCTGCTGTATGAGGAGAACTGCACACCTCCCCATTATCAGAGGAAAATACCTTGGTACAATAAAATCGAAGCTAAAAGAATGCCAAAGCTAGCTGCTTGAACTTGTTCTTCTAACACCCTCTGTAGGCTTCCAAAATCAACCTGGTTTCACTTCTAAGAATCTGGACACCAGTGTTTAAAAGCCTGACTATGGATCTAAAAGCCTAATTTTAAGCACTCAGATTTAAAACTTGCAGCCTTATTTACTAAAGGAAAATAAAGGGAGTGAGATACCTTGAAGACAATACTGGGGAAGGTATTAAGCTGCTTGCTTGTAAATCTCACAGTATGATACTGTTCACGCAGTGAGGGAATACAGTTCTTACCTTCAAACAAGCACTTAAAACTACAACACTTGAAGACAACTGGAAAGATGAACTTACTGACCCAGTAATTGCTGGGACCTTTTTTCAAAGAGCAGATTGAATCACAGATAATAACTAAGCCTATTCTCTCGTATTTATGAATAATTATTCTAAATTGGATAGGGACAGTTTTCTGGATTAAGAAGAGTGGTCAGGCTTCTATATTTAAGGCATAGAAAAACAACTTTGCAAATCAAAATTTGAAGTGGAAGAACTCCTTAAAACATACACCATTTTAAATAAACCATTACGTTTTAGAGAGAAAAACATGATTCTAGAATAAACACATATAAAGCAGTTCCAAGGGGTTATTTTTTGCAATGATATACACTGATGGATCTGTAAGTACAGACATGTAGGGTTTTCCCCCCTTCTTAACTTCTTATTAAGGTAGGGGAAGATTGAAAATAAAATTGAATTGGAAATGTACCACAGGCCTTTCAAAAATTCTTTTTGAAATCTAAATCCTAAGACATGGAATCATGTTTCTTGAAAAAATAACGTACAAGTGTGATATTTGCATCATTATTAAAGCACAGTATTAAGAAACAGAAGAGAGGTTTTTTTACAGTATTTCTAAACTGGTAGCTTGCTATAACAATGCTAATGTTTAAATTTTGAAATAATAATCAAGTGAAGAACTGTCATTTCATTCTTCCCTCTTCCCATTTTTCTCCCCTTTTTTTCCCCCAGAGAAGGAGAGTGAGTTGAGAACAGCTGTTTTGTCATCATTCTAGAGTCAGACGTTTTCAGTCTTTCCAGGGGAAGAAAATGCAAATGCATCAACCCAACAGCAGCCTGGCCCAGCACATTTCTTTCCCTTACCTGCCCAACTATACACATTTGCTCCAGGACACACACCAGAAGTGATTGTCAACACACCTGGATTGCAGCAGGCCAACAAAAGAGGAAATTAATGGTGAGAGGAGCTGCAGTCCTTCACCCATACTAACATCAGTGCATACAAACTGAAGCCTTTTTGTAGCTGAGTGAACAGAAGAGTTAAATCCTTCTACAGACAAATACATTCCAGCTGATCACCCGTAAGACATGCAACAGCAGGTCACCAAACTGAAATCAGTACTCATGTTTTGTAACCAAGATACTTCCCCATAAAGTGTTTTTCTGTGTAAACAGTGCAAGAAGCAAGCATAATGTTGGATTCGATTTTTTTCCTCATCACATCAGCAGCAGCTACATCTATCTGCTGGTCTCATTTCTGCCTCACTTCGAGGACCGATCCCTACCTCTGTTGCCAGAACAGCTTTTGACAGTGAAAAACAGTGGAGTAACATTTACAGACAGCCCTGCCCGAGACATTGTAGACAGAAACATTACCTCCCCCTGACACAATAGCTGGTTTTGGATTATCAGGGCTACCAAAGCATTGTGTTTGGGGGGGACCATGCTTGCACCTTTCAGAGTTTGAATTCACACTTAAGTTGAGCTACAATTTTTAGAGAGCTACAGGCATGACCTATGCTTTATGCACCAATAAAGCCAGTGATCTGCATCCCAATGTCTGCCTTGGCTATTTTTCCCCCTCAGAACCATAAGAATCTTCAAACACCTGACTGACTGAAGTTAAGCAAACAAGAGTCTCTGGAGTACAAAAGATAGTTTTCCTACAAGTTCAGCTATGGAACTCGCAGCTGCAAGAGCCAAGTGAAAAACTCAGCTGAGCAACAGGCAGTAAGAGAATAAGGTTTCCTTACTAATTTGACTTTCATGCAATAAGGTCTTCTTCCCTCTCCCCTCATGCAAGCACGTGCAATGCCAAAAAATGAAACTATTTCCTCTACAGCCTCAGAAAAGGAGAGGGAAAAAGTTAACAAAACTTGGTTTTAAATCCTTTAATAAAAATAGAGTGGAGTACTAAGGCTAGGGAAATGCCTGTCAAGTCAGGTCAACTTAGTTTAGTAACGCAGCTGGTAACAATAATACTGTAACAGATATCAAGCTGGTTTCCACCAAGTCAGAATCCCAGTGTGTCATGAGACAAGCTTTTTATGGTCAGTGTTGTGCCACAGAAAAAGATCAGGGTAAGCAGCCATGACTTCAGGCAGCACATACTAGTCAAGTATGACAGCCAGGACCCAGGAAATGAAGAGTAACTTGAAATTTTTTTTCTTTTGCTTTACTGTCTATTATGACAGTCAGTCATAAATCACAGTGTTCACGTAGGCAGCCATCTCACCTATCTGACAACAAATTATCTTCTCCCTGATGAGTCAGTGATCAATAAGACAGGAGATAAAACCGTCAACAAACGAACCAAAAGTTTTTCCTTCAATACCATATCACTCAAATTTCCCAAAGTTGCTGTGTACTAGGAAAATCGTGGACACTCCATGTGGAGTGCCACACCATGAGAATCATCCATTAGAAACACAAGACAAAAAACCTTCACTTGGATTTAATCACAGGATGACAAAACAGCTACATGTCTAGCACTCTGTGTGGACTGATCCTTTACAAACAAAATTGCAGGCAAGTGCTGCCTTCTGCAAGGTCCCAAAGCTGATATTTTCACGCATGATGGACCTATTAGAAGAGAATCAACTTAACATCCAATAGTTTAGAATACCTCAGTTTCAGATTAATTTATAAATCCTCATTTTAAATGGGTACCGTATATTACAAGAATCAGAATGTTCCTAAATTTAATGAGTCTTCAAAACCTGGACTAAAGTCTGCATCTTGAAGCCAGGTCTGGTTGCCACCAATTCCTACACACCCATACTGTTGGCTTCATAGGGGAGCAGTTTAATTCTCACTGGAGAGAAAGACAGTCACATTGCAAATTAGAGCCAAAGAAAAAGATTATATGCTATGGTCTGGTTTGCAGACTCCTGAAATGCCATATCATTTGAGTACAATATATTTTTATATTAAAGGAATTTGGTTTTTTCCAAGAAAACAGAACACAGCAAAAATTAAGAAAATATTAAAGTAGCACTGGCCTTGGCTGTAAGTACTGGTTTTATTCATACTTCATCATGAGACATGAGAAAAAAAACCCAACACTTTCTTCCAAATATGTATCTGCAGTTTTTTCCTGGCAGTATTTATTTTTTAAAAAAAGAAGGAAAGAGGGAGAAGAGTAGCTTATTTTTTTAAATACTTGAAACATCTGTTTAAACTATTGAAAGTTTTATTTTACCTTTTGAGATGCTATATTCTCAAAAACCTAGAATTGATTTGCAACTAGAATGAGTGTTATAGATCTGACTAGATTCAATATTCCAGCAGCTATGCGAGTTATTTCTCCACATGGAACTGGTTCATCTTGCTATATACTAAGTGGCATTTATACCTTTTACATGGTAGATGTGGTAAAGACAACGTGCAATACATGGAAAATCATGTAAAATCCACAGATCCACTTTAATTCCCTTAAAAAAATTCCTGGGACTATTTGCCACTTTCAGGAGAGAATATTGAAACAGTCACTTTTCCTTATGTCTTAACTCAGGCTGTTCTTATCTGCTGTCCTAAACTCCCCAGAAATTAAACACACTTGCATAGAAGTTGCTGAAGAACAACACGTGGCTTTAGGCAACCAACTAAATTCTGGAGTTTTGGGTCTAGTTTTGCCTCCAAGCTCTACCCAAAAGCCTCTCATTTGAAGAAGCATCCATTCCACTTTTATTCAGCCTCTTTAGAAACAAATTCTGCAGGCTTAGCTAATTTCTACTGCATTTCTTCATCTCCCATAGCAGGGAGGCATCCAATCCCTTTTCCTCACTTACCTCCAGCAATTCTTATAGACGAGGCTCCCAAAATCCTTCCCTTCTGTTCATACAGTCTTTCATTCAAAACCTTTAGAAGATGCCCTTGATGACAGTGACACTGAAGCACTCTGAATATCCGTGGCTGCTCTCAGCCCCAAGCACTTGAAAAAGTCTTCCCCACATCCTTCACAGCACGATGCTTGACGGGGGCCCACAACCCCCCCAAGGTTCCCCATCGGTAGAGGGATAACAGCTTTCGTTTGCATTGGCCCACCTCAAAAATTGGGTTATGTTAGCAACTAAAGCACTGGGGTTTTCAACATCACTCAATTGACTGTATGAAATTTAGAGTAATAAGTTACAATGTCATAAATGAAACATTTTTGTTAAACTTTTTCATAACCAAAGATTGCTTGGTTTGTTGGGTTGGTTTGGGTTTTTTAATACTTTAATTCTTCTATGCATTACCAGGTATGGTAAAACTGGAGTGCACAACATGCAAGGCTCAAAAAACAGTATTTGAAAACAAGTGACAGACTAAGTTATTGCCTTTAAACAAAGCAAAATTTATGGGAGGAGAGAAATAAACTGTAAAGGGATGGACAGTGTGAGTCCTCTTAGAAAAGCCTAAATGATCCATGCTGAAGAAAGATTTCCATCTCCCACCAACATGAGACAACGATCCTGACCAAGTCATACTCCTACTCCAGCTGTGAGGAGATGCTGAGGTAGCAAGGCAATTCCTTCTTTTTCTATACTCCCCCTGTTAACTTTATGTCTAGACTGAGAAGATTCATCTGTCCCTACTTGTGATTCCATACAGCTCTCACTGAAATCTGGTTTCCATTTTTTGTCATTTCACCTTTAGGATCATAGTAATCAAAAATCCAGTTATTAAAGGATTTTTAAAGGAGTGGCTGGGGGTTCTTAGCTAGTGTTTTTCTTTCAAGTTAATAGGAACATCATCACAAAACATATCAAGCTGCTTTGAAAAAAAAAAAGATGAATGACAAATGATTACAGGAGTAGTCAAGAAGGTATTCAAGCAGCATCAGCCACTCCACTGCAGGAGAAGTGTCAGAGAAAGGAAATGGAGGCAAATCTGTCTCCTTCCTAAGGTAATTCCTTAACTCTTCAGAACCGCTCCACAAAGACTTTAAATAAAACAGGTGATCAAACTCCAGTGCCATTGCTACTGCATCTTTTTATTTTAGAATCTATTTTGGTTGGGGTAGAATTCTTTCAACACAGCCTTTTTCCCCTCTGCTGATTTTGCTAGGTGATATTTTCTATACACATTTATGTCATTTTATCTCTGCATTTTTTATGAGGCAAATACATTTGGGAATGAAACAGAAGAGACAGATTTGGATACATTGAAGGTGGCTACAGAAGCCTTCTGGTGCCAAAGCCTTGAATTGGCTCAGCTATCCTGCTGGTTGCTATTATGCAGTTTCCAGTTTTCTGAATTTTTTGCAGATGAAGTACATGAGGGTTGCTCTATTCAGGGTGACATGTAGTTATTCACTCAAGGATTCATTTACTCCTGTGGCTCTAAACCAAAGCAGCAACAGCCATCAGCTGCATGAAAGAATAAACAGAGAATACCCATAAATACCCGCTTCTAGCAAATTTGTAAACCTGGACTGTAAAGTACAGCCTGTCCGGAGGTTCTTTTGTGTGTACATACTGCAGGGCTTTTTAGGAGGCAGAACTAAAAAGGGCTATAAAAGAAAGGAGACTACAAGGTACCCACAGAAGCACACAGCAGAGGAGCAACGGAACACAGGATCCAGCACTCACCAGGAGCAGAGGGAAAAGGGTAAGAAAAATTAAAATACATGGAAGTACATGGGTTGAGGAGAGGTTCCTACAAACCTATGAAAGTAATTTTACAAACAAAATAGTGGTAAGAAAGCATTTCAGAGGGAAACGCTTGAAGACACATAAAAGCAGCAATAGTTTCTCCCTAGAGATAATATTAGCGTAAAACCTGCTTTAGCTGGGTGTTAAAAGGTGCCAGTAAGCTGAGGGCAGAGCAACTATGTTTTCTTCCTTTCACTTCTGAAAAACTATTTAGATTTGGCCTTCCTGGCTTACAATGTCTCTTTGATAGGAAATTCTTAGTCAGACTAATACAAAAGCATTTATATGCCAGTGACTTAAATTTGGACCTTGTAAATACATTTATGTTTCTGTAACAAAACATATTGCCCTAATGAAGACTAAAAGTTACAGTTTGCATCTGAACAAGACTTCTCAATTTCCATTAGTAAAATTGAAAGTTAATTCATTTCAGAACACAAAGACTTGCAGAAATGGTTACGGCGTTTGTTCGCATCTCCCTCACAGTTCCTCCACAAGCTGTCCAACATCATCTCCAAGTGCTCTGTAAGAGGTTGGAACTGGTGTGCAAGGCTGGCAGATACATGGCAGCTTAGTACTTCATTATTGTTTTGTTAGTGTTGTTGAAATTTTTAGAAACTTGAATGCATTAGGTAGCCCATTGCTGCATGTAAGCTATCAGGCTAATTAACACTTTGACAGGCTGCACTGCTCAGCTCCAGCCAAATCAAACTCCACAGCAACACTTCCATCAGCAGTGCAGGAGCATGACAGTGCACTCTGCACAGAGCTGCAGAACACACAGCTGTAGTTCACTCTGTTTGAACCCTTCAGCCCACATATGGAGCTGGTGGTGATTCGCACATGTTTTTGGAAGAGTTGAAGTCACACAGAGCAACAGGCTGGATCAAGATACAGAACCAGGCTGTCCTTAACGCTTTTGCACCATCCCCACCTTTGTTGAATCCAGGGTTTATCGTAGCAGATAAGCCCAGAACCAGAGCAGCGATGTTTTTATTATGAAGTTTTGCAGGATTTCTTTAAAATTCCAAATGTAGCACAGATTTATAAGGCAATTACTTTTATTTTAAAGCAAAACACTTAAGGCTCTTATTGACTGAGTATTAGCAGTGCATCAGAAGGTGGAATTCATCCCTTAGGTTTTCTTCAGGTCCCTCTAACATATGCTGGTATACTGTACATATGTAAAAAGAGAAATATTATAGTGGCAATAAAAAGCTGCAGCAGCTAACAGTAAACCAAGAGATGTGCTCTGCAGGAAGGCTTAAGAGGTTACTCCATTTCAAAGTACTACCCAGACTACTTGCTGGGTACAGACTTCACATTTCTACAGATGAATGATAGGAAGTACTGAAAGAGTTCCACATTTTAACTGCAACATTGTCTTGGTTCCTTCTGTATTTTCACTCAAATTGAGAAAGGGAAGGAGTATTTGGGTAAAAATTAACTATGAAGAAAAAACATAAGACAATGAGACTGACTTCTCCAGCACACAGAGACTCTTCTGATCATATTTCTTCTATAAATAGCACTATCTTCTTCAATTCAGATTAAAGGCCTTGCCAATGACTGGTATTATTTTCCCTCTCTTTGCCTTTATGATAGTGCTCTGAATTCATCTCACTTAGAGAGGACACACATGCCAACTATAACATCCTTGGCTTTTGAAGAACAGCTATACTAATGTCATTTTAGCTTGCTATCTAAAAGTTAGCATCTTTCTACTAATTTAATCTATTTTTCCACAGAAGCTATTTGAATTTTTTCCATTTCATTCCCTTCAGGAAGCTAATTCTAGGTTTTCTATATTCCCCCTCAAAGTGTCTGTTTTACAGGCTGATAAAACCTTCAGAGACCTTCCAGGTTGGAATAACAAAATGTCTAAACACAACCTTGCCTGATACCTCTTTCTACTGCATTATTTCAAAGACTGTATGCTGCTTTCGTTCATCCAACCACCTCTGTCTTATCCCATTCAATCTAGTATGTCTTCAAGACACTGATATCAGCAATGTCTCCAGTTTACGTTTCCTGTCTTTCATTGTCACCCATAGAAAACACTTGCTCTGTCATTACTCACAATCTTACAATCACTTGCAGTGACAGTAAGTCACGCTGCTGGAGACCACAATAAAGAGGGACACTCACTAAGCCTTGTGCACAAGTCCTTTGTTGGACTCAGTCTGACTTATGCAACCCAGTGCTGTAACTTCTGCAGTCCTTTCCATAGCAAAATGCAGAGCTTTGTTAGAATTAAGTACAAGCACCATTTCCTCATACCAGTACAAATACTCCCAACTGTTTTCCATTACACAAGATGAAAAATCCTTCACAATGCAGAACCACAGGAACAATCCTGATATTTTAGTAAATACACTAAGCTAGAACGTACACCTGACGTTCTGAGCTGCTTGGGATACTCACATCCATTTCACTGTTTCATTAACTTCCCTTTATTTTCTTTGGCTCCTTCCTTTACAAAAATCCTCTGTATGTTTAAATGCATGGCTACTATTCCATCAGCTATAGTCATTACCTCTCAACACCTCCACTTGTCTTTTTATTGTGACTCAAGCAATAGTCATAGCAGCTGCATTTGTAAATCCTCTGAGCTGTCACTTCAAACAGCAACAACCCACTGATTGCTCCTTCCCCTCCCTCCATTCTCAGCCCCTTTTTTTCCTCCAAGAAGTTTGTTCAAAGTGCCATTGTTTTGTGGAATAAATGCTCCTTGGAAATGTGCACATCTTCTCTCACACTTTTGAGCCTCCACTAAATTTTAATACAGTGTTTTTAAAATACACAATGAAATCAGCATATGCCAGCTCCCTATTTGAGCATTTTAGCAACATTCATAATAAACATATCAACAAATTTCTGAGAATAGAAAAAACAGTATTTGGGGCTTACTTACAAGGGGTCTTCCATCAATTTTTACTCAGGCTTCTTTTAAATAGCAATCTAACAGTAGTGCTAAGGATGGTCTGAGACTCAGTGATGCAATGGACTGCTGGTCAAACCCATAATGATTGTTCATGTGTTCCTGCTATAGGTTTATATCAATTTTATCACCCCCAAAGCAACTGTTTGACTCAGATTATTATGACTAGAAATTCTGGATGGTCAGCCAGAAACTTGTCAGTAAAAATAAAACTAAAAAACTCAAGATGAGAACGACAGCAAGTTGCCAATGCAGAACAGAAAAATTTTTTGCAATATTCTCTGGGATGGCAGCTGGACCATAACCAAATCCTGAAAGCATCTTTCAGGATACTTATCTGCTTTTCCTTATTATTTATGTGCACTCAAGTCCTTCAGGAGCTCTAAACTAAAGTCTTATGTCTTTCTCCTCCATCTCATGATTCCCAACCGGCACAAAGTGTTTCACAGCCTGTGTATGAGCTTCTCCCTTTCGTAAGAATTTCCTTACTACTGATCCATTTCATGTTTTGTAACTATTAGGAGTGAACAGCATTTCTTAACATTCTCTCCTCCATGGTAATTTACCTTCAGGGCTAAGACAAAAATTTGGAAGATTTTTTGCTAGTATTCAGGGTGCAACTTAAATTGCAAAAATAAATCCGATTTGTTTCAATAAAATCATAAAACTCCTCTCCCTGGGGAGTTTCAGTACACAGGCATATCATCAGGTTAGCTATGAAATCCAAAACACTGGTATTAATTCACTACAGGGGTTTTTTTGACCATGCTTCAGTGGAAGGTATAACATGAATATAGAACAACAAAGTTGTTGCAGCAGAAGTAAATGTAACTGTGTAGCAGAAGGAAATTATTAACCATATCTATGATACTGAGTGGTTGCAGTGAAAGTTCTCCTTGTATCACAATGTTTTATCAGCTGAAAATTAGTATTTTTTTATTTTTAAACATTTGGCATTGTCTACATACAGCCAACCAGATTAATTACTTGTCTTTCTGAAAAAGTAATTTCCCTTTTCAAGACTATATAAAAGAAAGTTTAAAATGAAGTTACTTGTATCAGGACTTGTCATTTTGCCGAGGATTGTTCTGGTGAGGGTGCAAGTGCCACTGAATACACTACAGTGGAATACTATCACTTTCAAACATTGCAAGGATTATTAAAACAAAAAATATTTGGGAAGAATGTAAATGTAATGTCCAAAGTTTTGTTCTGAATGATTTTGCATCTGATTTTTATTAAGAAAATACACTAATATCAAAGATGATGACAATTTTTGTTGAAAACAGGAAACATTCATTTTCATGGTTGAAGAACCCGAAAAACCAAAATGTTTCCAACGGATATAAACAGACTTGGAGGGTTCACACATCTAACACAGCCAGACCAGCACCACGATTCTAAGATTTTCTTTATTTTGAAACTCAGCAGTACAGCTTTTTTTGCCTTATTCTTTGGAAAACAAGGGGAGGGGTTCTCAGTAGTAGCCTGCTTACTCAGATACTGAGCACAAATTCTTGTTCCTTTGAAAGCAGCAATGGAGAAAAGTGACAGCATACCCTCCCATCTAAAGACTGTCAGATTCACCTAATGGCTTTGACATACCAGCAGTCATTCCTCTTTGCCATTTAACAGTTTTTGCTCTAGCAAAAGACAAGTTTCTGGCCATGGCCTGTCCAAGCAGCCTAGTGTCCAGCCCTCAGCCACCAGTCTTCCCCAGTTGCCTTGCTAGAGAAAGAAAGTTTTGTTTAACCTGGTCAAATCTTTTACATGACTTCCAGGTTAAAAACCCCAGGGTCAGTTTCGGATCAAAAACCTTCCCTATATTAGAAACGGGCTCCTTAGAAGTGCAACAATATTAAATACTAAGACTAGTGGCAGTTTTCTGCTGAACACCTAATAAAAGGGGCTCCTTATATATATTTTTATAATTCATTCATTTAATATATTTAACCCTCTTCCCAAAATACAGAATCACAGAATCTTAGGGGTTGGAAGGGACCTCAAGAGATCTTTGGGTCCAACCCCCCTGCCAAAGCAGGCTCCCTATCTCATATTACATAGATAGGCGTCCAGACGAGACTTGAATATCTCCAGAGAAGGAGACTCCACCACCTCCCTGGGCAGCCTATTCCACTGCTCTGTCACCCTCACTGTGTAAAAGTTCTTCCGCATGTTGGTGTGGAACTTCCTGTGCTCCAGCTTACAGCCATTGCCCCTTGTCCTGTCCCCACTGACCACTGAAAAGGGGCTGGCCAATTCCCCCTGCCACCCATGTCTAAGATATTTGTAAACACTAATTAGGTCCCCCCTAAGTCTTCTTTTTTCCAAGCTGAACAGACCCAGCTCACTCAGCCTTTCCTCATAGTAATCCTGATAGTAATCACCACACAGGATCAGCAAAAACATTTCAGCATTTATGGAGTTTGGAATTTGTATACTGCTTTTCCTAAAAGTAAGTTTTCCATGATACACAAATCTTCCAAAAAAGTTCTAGTCAGGTCACTTCTCTGCAGTATGCTCAGCCACAGGATCAACGCTGCCATCCTGGATGGCAGCGTTGAGCCCACTGCTATCCTGTAAGTCATATCTATAAGGCACTTGAAGTGAGATTCCCTCAGATCCCTTTCTAAGGATCTAGCCTCTGGCTTTAACTAAAACAGCTTACAAAACTGATTTATTGTCACAATTTGTTTTCAAGAGCTTTATTGCCTGACAATAGATTAACTTGGCTTGCTTTAGGCATTAACAACAGTACATTAGTAGGCCATTATAACACTCTAAAAGTTTAATTTGTAAACTAGTACAAATCATTATTGTTTCACAAAATGAGGTTTCCATCCTATTACTAACATATATTAGCAATGCCAATTGTAGTCTAATTGCAGGCTTGATTTAAGATGCTTAAGTCAATTTTATTGATAAGCAGTGTCACGTACAATATATTACAGATTACCTGGAAGTTTACATCCAGAAAGCTGAAGACACAGCTGCAAGAGTATGTTTTCTTGTTCCCTACATGTTGATTTGTTTCAGGAACCAGACATAAATGATGCCAGAAACAATCCAGGGTGAGGGGTGGAATTACTGCCCGGCAATACAATTTCTCATTTACTTTTATAATTTATCATTGATAACTCCACAGTAGTTTTCTCCTTCCAGTGGAAGAGGATGTGTTTGCTCTTGTGCTCATGCAGCTTCCCAGTAAATCAGTAGAATTAGGTGGTTTAGTAAAGGATCAAACTCAATCGATCAAAATCAGGGGTTTTACTTTCTTACATTCTAACCATGTGACTGCAATAATCTTAAGACAGCGCATTCACCAATTTTTCTTCCTTGCTGTATTTAGCAGAGTTGTCTGGGTTATGGTTAGAGACCTGTGGAAGCACTTGCACCTGTCAACCAGCAGTAAAGTTCTGCTCTCATTATGGTAGGAATTGTACTCCTAGGCTTTCCAAGGAGGTTCTACTCTGCTAGAGGCCGTGAAAGTGTATTAAGTTTGATTGGTTTAATCTCTGATTACACTTCTAAAGCATGCAACGAGTCTGTCATTCTGTTTAGTGTTTGCAGAGCTGTAAGATGAGATCCTAAGAAGCTACAAGAAGCACTCGAGAAAACAAATAATGTCCCTGTCGCCTTCCTGGGAGAGAACTGTCAGCTCCATTAGTGGAGAAAGATATAGGTCAGGCAATATGCAAGATGCTTAGTGCCTTCGTTTTCCATATTATAAAGAGAGCCATTATAGATGACATACAGGCTTACAAGCAAATCTCAGAATAAGTGGCATAATGCCTACTATTAACTACATTGAAAACACTTTAAATATCTCTATCAATACAAAACCTCACACTTTCCTGCAGCTACTAGCTCTTTTAGCTTAGGCCCTTCCAAAAAAATCAGAAGAAAAGCAGTGGTGCAAGATAGGCCAAATGACAGAGTCAGAGACACATTGTCATCAAGACTGCCTCTTTAATGGAAGCAGCATCACCACAAGGAGTTACAGCATGAGAAGGGAAGAGGACAGAACTTATTTTACCTGTTTTCAAGTACTTACAATGTCACATTTAAGTATTATTATACTTGCATTCCAGGTAGGAGACGTGGAAGTAGCAGAAAAATTGTGAAATAAATTATGAAGGGGAAAACAGATAAAGGAGATGAAAGAGCTGGAAGAAACCTAAACCTTAAAAAAAGACCAAGTAGCATTCTGATAGAAAGTACACTACAGACATACATGACACCTATTTACAGTATTTCATTCTGGCAAGAGGGGGGGGAACAACATAATCCTTCAGGTAATGAAGTCTCTCATTGGCTAGCAAGAGATATTTATGCTTTTGATCTACCATACGGAAGCAGAAAGGAGGTGTCAGGGGAGGAGGCTGTGGCACCGAAACAGTGATACTACAGTGGCTTGGTTCAACTGGCCAGGCTTCAATATAAGCCAGCACCACCTGCAGGCTATTTAACTGTACCCATCAGTGAATGGGTTTGCAAAGCCTTTGCATGGTGTCATGAAAACATTGACAGTATCTTGATGGTATATTTAGACACTGGAGAAGTCATAAACTTATGCCAGTCATTGTAAGAATATGGGTAGTCTCTCAGGCACGGGACATCAGCACTATCCAAAATGTCCCTGGAGAACACCACAACTTGGAGATGGACAGACACTAGGGATTGCACACTAATTCAGTAGCTTGAACTCAATCCCAGAGTGAAATTAAGAATTGAGTCTGTTCACATCTCCTTTCATCTGAACTTTATCATTCCTTTCTAGGGCCCTGTGAAGCCTACTGTCACACAAAGCTGTTAATTCATGACTCCTTCTGCCAGCAGTACTAAGTCCAATATGTTTAATGGTTTTGACCCCTTTCTGTTTAAAGAACATCAATAAGTTTCAGTTTTGCTCAAGATTTAAAGCAAAAAATGTGTCAATACAGGAGCAGAGACATCTTGAAAACAAGTGGTTTATTAGTCTAAACATAGCTATGAAAAACTTTCCCCCCGTTATTTTAAAGCACCAAAATTGCTGGCGCGCATAGGAGCTTTCTTACCAAAGAAGGGCTCACAAAAACAGAAGTTTGCACTGTGTTTTGCTTATTAAGCAGCCTTATTGTTTTAAGAGGTAGTCAATTAATCATTGAAAATGTTGCCCTGACTATAATTAATAACTACAGACAAAAGACTATAGGCAAAAAGACAAGGTAGATCAAGAAAAGCAAGAACATCTCCAAGAATAGATTTTTGCTCTCTTTATCACTCCTGGAGCTCACAGATTGCTCCTACAGTGCCTGTGGATAACCTACTGAAAGTAAAAAAATTGAGAAAAAGGGCTGTTAAATCACAGTCACTTTTGAACCTTCAGAGGCATAGACACCAGCAGCAGAGCAGGCAAGGATTGAACAGCAATACCTTGTAGATAAAAAAGGATACCAAGAATATAAAACCAAGTCCTTTCACCCTTCATACAGAAACATTAAAATCAACAAGCACATGGAACTATTTAAAGACACACAAATCTGGAAGTCAAATTTTGCATGAACACACAAGTTCTATAATTGCTTTTCATAAAGAAGTAATTTGCAGCTCAAGGCAAGTGGGGGTGGAGACCAGAAGGGAAAATAAGGGATGAATACTTGGAACTACTTCTTCAGATGCCATCATCTGAAGAATGATGATGCCCCAGCTACTCCAAAGCTGAGAGCTCCTTGGCACACCATGCAGAGGAGAGAAACAGCCTCTTCCTTTTTGCTCCTTAGCAGATGGTCCTGCTCCCTCCCCAGCAGCACTCTGAAACTGCCCAGGTCCTTCCATTCAAACTCCCAATTGTGTTTTGTCACACAACTGCCACCCAAGCCACCACCAGCTGAGCTGCTCCTAGGGATCCATAATCCAATAAGCCTTCACTCAATGGCATTGATTTCAAAAGCCTGGTCTATGTGGAAGAAGCACAATATAGGCTAATACAGTGCATTTGCAAAACCCTCCCAGTTTTTGCAAAAGCTGATATTGTTCCACAGCACTTTGGTTGCCCACAACAGTTTATGCTGACATTTCTTCTGCAAGAGAGTTTAGAAACAAAAAGATACATAGTCCTTTAATTCCAGCTATACCAACCAAAGTTCCAGTGTAAATACTTTGTATTTAAAACACATCACCACCCAATATTGCTAAGCCTACAAATATTTATACTATAGAGTCGGCAAGCAGATTTCTATGTAAGTGAAGATGACAGGCATAACTGAGGAACTTGTTATTCAAATTCATCAGGGGCTATTCCCACTACTCTCAGTGAAATCCAAGACAGTCTTGTCTTTAAGGTTAAATTGAATACTTTTTTTCTATACCATATTCTTGTTGACTGAAAGTAGGCACTCTACCTATGAAATGACTACCAAATATTTATGGTTTCCAATTTATGTATGTGAACATATACATCATGATATAATATATTCATTCCTAGCCTGTATATGTACTAAGTAAATATAAAGACTAGAAATGTATGCATTATTCCTTGTTAATTTTGTCTTAAGAGCTATATATTTAACTCCAAACCCAATTTCCATTCTTTTCTTTGCAACACATTTCATATCTTAAATTATGACTGTTCAAAACAGGATGTCATTTGTATGTCAAAGAAGCAATCAGTTGAAGAAGACTACCATTCAGAAGACATTTATAGGCAAACTGATACCAAAATTTTTTTTAACCTTTAAAAATGCTACAGTATGTAAGGACTATAAGAATTGCTTCTATTACTGCCCGGAGTGCTGAATTTTTATTCATACTTAGGATTATTGCCTTTACAAAGTACTAAATTCAGCAAGCACATGTCATAATTTATGACAGTGATTTCCATGTAAAGAGACATGCTGCTGAACTCAAGAAGTGCAGAATAAAATACTTGGAGAGAAATAAAAATCCTTGCAAGCTGCGCAACACAGAGTCAAAACAGAGTCATCAACAAAGTCCACCTGTCAAGCACAGTTTATAACCCAGACTAGCACCAAAAGCAGCCATGTTTCTTCTCACTCCATCTACAGCAGCCCCAGCAGCTCTTTGAGATGACCCAGTGCAAAAAATCTCTAACTGAGACCCAGAGATCTGCTATCTGATGGACAACTCACCCCTTAGCACAAGATGAATGCTTATGAAGTGTCCAGCTGCCACCTCACACTGAGTCTAAGGCATTTAACTGGAAGGATGACAACACCTACACACAAAAAGTGTGTAGAGAGGTGGCCCAGGAACAAGCAAGGTGACAGTCCCAGAGATGTAAGGAGAAAGGCTTTTGAAAACCTCCCCAGGCACCAATGCAGTGAAGTCCATGGGTATATACCCAGAGATGGATGGACAGGTACTCAACTCTGACTCTCAAACCCATTTTGAAATTATATTTGGGTCAGTAATAATCATCTGTAGATGCTATGCATCCTGCATATGAAGCTGCCAGCAAGCCTCACCAACACACTTTACACATTTCAGACACATTTATTTGAAGCTTTTAAAGCAGCAATACACCCAATCCAGTTTTAGTTACAGATTCAGGACTGCAAAGTTATGAATGTAGCATCAAAGAAGGTAGAGAAATAGAGGCTTGTTGAGGGACAAGTCATGGTCATGCAAGCTGGGAGAGACCAAAGGTAGCAGACTAAGGTGCAGAACCTGCCACCACTGTAGGGAGGCTGCAGCTTCATGAACAGCACCAAGAAAATGAGACTAACGTGAAAGAAGTAGAGGGGGAGCAGAAAGACAGAAGGAAATTAAGATAAGGGACATGGCAAAAGATTCAGAAAGGATTTCAACAGTAGGTTTCTTCAACAACCTACCAATTTTGACCAAACTACCTGAGGCATAATAAAAAGCAGTTTTGCCATGCTTGCATTGTACTGGGCACTTTCCAGCTCAATTCTAGCTCTAGAAATAGCACTAGCGAGACAGCTAAAGCCCACAACAGGCCTAGCATCTCTAGCAAGTCTACTTGAGATGTTATGAATGGGTTATCTACTCAATGAAAATGGCCACAGTGGTACAATGTGTTCATCAGGACTGCCCAAAGCCAGAGTGAACACAGAACTATAATATGTTTTTATTTCAATCATTTCAAAAAACAGTTTAGAGAGAAATTGCATAGTTAGAAACAGTTATCTTAACACAATTACAACAAATGCAAAATTATTTTAAAATTACATGAGCTGCTTCACATGCAGAGTGTGTACTAAGCTCCTCAGTGCCATTCGCACAACCACTTTCACAGTCTGATAAGCCACTGAGTCTGCCACATCAGATACTTATCAGCAGCCACTAAAGGCAGATCACAGCATCACTGGGAAGTGGTTTATTAAAAGCTCAAGGTGCTACAGAACACGGAACTGACCCTTCTAGCATTTTTTCTTACATAATATATTTGCTTTTATTAGAATAGTGTTGATTGCTTCTTTTTGCACTGTTGTGGCATTCAAATGTGAAGTTTGGGATCATTAAACAAAAGGTTTTCCAAGAAAAGTAAGGGTTAACTTGCACTGCAGAGGCACACCAGCACACATAGATGCTGCTCCAGCTCTTCCTCTTCCCCTCCTACTGCCAAGAGCTTTTCCCATACACTCATCTTTGTGTAAATGGAGTAAGGATTTACACAGCCTCAAACTGCTCCCACACAAACCCAAACATTTCTGTTCCCCTTTTTAAACCTCACCTGATGAGCCTATTTTGCTTTCTCTTTACAGGTATAATGCTGGAGGTGAAAGACTGAAATACTTACTAAGATCTTTTCGAAAACACAGAATCATGTAAAAGTCTAGATTTCAATATTCACACTATGTCAGCAAGGAATCATTCTTATTAGAAATTTGGCAGCACACACTCACCATGATTTAATCACCTAACACTTTTTGCCTCTTCTCAGTGGTACTCTGGCTGTATTTACTAGAGACACGTACAATGAAGGCACCTATGAGGTGCCTCTCAGAAGAGCTGTACAAACAGGATATTTTACATATTTGAGCTTCTCCCTGCCTCCTGCGTGTCTATCTTTGATGGGAAGAAAGCTTTCAATAGAAAAAACACATTAGATGCAAGGAAACGGATCTTGAATTATTTGTCAAATGGGGGGAAGAGGCACCAGCCAGCTCACAGAATTCAGAGTCCACAACAAGTTGATGGCCACAAATCCTGACCTCAGTAGGGAATGGTTACACAGTAAAGGGTAACATGAGGAACTCGGACTTCACAGCTAAAATAAATAGCAGCAATGCTTAACACATCAAAAGAGATGATGCAGGTCCAGTGCTAAACAATTACTGCACTTTCTGGGACAGTTAGGTAACTGCAAGCAGAACATCCAGCTGCATTCATGCATAGGAATTTCAGATACATATTCATAGACTTTGGAGCTATAGTGAAGCAGCAGACCTTTGGGGGAAGTAGCATTCACCTTCTGTGTAATGGTATGGGTAAATAAACACTGTTTGGGAAGGATGGACTTGTATTTTCTGTGACAGTGAATTAACCATCAGGGACCAATTCCTGTCTTTTAGTAAGTATTTTCAGAGGGATGAACAGAAATTCCACATTTAAGAGTACAAGGCCTCCCCCACAGCCATTTTCCAGCCCTAGACTGCAGCACCTGAAGCTCATAACAGCTACAGTGTCAGGGCACATGAAGAAAGTTTTGGTTTATAAGTGCAGGAATACTTTTTGATTTTAACTCTATAGCTATAAATTTGAACAAGAGATGAACTATGTAACATGTGGAAAAATATTTGGAAGAACACCTTACTCCACCTTGCAGGTGAATCTGCTCAGAGACTCATTTCCAGCTGTGAAGCTCGGCCCCAGAGCCTCAAGCAGATATTGCAGGCAGGCAGCAGAGCCAACAGCTTCCCATCCTACTGTAAGAGTCAGAATTATTCGCTCTAAAGCAGGGCTTCACACATTCTTGCATGAGTAGTCCAGTGTTTTTCCTAAAGCTCTAACATGGAAAAGTTTTGTGATATGTTAAACATAGTTGTTCCAACTTGAAACTTTCTAGCTTTCTTGAAGGGTGAAAAACACTAACCCCAAAAAAGCATCTGAAAGACCCAGAAAAGACCAACCTAAAGGAACTTAATGAGTCAATTTTTCATTTCTTGACTGGGAAGACTTCATTATTATGTTTAAATTCCAAATTGATAGTATTACATGGGGATTTCTACTCAATTCATTTAATGAACTATTGAAAGTTAGACATTGTATTTGAAGTAGAAACAATACTAGTTTTTTTACAGATGCGTTCAACTTGTAAATTTGCTGAAAGGTGGAACAATATTCTTACCAGCTGAACCCAAAATTAAGGTCAGCATTTAAATTCTCAAAGCCAAGAGCCCTTTGTTTACTTTGATCCCTTTACAAGCTTTTATTATTGAAGCAATAATACCCTCTTGATGTCAGAGACATTTTATGCCATTTTTGACTCCAGGTAACTGAGAGTACCAAAACTAAGCATGCTGTTTTGCAGACATTTGTTAATGCCCAATTTTGGCACTTCTTAGTCAGCAGATCATATTTAACCTGCTCAACTTCCATTAGCTCAGCAAAGGCACGTTGATCTAAACTAGTGCCTCAAAGGATTACAAGATTTAAAATGATGCTTTGTGAAGAAATTTCAAAGCTATGCTTAAAGATATTACAGTAATAGTATTACATAACAGCACAGGCTCAGATCTTGTACAATGGGCTCTGGACCAGACCACGTGCAAGGACTGTCAGAACACTGTGCAGCCCAGTCACCGATACTGAATTGCTGCCACTGAATTAAAACAGAAATACTCCTTAATGTTGTCAGGGTGGTTAAACAAGTGTCCCATTGTTTCTAGAAAGTCATCATTACATCGGATCTGGATTGGTACAGAGGCAGACGTCCCAAATGGGACCCATACACTCTGTGAGACAAGACACCTTGCTCTTCAAAGAGGCTCCAGTTGCCTCACTGACCCCAGCTGTAAGGGTCCTTACTGGCAGCCAAAATGCTGCCAGAGGTAGGAGAGTCCCTCCTTTACAGCACAATAGCCTCAGTTTCTTCCTCCAGGCAAAGCACAAGCAGGGATCCTACCCAGGAGCAGAAAATAGCTTTTGACCCTGGGAAACTGTACCAGAGCCATTGCACCAGCAGTTTATTTTTAATCAGTAATAATCAACAACTAGCTAAAGTCAACTTTAATCAAAACTATCAGTTGGCAAAACTTCTAGAATAGCTATACTTTAAGTCATCTAAGCCTCTGTTAAAAATGAGATGAATTACTACAATATCAGAGGGACATTCTGTTCAGAGCCCTGTTATTCTAATCTTCCTAAATGTACAGAACTCAGAGGTAATGCTGAAGTCGGGATCCATCATGCAGAACCAAGGCTAGTACTTTGCCCTAAGTAGTCTATGCTATGTGCTGCATTATATTGCTTGAAAACAAACTCTATTGATAGGCAGCAAGAATAATTTTACCTAATCTAAATATGTAGGATTCCAGAAAAAGAAGGGCAGACAGAAGGCCAAAAGCATGAATTATGCATACCATATTGGCAAACTCCTATCCTACTTTAGAGCTGGAGGTTTTGCATGGAAAAGGAAATTAGGATGGAACATATATTGAACAATTTTCTCCATAACTGGTTCTTACTCACCTTAAATGTAAAATTTTATTTAGCTTATATCACAAGGAGACATCCTTATTAAAGTAGCACATTTATGTGGGTCCCTTTGAAAGGATTTAATGCAAACAAGTCTGAAATAATTGAAGGGGAGACATTTTCTGCCTGTTCTCAGAAGAGCTTAGTGAAGAAGAGTATAGCAGGAAAGAATTACTTTATTATATCGATTTTCTTGGAAAAAAATCAAAGCAAAGTAGGTCAAATAAACCAATTCTCTTTTGGAAAAATCAATAGAAGCATGCAGAACATGAGTGAATTTACATGTCAAAAAGTGTTTGCAACCTTCCTGCAAAACAAGATCTGCACATTATTACTCTAATAAGGCAGGTAATAAAAGAGACTAACTTGGTTCATTACTGCACATTGCTATTGTAAAATAGTTTAAAGAGCAATGTATACACATTTTTCCTAATTTAATCACACCATTAATCTGAAACATGACTGATTATATATTACATTACAACTCACTAAAATATGTTGACTCATAGCACATGACTGGCCTGCAGCTGCTTAAAGCACATCTATTTAAAACTGAAAAAAGTTCTACACGACTTTGCAAAGAAAATTGTCTGCTTAAATCTTTACTCAAGTCATGCATTCTTAATCTCCAAGACTTTCAGCTCTATGACAAAAAGTTTCAACTGTCACCTAGAAGTTAAACAAGCTGATTTCCAATACACATTCTCAGTATTTCAGTGGTTGTTCAACTTCAAGGTAAAAAATAATGTCTACTACTGTTTAGGTACTTGATAAAACCTAAAACTCTTCTGGATTGATCTAGTTTAACATCAAATACATAAAAAGGAGCCCATTCTTTACTCAACCAATATCCTCACGGGGCTACCTGCAGTCCAAATACTTGGACCTGCAAGATTTTTGGAACATTAGCCTCAGTTCAGTGTTAGTAATTACTATTAGTAACATCAGTCACAGTAAAATTAGCTACAGGAATGACTCCCAGTTTCCAGCAGGGCCCAAGATAAGGGCATAACAACTTCTGTCGCATCCTGGCTCTACAGCCTGTTATCTACCTGTAAAGCATCCAGCTTGAACCTCTTCATTACAAAGAACCAGACGCCACACTACACATCTTTCTCATGCATGCAATATGGTCCTCCTCTTCCATAGCTTCCCTACCTTGTTCTTCAAGACAGCAAAAAACTTTGGATGCAAAAAGCATGTATGCATAAACACCTAAAGGGCCTCAGGCAGCTTCACCCAAAAGCTGAATGAAAATGGAATATAATCTACTGGAAAGGAGGCCTACAGGTCAATTTTGAAGTTTTGTAAGCAATATCAAAACTTCTGCTGACTTTGCTAGGAGTTGAATTAATAGAAAAGGAGCATAGAGTTTGAGATATCACTTGTTGATAAACTTTTTCATGAAAAGCAAGGAATGGGGAACTGAGACCTCTTCCATTTAAAAGCTGTGCATCACTCAGATTCACACTAAGGACTTGAACCTGTTTCTTCCGAGACTCCCATAGTAGAGCCCAAGACTGAACCCCCTTTCTACACATTATTTAAGCTTCTTCTGAGATACATAAAAGAAGAACATGAAACAGTAACCTGCCTTCCTACTATTGAGCAAGCTGAGTGCTGCCAGGATCATCAAACCAATGAAAGCTAACTATAAACAGCAATTAAACCCACTTCTTCCCTCCCTCCCCCCCAAAAAGTATTCTGAAGTAGCACTAAACATTTTCCCAACTTCAAATGGGAGTCCTCGTATTTACCTGCTTTTTAATCACAGTTTTCCTTCCTACTGTTTCTGTAACCAAGTCATTTTACTCTCCTGTCAAACATAGCAAGGTAATAACATAAGAGCAAAGGTCAAAATAAGGCTGCACTCAGCCTTGCACAACATCCATTGTTTTCAGTAAAAACTCATCTGGTTTCCCCAGATGCTCTATAAATATCACTTTCTCATGTTTGCCTATCTCCACTCTAACACATATCAATCAGTGAGAAAAATCTCTGCTTTAGATGCACATTGCACAACTATCTGCTCTTTCAATGAAAAGCAAAACCCAAATACTCCAGACAGAAATTATTCCCACCAACTGGGCAGTGCAGAGCAGGTTTAGAAAGCCTTTCCAAACCCCAGTTTTAGCCCACCTCAAGGAGAGCAGAACCCAGCCACAGTTTTTCATTTCTACCATCCAAGTTAACTATGGGAAAAATCCAGACCTTTGCAAACATATCATAATTCCCTGTTTATAGCAACAGTTAAGACACCTCTGGCTTTCATTTTCCTTCTGACTTTTATTCACTCTTTACAACTTCTGAACCACAGAGGAAGGAAAGAGCTGGTGCTTGCCAGTTGCTGCCACTAGCCTGTATGTCCTGCAGACATTCATACAAGAATGATGGAAGCACCAGGAGCAGCTGGTGAGGACAGCAAGCTTACTCAGAGGAGAGGTGCAGAGAAAGGCGATGGGACAGTCAGGCAACCTCTCTTTGGCCACAGCCTGTGGCCTGCAGAGCTCCCATGCCTGGACAGGAGTAGGAGAAAAGTGACCACAGCTCTTCTTTTTTAATTCCTAATTTTTGACCTGTCCTTTAAAGGTCTGACTGCCTGTGGCAACCTTATAAATGTCCTTTTCAAGACCCTTTCTGTTCATTTCTTTCTCCTTTCCCATTCAGTTCATTTTCTTTTCCTGCCTAGCTTTTTATTGCCTGCATATTTTCCCCTCTGCTACCTTCTCCATTTTCTTCAAGTTTTTTCCCATTCAAAAGGGCCAATTTGTTTTTACTGATGAAATCAAATGCCTTTGCAGTATGGCAGTTTCAACTTTGCCTTTGTTTTTTAAAAGAACATGAACATAAATATTTATAGTCAGTGAATAATAAACATCAGAAGAGTTTCCTTGAGACAGTATATTTTTAATTATGCATTCATGACTGGCAGATATAATATATTTGACTTATTTTTGTATATTTTACTGCAGAAAGTCTTGGTAAATACAAGGTAGAAGAATTCAGAATATGTTACTCACCACATTTGTTTATCCTGGTAGCCATATGTAAGTTTTATGTCACCCAACAAAGGCGCTTCTCATTTTCCTTCTTCATGACTCTGCCTGCTGTGTGTTAAAAAATAAATAAATAAATATTCCAAGTAACATCAGCACACCAGAGCAGGAAGAGAAAGGACACACCAGCCTTTCACTCTCTGTGTAAGAGGAACTACACAGAGACAAGACTTAGACCTCACCTGCTCAGGGAGTTGTCCCCATTGTAACAACCAGCAGACTGAAGTAGTGAATTAAGTCTAGACTTAAAGTAAAAGCAAAAAAAAGCAATCATGACCTGCAGCAGACTTTACCTACTGCACAAAACTACACGGAGCTTCATCAATACAAACTGCAGCTGCCTTTACCTGCAGCTCATGGCATAGGCACACCAGCAAGCAGCTACTGAGCTGCCAGATAATTCAACACAGACATAGCTGCAGAGGGAGAGTTCTGGTCCCAGTTAATTAGAAGTGGACCTAAAGCAGCCAATGGACTTAAACTGTTAAGAAAACAGGTGGGACTTCTTTTATGATGATCACCCTCTAGAGAAACTGTTTGCTTCCTCAGAGGGAGTTTCATCTCATACAGCTGCACAGACATTTCTCTATTGGCCTTTGGGAGTCCAACCATATCTTAAGTTCTTTGGCACAAGAGCAATGCCTTGCATGCTGGTCTCTACACTGAGAGTAACAGAATCACAACAGGATTACACAGAACCAAACAGAAATGTGGGTTTGATTCAGTTTTTCACTCCCTGGGCAGAGGACAGCTGGATTACATAACTCCCCAGCAGCACCGCAGTCAGTACAACCCAGCAGCACCCAACCAACATCAAAAAACACACCTCAAAATAACTGTTACAAGGAGCTCAAGATAGAAAACAAAGCAAGACATCTCCTGAGGGAAAAAACAGAGATTCCTACACTTATTGCAACAGCTCCAGAAGAGGCACAGCCTTTTCAAGCCCTGCAGGGACTAAAGCAGAATCCCCTGGCAAATCAAAAGACCTCTTATTTCTGCCACCACAGAAAACCCATGAACAAAGAATCAAATTGGAAAACTTAATGAAGTACCTGGAAGGTAGCTCAGAGACACAATCCCAGCACACCCAGGGCAACACCACACCAAGCCCAAGCAAACCAGCTACCCTCCTGCCTCCCTAGCCATTTATATGGCTCTGGATCAGAGTAACCCAATGCACCTGCTCCAGCCACTCTGGCTCCATCAGCTCCTCCCCTACCTCCCCCCAGGTCTGCGGAGCCTCCCTGCCTGCAGCAGGGCTGTCGCAGCCTCTGCCATGATGCTGAGGGCTTTGGTTAGCACCAGGTGTGTTAGGAGCTGTGCCACCCACCTTGGTGGGGATGAGCAATTTGCTCAGTACAACAGAGCTTGCATGAAGTGTATAGCTGTATGTTTGCTTCCAAGTAAGGCTAAAGGGGGCTGACTAGCAAATTTAACTTTGTTACACTATAGTGTACCTTTAGTAAGATGAGGTCAGTGTTGGCCAGGAGTCTAAAGAAGCATTTCTATGGGAAGAAATAGTCTTGAAATATAGCCCAGATTGTGCTGTATCTTCTTTGAGTAAGTCTTTGTCTATTTACTGAAGTGTTATTGCTTTAGAAATGCAATTATTGCTGATAATCATTTAAATCAAGGACTTAAACTGTTCACTGCAGACCCCATGAGACCACTGAATGCGATGAAAAAAAGCCTCTTGAATTCTAATAGGAATAGAAATGCTGTAATAAATGCTAGTCCCATTTGCCTGTGGGTATCCAAACAGTTTTCTTACACAATTATCTGGAAATGTATCTCAATACACAAGTATCAGACACATTTGTGGTAAAATGTATTTACTGCCAGACAGACTTGGTGATATATAATGTAAAATTAGGGGCAAAGGAGGAGGACAGACTGGTTATACTCCTTGGTACTTACTGAAATATATCTGGATATATTTATTCACCATTATTTATATTAATGATTAGAAGAGGTGATCAACAGTAGCGTGCGATAATGAGCTACAGCTAGGCAGGACCTGTGCTTAAGAAGATTTTTCTTCTAGAAGCTGTTGAGAGTCTTTGGGTTGCAGGAAAGATCACAGCAGCAGAGGACAGCTACCTCTTCAAAGCTGACTGCAACTGTGAGTTTCATGAGGGCCCCTTGCAGTAGTGCAGCACTCCTAGTCTTGCCACAATCCTGAGGCATAAAGACCAGCCTTGATAAAAATCTGTCTGAAACATTCCAGCTATCACACTGGACTGGGAGGCTGAAGTGATCGCAAGGGAAGAGGAAAGAGAGAATACATCTCCCTAATGTAGTGTTGCTACCCCTGTGAAATACAAAGTACAGACCTATTTAACAACATGGTCCAAGTTTACATCTTGAAACTGGCACAGGCTGATGTAGAGGCAGGTATGTTTTCTTATAGTGTGGAACTAGAGAGAAAGTTTTCTGTATGTGTGCTGTTTCCCTCTTTTTCTGGCTGAAGATGGAGATACTGGCTTTATAGAAAAAAAGAAGAAAAGGAAAAAAAAAAACCAGACCAGCATTCTAAATAGAAAGCAGGTATGAAAACCTGTATTTGCCACAAATGATTTGATTTGCTTGACAAGTTTAAAAAAAAAAAACTATCAGGATAGACTGCTGTGTTAGGAGTGGCAATCATCTGGTTGGCAACTTCTCTTTAGTGATGTACTTTCTTTAGCTAACAGGAGGAGTTTGCTGCTCTCTTGGAGTTCTCCTTTTGAACAGTGAGGTTCTGTTGTTCAATACAATAAGCAAATATCTCATCACAGAATTATATCTAGGATACAACACTGAATTTATAATGACTGTTACCTGAGTAGTAAGCTGCCATAGGGTGAATAGTGAAGAGGTCGTTTTGCTCTCTGGACATGCTGTCCCATGACCACAATGGAAATGAAATGTCTTTGTAGCTCACCTTGTTACAGCTTGCTCCAAGGAAAGTTTTCTGACCCCAAACTCCTTATTCCCAACCTTCTCCAACTGTTTTGTTTTGTGTAAAGTTACAGACTTAGGGCAACCCTACCCAAAATATTATTTTATTTGAAAGGTATTGCTGCAATGTAACAGGGTTTTAAATCCCTGTTGGGGGCAAAGAAAGAGTTTTGAGCAAGATGGTTGCCCTGAAAATATGAAACTCACTCGCACTGTAACACACCTCTCCAGACCCCTCTCCAGAATAAAGATGGAAATTCTGCCAATCGTTTTTCTTCTTTTTTTACATTTGTAATTATTTTGAATTCATATGTTACTTTCCGTAGGCGTAAGTATGTGAAGGGGTGGAAGAAGCAACAGGGAGTGTTTTGCCACTGACTGTTTTATTTAACAACTGAAGGCTCCTGCTGTCAGACACTGTACTGCACGCACACATTACTGCAGTGCAAGGGAGCACTCTGCTCCTGTGTCCCCTCAGAGAGGTGGCCAGGGTGACTTCTCTCTGCCCAGCTGCTTCTGCAAGACTGTGAAAGATCTCACGCCGCAGAAATATGTCTGTCAGGTCCCAGCCATTACTGGCCTTGGCCACGCTGCAGCCATTTACTATAATACCATGGAGTATCTCGTGAAAGGAAATAGCTCTCTTATTGGCAAACTCTACTTCAGTATATCTGTGAGAAATAAGGAAATGAAATGTGTAAATAAACACATTAAAGTGAACCCAAACAAGGAAAAATGAAAAACACTTTAACAGCTTAAAGTATTTTTAATAAACGTATCAAATGTCTCATCTTCAAGTATCAATTACATAAAATCAAGGAAATGGACATAAATACCCAGTAAATTGTGTGCTGCTGCAGTACATGCTTGTTTTAAAAAGAACAAATTGCATCACAGCAAACCCTCAGTTCGGACCTTAAATAAATACTGTTACAAGAGAACTCTCACATTCCAACCGTATCAACAATCACTACTTCTGGAAAAAACAATCATTAAAAAATTACTTACATACACATTAGTGACAGCTACTGACAGGCACTGAATGCAGGTCTGTACATATATCTATTCTTAGAGTAAGTATAAAAAATACTTTAGTAGACTGACTATCTGGTAGAACTAACAGAAGCCAGAGCAATTAAAATCCTTGAAAGTTCTTCAGCCTGTTAATATATTACACCATTAAAAATGTCTGTAAGAGTATCCATTAAAGAATCCCCAGCATACTGTCCAGGGTCATGACTGTAGCATTGAATGAATTGTACTTGAATGAAAACATGTTTATTAAGGGGCTGATAACCAAGCTGCTATGTCCAGAAGTATTTACTTCTTTTGGTTTAAAAAGCTTGTTTTCTGCTGATTTGTTATTAACATTTGCCCCATAAATTTGATTTTTAGGTTTGGTTTTGGGGGTTTTCCTAAGAACTTCTATGTAATAAAGATCCAGTGTTATAAATCACAGAGGGAAATGTGCATGTGGACCACCTCAGTTGGACTTTCCACAGAATTGCCCCTTCATAAACTCCTTTTATGCTTTTATGGACTTGCCATGGGCATTTTTCTTGATGGCAACATCCAAAGAAGAGTTTGCATATATTTACCTCTATTTGGCACCCTTTTGCCCTGCCCTTGCTACAATTCTCTGTATAGCTCACAAAGAAATTCAGAAAATTGAACCTCAATGAGATTACCTTGATAATACAGTGCTCCTTTGGAGGCCACCTTTGAGAACAAGGTACGATACTGCGAATCTTCAGGCTGAGCAGGTGTGATAATGAATTCAAGAGCTGAGAATATGTCACTGTGAATTCGGTTGTTCTCAAAGCTTAATACGTGCATGTTGCAATTTGATGATGCTTTATGCAATCGCAGGGTTGTTACTGTCAGAAACAATCTGTTTACTTTGCATATTTCCACATTTTTGTGAGCTGCCTAGATTCTATCTTCTGCGATTGGAATGGAGATTTACCAATTTATTTTATTTTTCAAGATGAGTAGCCTTGCAAAGGATCTGAAAAAGTCCCAGCATGCAGAATTTGGGAAAATTCTGGGGCATAATGATATTCATGAGGATTCAAATTCCACATTCATCTGACCTTGACAGCTGAAACAAGACTGGAGGATCTCAAAGACCCAGCTTCATGGGTCAGAAAACCCCTGGAACAGAGTAGGGGGAACTGCGCCCTTGGTTTGCCAGTAGAATACTCTGTCATTGGATGGACAGGCTGTTAGTGATGGGAAAAAAAAAAAAAAACCCAACAACAAACCAAACATATAAACAGCCTGGCAGCAGCAATGATGGCTTTAATGGGAGTGCAAAACATTTCTGCTGGTACCCTGTCCATGCAGCCTATGGAGAGGACAGCGAGTCAGACCTGAGATTGATCACTGTACAGCACAGCCCAAGATGCCATCTACCCACCTGCACGGTAGCAGGCTCATGTCAGGAGAACAAGCAAGGAGCAGAGGGCTCCCACCTCTCCTCATCACTTGAAGGAGCCGTTATGAGCTCCTCCCACCAGAAGACAACAATTTGAGTCTTAACCTTTGGGACCTGCTCTCACCTCTGCCTGTCTGCTCATAGCTAAGATGCCAACAGGTATGTCCCATCATTTCTGCATCTGCTCCAGCATGGATCCTGTCAGCTTGGTTTGACTCCTTTGCCTCTGGCCTCAATGGTCCCCTGGCTTGAGGGACTGGGACAGACCTGACTTTAAAGCAGTTGAAAATCCCCTCTGAGCAGTGAGGTTGCTAAGAAAACCTACCTCCTCCCCTGTTAAACTGCTCTGCTTGTTGCCAGCCTGTTCTGCGTGACAGCGCGTCTTTGCACACCTTTACTGGTTTCACCTTCTTAACATAGAAACTCACATCTCACTTACTGTACTCTTAGAAAATCTCTTCCCAACGACTCTCTCACAATAAAGGGATAGATTAAAAACTGTGCTAGTAAAAGTTGTGGTTTATAAGTTGCTAATTTTTCTACTAGCATTTCTGACAATAAAGATATCATATTTAGTTTTATGTAAAACCTTGAAACAAAATAAAAGAACTCCAGTAACACTCTTACAGGCTACTTCAAAAGTTAAACTCCTTTTAAGTGACCTTTACATTGTTAGTTGAACCTTGATATCATATTTCACATACATTAAATCTCTAACATAGACGTGTGTATAGACCATTTATTTGCAAACCTGTAAATCCCATCCATGTCACCAGGAATGACACAAGCACACCTTCTGGATGGTGGTTAATGCCCAGCATCCGGATAGTTTCAATTAAAAGTCATTTTCTTGAGGATGCTAAAACTTTAAAAGGGAGCTTTGTGAAGCAGAATCCTCCCGTGAGATGTCTGAATCATCAGACCCCTACTACAATTTGTTTTACATCACATGCAATATCTGCAAAAATGTGGGATTTAAATACTCGCTTTCAGATTGTGAACAGGATGGAAGTCAGGGTATTGCCTTCTTACTCAAGGGGTAGCATCTACCAGCTGGTGGTGGAGAAAAACATGTTGGTTCTGCAGTTCACAGGCCAGGCTCCACTATACCGACATTCCAACAAAAGTACTGTGCTCTAAATTTGAATCATAAACAGGTGAGTTGCAGAAAATTAGAAAAGATAGTAGTTTATAATACAGTATTGAAGCCTTAAATTTGTAACTAGTTTAATGGCATCAACTATCCCATACTTGAAACCAAACACACCTATTGCCATGCCTAATTGTTGTCTTTCCATTAAATATTCTACTTTGAAAGAGAGAAGACAGAAATTGAATTTTAAGCTTGCGTATTTGTGTATTCCGGCCCAAACTGATACAGATCATTCAAAAACAAATGCTGTTTGTTAATGCAGCAAAAGTGCTGTCGATACATTAACCGCACCATAACCAAGAACAGCAAAAATAGCAGGCCTATATTAGCTGAGTATCTTGACCACAATGTGCACACTTTCCACAGTATTTGATAAAAATGAAAACATCTTGTTATATATTTCCCCTCCCCAGTAGGAAAGCACCAGTACAGCTGGTACCATCCCCTTCTGCAGTTGCCAAGTCCCAGAGGCTTTCTGAAACAATATGTTTCGTTTGTTTTCAGTCATACACTACTCATTTGAAAAATGCCTTCTTTGCATTATGAAATCATAATGATTTCATAAGCTTTGATATAAACTCAGCTTAACTTTGGAACAAGCCAAGACAGTGAGAATTCAGGGCATGGTACACCTCCAAAGCAGGGGGCTTCACAGACTAAGTAAAGGAGGCAATGACCAATTGATTTAAAATCAAACAAAATTGTATGTTTAAAACTGGTTTTGCCACTCAGGCTTCAAAAGCAAATCACTTTTGAAAATCTTCAGATCCATGCTTTTCAGAAGTCTAAGCTTTGTGTTTGAAACCACCTAGAAAAATAAGCCAAAATTTAGATATGCTTTTAAAATCTAGATACGGATTTTGTGATAACAAAAAACCCCAATTTTTCAGGCTTTTCCAGTAGTAAACCAATCAGGTGAGATCAACAGTGGTACAGAAAAGATTTTCAGTATTCCAAAGCATAAAAGTTCTATTTAAAGGAAATAATTTAAGGTAATTTTTTTCCTGAAATAAAACTCTTGCATTTAATCTACTTTTAGGAATGCTTGACCCATGTTCTTCCTGGAGGTTAAAAAAAACCCCAAATATTAGTAGTGGCAAGCTTAAAAATTACTTTTTTTTTTTTTTTAGTCCATGAATTGACAGCAAAGTTAGAGGAACATGTAAAAAGTCCCTGATTTTAATAGCAGCTGAGTCTACTTACTCACCACTTTTCAGGCAGCCCCCAGCAGTGTGCAGCACTGGGCTCAGAGGTTTTGGATCAGTGAAAAAATTATGAAAGCAACTTTTTCCTGAAGTGCAAGGTTCTGCTTGCTTGCTTTCTTGCTTTCTTCCTCCTAAGGCTGTCTGAGTTTTTAATGTAAATTTCTGATTTTTATAGGGTTTCTACTGTTTTGTTCCTTTCCAAGCTGTTTTTTAGGTGTTAGGGAGAAGTATAACAGGATTGAGAAATTTTATAAACTTAGTATTTTCTATTTTAAGATGTTAAGCTAAGTGCATTCCTTGTTTCAAAAGACAGACTAATGAAATTAAAATTAGTCCAGAAAGTCAATTTGGGACTTAGTTTCGTATCTTTTTCACTCAAAATACATATAAGTTTAAGCTACCGAAAAAATAAAACCAGGTTTGGTCCCTAGAAAGCTTAAGAATTGTTCACCCCTGTTTGCTTAATTTAATTTTTTTTTAATGTGGTTAGCATCTAAATAAACCTTATCAAACATTTCTTGCTCCACTGACAATTTTCTGACCTCCTAGTTGAAGATCTGAGCCCTAACTTGGTTTATGGATGAGTAATCACAGCAGGTCCACAGCAGAACCTATCCTAGAACTACAAATATATCATCTGCAGCAGTGTAAATCAAAGCCTCAAAGAGCATCATTTAGCCTGGAGCTAAAATTGCTTGTTTATCAGATGGTGCCTAGCTTAGCATGGAGCAGTTCCTTGTAAATCTCAGGGACCTTTTACAGCATATACTTAAGCAAGCATACTGGCTCCTGGGAGGCTTTCCGAGAGCTTTAATGACTGCAGACTGCTAAAAGATCCAGGCCTTGCTTTAGTTAAGTGGTTACTTGTATAGCTTGGCTCCATTTTGTAAACTCCCAAAGATAAGGTGTCTGCTTTATCTGGGGAAAGAGCAAGCATTAGTTTCTTAGGAAATCTTTATATCCTAAGTGTTAATGTTCTTGTGGCTTTTGGTATTCTGACCTTTGTCTGCTCACTTCTGATTTACGGTGGGAGCAGAATCTTTTCCCCCTAAGCCCTTCCTATGTTTTATAGCTACTTGGAAAAGCACAGTGAAATACTCACAGCACAGCTTTTAAAAGTAGGTGTAAGGCTGCACTATTCATAAATACGTTGCACAGCTCAGGGCTCTCTGAGAACAAGGAAGTAAGGAGACCACCCATCGTATTTCCTATTATTGCTCATTGTTTTATTTCCTGTTAAAACGGGTGGTCACCACAACTCCATGGACGGGTGCAACTCAGGTCCAAGCCCAGGATTGTCACCCCAGTTGGCACCGAACCCCTGTGTGACAGAAAGGCTCAAGAAGTCCAGCCAGGCAGTGGTGGTACCAACGGGAAATCACCCCCTCAGCAACCTTTGGTTCACCGCTTGGAGAAGCGTTCAGCACAGTCATGAATAACGCATTGGCTGGATATACCACTAGGACACCGGTGGCCAGGCAGCTACTTGCTGGTAGATACTTGCATACACTTGATGTAATTCGCTAATTGTAGAGCTTGTTATCTGGGTCTCTCACTTTTTGATTTGAATTAATTAGAGTTCACCTCAATCCAGCCACCTGCTGTGCTGTCACACACAGCATACATTGGTACAACGAAAACAAGGAATTTTTTTAATAGGCTTATTCAAGCAAAATCTGCTCCCGCTTAGATGTGTGAAATGGCATCACTACAATGTCATAGACTAAAAATGGGAACATCATTTATTTCAGCTGGCATGGTAATGATGCAAATGAGAGGAAAAAATGGTTCGTTGCATTTATAGGCAGAATCCCCAATGCATCTGATATCTAATTTGACTTTACCAATTATTCAATATCTTTAAGTCTTCCTCACCTTACGTATTTTTTCCTTGCTCCAAGCAAAGAGCAAGAAGGTCTGATTTCTGTTGCTGTTAGTAGCAGGGTTAACATCTCTTAAAACAACAATTTTCGCTGGTTTTTTGAGTGCAAACCTCCTCCAACACCAACACAAGGATTTGCCCATATTCCTGCGGGTAAGCACATGCCACTTATAGAACTGAAAACACACTCCCTTGCTGCATGTTTTTCAAACAGACCAAATCATTATAACACACAGCTAAGGAAAAGCTAAATAACTTTAAAGGTGCACAGAAGCAGCTGTCTTTCAAAGCTGGAACTTTCAAACTACACCAGAAAATACAAGTTTCCTTGTCCCTCCCTCAGTATTTAACACTGGCAATGGCAGGCTTACATTTTAAGTATTGTATTGAAAATCAAATCCTATGGGTTTCATACACAGCCCAGGTAGAGCAGACTTTTGTACAGAAGATGCCAGCACATCCTGAGTACATCTGGAGTTATTCTTTCAGCACAGGATCAGTAATGGGTGTTGTATTTACTCCATTACTGTGCAAAGATAGTTGAGGTGGCTTCCTGTGGTCTAGATTGGGTTGCCAGGTGCTCAGGGCAAAATCAGTCACCCTTGGCTGCTTTATCCTGTGGGGACATAGCTCTTTTCCCTAAAATTCAACTTTTGCTCCCCATTCAGTACCATTCACTGTTCTGCATTTGATCTGGATGTTCAGTCAGGGACAACTTCATGCCTGGACACAGAGAAACTTCTTTAAATCTGACATGGAGATATAACATCGATGCTGTTGAAAAGAGGAATTGTGATAGCTTCTGATTTTTATTGGAAGGCAAAAGAAAAATAAAACAGGAATTATAGACCAAAAATGACATCCAGATAGCCAGATATTTAGATATATCATATAGCTCGTATCAATTTATTTTTTTAAAGTAATTCATACTGAACCGGTAGAGGAGTTTTAACACTATCCACATTTTCATAGGACCCCCTTCTGTGACATGTACAAAATGCATCATTTACAGCAAATTTATTTAATCTTTGTAAGATTTGGGGGTCTTTTTAAAAAATGCAAACTTCTACTACTAAAATTATTTGGCACGGTACAGCACTTTATCAATTCAGTTTCACTTGAATCTTTAACTCAATTCTACCTCTAGGATGAAAGTGTCAACATTCCCATTTGGCAAAAGAAGAAATTGAAACAGAGCAACAAATTTGGTTACCCAGGATGACAAAGGCTATAGCTATAACTTAGTTAAACATATGGCTCTTGCTTGCACCAGCAAGGGCTGCTCCGAGGAACAGGGCTTTGCGCCACGGAAGCTGCAAATCCCATCTAGGACCTTGGGTAAATATTGCTGCCTTAGCTAAGTACTCCAAGTATAACTTCTGAGCATAGCACACATGCAAGGGGTAACAACTGCCAGCATAGACACACATACATTTCAAAACAAAACCAAACCAAACCACATGCAAGAGTGCACTCTTGGGGGAGGGAGGGGGGCAGAGGGGAAGTCAATGGGAGGAGAAAAGCGGAGGGTAAGTCAATGGGAGGAGAAAAGGCATTTATTTGAGCCTTCTAGTCACTGATCCTACAGTTGGATTCTGCAGTTGGTCACTGGCCTCTCTTTTTTCCCTTGATTACTGTTGCCCCAGGTTTAGCACCGTCTGACTCTGTCAGCTGGATTCTGTCTAGATTTCCACTCTGGACTCTGGGTTTAAATCTTTATTCCATGCATTAAAATATATAAGATGTTCTAACAAACTCATATAAAGTGAGTTTTCCAACCAATATATTCATCAGAGGAAGAATCATAACTATCCACCAAAGGTTCAATCTCCCAATGTCTCTGGGCAGAAGAGGATAATCCTGGACCCATTGAAGTTGAGCACAAAAACTCCACTGAGTCAGTTTGCCTCAAGAGCTGTTCATTTCTGCGTGGCTGTATTCTTAAGAGCATCCATTACTTCAAAACATGTTGAAAATCAATATTTTTGTAACTATATAGAATTTATTGTGTTGGTGTTATTAAGAACTAGACAAGAGCTGGAATTTAAAGGCAAACAATTTTAAAACAGACAAATGGTGCTAATTTTTAACAGCGAGGATAATGAATCAAAATCCTACACGCAATAATGGTTTCTCCAGCTCTGGAAACCTCCTAGGTGAAGTCTGAAAACAGCTCTGGAAGGTTCTCGGGTCAAACAAGTGTTCAGCTCAAAGCTGCAATCGTAGCCTAAATTTATCACTACATCGATACTAAAATATAGATGCTAAAATTAGGTAGCCCAATAATCTCCTCCTGCATGGGCACTTGGGAATCACAGGAGCAGTTTCAAATTCAGAGAAACTGGGGAAGTTACAATGTTCAGGTTTTACCTAGCTACAGAAATATTTCTAAATGGGAAAAATGGCTGAATTAATAAATGTTTACTGGAGAAAACTATTTCTAAAATGCTCCTGGTGGTTAGCAGATAGCTATGGGACTTCAAAGCATTCCCACATCTATACACGTTTTTTGTCTGAGGAGGTTGTTGTCATTGACTTTGCTGGACAAAAATTTTAACACAAATTTTCCAGAGAATAATGTTTCTAACAGCCTTTATCAAAGCGTTTCACAGATGTGAACCATCTCACATGTAATCAGTTTGTTACTCATAAGTACAACTTTATCCATGGTTGTTTTTGGAGGAGACATGACTAACTCCAGCATCAAAAGCCAAGCAGAGAAGAGGGGGCAAAGCAAGTGAGACCGCTGTGCTTTTAAGGCAAGCTGGGGAATACTGGGGTTATTTCTGCCCACCTAGAAACTTCAAGGAGAACACTTTTATTTAACATTGGAGAATGTTTTACTGGTTTTTATTCTTTTTTCCTATTTGATTAGACTTAGGGGATAACAAACCTCCTCTAAACCATGAAACCTCTTTGCACTGATAAATTGGCAAAGGCCCCCCACCCTGTGAGGAGCCTAGTGAGATGTGGTAAGAGGGGCTGGGTCCCTTACCCAGGCAGCCATCCCAGGCATCTGCAGGATCTGTACCACCGGCACTTCAGTGAAACCGCTGGAGCTGCTAGACAGGGAAATAAAAAGGCAAATGTACTTTCTGCTTCTTCTTCCACCTTTAGAAAAATGAGAGAACTTGCTGCAGAGAAAATAAGCAGTGATTTCCACAAGTCAGCCCCATGGGGTCTGGAGAGACTGCACATCGCTCAGCATTCCACGCATACGGAGGGTGGAAAAAAATCAGATCCTACTTCAAACTGAGGTAGGAAGGCTGCACCTACAAAGGAGGTAGCAGTAATACTAACAACAGTTAACTGTCACCGAATTCCTCCTTAGGAATAAAAGAGGATTGAGTATATAAGAAGCACAACAGGGAATCTGCTATTTCCCTTCCCATGTACTAGCACAGGTAACTTCAAGCAAATTTTTTCTTCTTCTGTGTATCCAGTCAGGTCAGTCTAATTAGTGCCACCGAGGCACCAACGGTAAGGTAGGTGGCTTGCATTTGCTGCTGGTTATTTATTTACGTACTTTTACATTGATCTGTAAATACATCCGGGAGCACTTGCACCATCTGCCGCACATTTGTCAGTCACTGAATGGAAGGTGGACATCTGGGAATGTCACTGGGTTTTGTTGATTTTCCCCCATTAGAGCTACTGTTTCCTTTTTGAGTGTGATGTGAGCAAAGAGCCTGGCTGACTAGTGAAAAGGTAGATGGGCATATGTGACACTACCTCCAAATCCTCCGGGTCTGGGTTTTCTCCCAAGTTTCCTGCCATTTGGTAGAGCTCAGAACATGAAAACAGCACGAAACATAAAAAAGATCAATCCTAGCTTTCCTTTGCAGAACGAATGGCAATATTAAGCGGTAATATGACAAAGTGAAGTAACTCACATGTGTCCAGGACATCACAAAACCCCAGATTTGGGGAAAAAACATAATTTAATGTGTTCCCCTAAACTCTGATTTGGCAGCCATTGCACACCCACAGATGAGGGTGGGGAAAGCCAAGGCTGCCTGCCTGGACTCCAGAACCAGAGCCAGGATATTCGTAAATGCTCTTCAGCAAAACCCCCATTTTGATACAAGCACAAGTGATTCAGCCTCACCTCCCCCTTTACATGTGTATCTACTATCTGCATGCTCACAAATATACAACTTCTCACAAGAACGGTCTCTGAAATAATCAACTCTGTGTTAACAAATATTTATGTTTAAATCCCAACTCGTGGGATAACAAAACATAATCACAGATAGATTTTAACATAAGAACTTATATTTTATTTGGAACGTACTTTGTTTATGGTTCCAAGATAAGCCTCTTAGTCTGAAAACTAAAATTCAGAGAGGTATCTGATTCCAGCTACTGGTGTGCAACAAAAAAAAGCCCCACACCCCTATCATGAGAAGTAAAATAATCATCACCAACTCCCAGCACTTTCTGCTTCAAAGATACCAGGTTTTATGGATCCTCCCTCAAGAGAATCAGCAAAGACTGCCACAAGGACAACCCTGTGCTGAGACAGGTATGTGCAGACACGGAGCAGAAATGCTTACGGCACGTGCTGATGCCCAGGGGTATCTCTGGCTGAAGGGACAGCACTCTGTTGCTCAGCCTCTCCAGATCTGAGAGCACAGGGCCTTCACCCTCCCACAGCATGGTTTATCACAGCTCAAGCAAACTGATTGCAGCTTCTGGAAATAGCTATGGCTGTGCCTGACCATAAAAATTTGAGTCTGTGGAGCTGAGTCGTTATTTGAGTAGGTTTGCTTAGCACACATGCTCACAAATTTTTCCCATTTTTCAAGTGGTTTGCCAGATGGCACCCTGCTTAGAGAGTCAGGCATTAAGGATTTAAAAATCCTTCATTTCTTACCACTCAGTCCACAAGATACACAAGGCAGACATTTCTTTACCACAATGCTTGTCAAACATTCTTCTGAACTAAACTAAAAAAAACCCACAACATAACATTCATAACACAGCAGTTCAATGTCAATTGTGGTAGACACTGCTCAAGGTCACACCCAACAGACAGTAGAAGGGCTTGCCTAGTACATGCTGTACCAAGTCATGATACCTGGGAAGTTTTGTTTGCTTTGCTTGGTTTACAATAGTACACCAGAGGGATTTCAGAATTAGCTTGCGGCCTATGAATTTTGCTAGCCATAACAAGTCCATAGATTATTGTAGGCACCCTTCTTGAGCCAGTTGTTATCATGACGCTCTACAAAGATGTTAGAGTAACCAGGGAGTGGCTGTGAGTACACCCAAATTCTTCTCAGAGAGGCTGGCAATAATTGACCTTATCAACACCTACAACTACCTGAAGGGAGATTGTAGAGAGGTGGGTGATGGCCAGGTGACAGGAGATAGGACAAGGGGAAATGGCACAAAGCTGCACCAGGGCAGGTTCAGATTAGATGTTAGGAAAAAAAATTTCACTGAAAGAGTTGTCAGGGCCTGGAACAGGCTGCCTAGGGAGGTGGTTGAGTCACCTTCCCTGGATGTGTTTAAAAAAAGGGTAAATCAGGTACTTAGGGATATGGTTTAGCATAGGACAGGAACGGTTGAACTTGATGATCTTAAAGGTCTTTTCCAACCTTTTAACTCTGTGAAGGGATATCTGTCTGCCCACCTTCCATAGGCTGCCACTGCAGCCTGCCACTCCTGTGGCCAACAGGAACTCAAGATGGGAATAGAGCAACCACATGTTAATCCAATGCCATAAATACTACCATGCTTTGTTATCTTTCAGAATTGTCGCTTGCATTTCATCTAGGTTGAGCCTAGAATCAGTACTATCAAACATTTGATTTCACCTGGTACCCAAGAAATACAAGAATAGCTTTTATTTTTGAAGCTTTTGTAACAAGGATGGAGATATTTCCTAGCCTTCAAATTTCACTTTCCTATTTCCTTTGTTGAATTTTTCTCATCATTTTTCTATTTGCAGCCTTGCTGCCTACAGGATGTTGGTAGTGATGAGATATACATCTCATCCTGGTGTCATAAATGAAATGAAAATAAATACTTCTTATCACTTGCTCTCAGCCTATTTTCTTTCTCATTCTGTTGCTCCTCATTGTAATACGGCATTACAGCCATTTCCACCTTTATGAGAGTCATGGACCAAATTTCCATTCCAAAAGTAGCTCTGAATTTCAAATTCATCCTATATATGCACAACAGTTACCCACAAATATTTCTCTAATTAGTTAGGACCAAAAGAAAATTAATTAGTATCACTGTTCTATCTGGATTACATTCAGGAGCATATAGGATGGTGAAATCATGATAGATAATTTAATGTTTTCATATGGGTCAGGGCTAGAGAAAGGAGTCATAGTACAAAACCAAAATGCTCAATACCACAGACAGTTTAAAAGCTATGCTTGATTGGATGTACTGATATTTTAATTCAGTCCTTAAGGCTTCTAATTTTCTGTTTGAATCGCAAAATAAGAATACAATAACAGGGGGTTGTTGATAGCAGTTTCACAAATGACAGAGAAAGGAGGGTTTTCTCCTTTTGCTCGAGGCAGAACGAGCAGTCCATTCTTTCGCTTGACCTCTGTATATCTGGAGAATATGTAAACATATTGAAACTTTGTTGTGTTGTACAGTGAGGGAATGAAGTGCATCGATTGCTTGCGATTATTAGCTAGAGTGGGATAAGCCTTCTCCTTATTATGCAGATTAGTGAAGCTCTCAGTTCCAACATATTGTACAGATGCAGGAGAGCAGCTGCTCTTACAGATGGCAAGTACACAGCTCCATTAGTATGTATCTATTGTCTGCTCTTGGCTTGCTCGGAGGATGGAGAGGATGGGTAAAAAGGAATTGTAACACAGTGAAATGTAAAGGAGAACTTAAAAATCCATACCCAAGAGACTATTTACACAGCAGGGCAGACAGCAATCAAATCAAAAGTCTACCCTAAATACGGACTTTCGTATGTCACAATTAAGCTTCTATATTTTTAAAACAGATAACCATTAAAACCAAGGAACAGAATTCAAATTTCACAGCTAAGCAGTATTAAATAAATATAAATCCTAGGAGGTCAATTGAAAATTTAGTCATGCATTTGGCCCATTCAAATCTTTCTTTAGCAGCCCCCCCACACTCCCCACCCCTGCTCAAAAAACACCTCACTACCCCAAAGAACTAATCCTCACTTATTTTGCATAACAGAAAAGACAGAAAAGCAGAAATGTGCTTCATTTATTAAACTTTTCACCATCAGAATATAGCATTTCATGCAATTTTTTGCATTAATGAGAGCTGAAACAGCTAAATTTAAGTTAGTATAGACAGCATTGATTGTGCATCTATGTCAATTATTCTTTGCTAAAATGCTAAACAGAACATTAGTTAACCATGTGGTAATTTTTAATGTGGTGAACAATTCCTGAGGAAAGATATGGCTACAGACTGACTGCTGAAAATAAAGTCTAGTAAAGGACAATTATTTATAACACAGTCTGTGGTTGGTTGCACAAATTACCATTGCACCAGCAGGTCTCATGATATACCTAACAGTTTATTTTTATTTAGCACAGAGATGACTTGCAGTGGGAAAAGGCGGTAAGGTACAAATGAGAAAGGTGGCAAACCCTAAGTTACAGTCTTGTTCCAATCTGAAAGTCAAAGACAGCCAACTAAACACCAGGGAAATAATACACACACATAAATATGAATAAATGGATCATCAGGTCTGTTTAATATTTTGGAGGTACTTGTCCTTAGTAAGAAGCCTTTCACTCAATGCAGCCTCAAAAGATGACTTGCCTGTGAGCAAAGTCAATTATATCTGTTCTCATGGCACGCAGGGTCTGGAGATCAGCTGCATAGTGGCTGGGCTACAAGGTGCTCTCGCTGTCCTTCAGCGCTAAGTCTGAGGTCCTCCCCTGCATTCAGGGAGAAATTACTTGACTTATTTCTAGTATAGATTTTATAAGTAAAATATTAAATGGTATCACCAATGTGAAGCACCACTGGCTTCATTTTTCTTCCCCTAAGGTGATAAAACTGCAATTAGATGTCTTATTTCATTTTGGTTTGGAGATCCACAGTCTTCATCCAAGTGCTGGGTGAAGCTGCTATATTTGCCTGTGTTCTCCATCTATACTTCACCCATAAAGAGAGAGCTGTTAAAAACACTGGGTGAGCATTCTCGTTCAAAAATGTTGTTGATTTTTTGCAAGAATGTAAAAACACATAACAAAAATATAAGATATGAAAATGATTGGGAAGGAAGCCTGTTTTGGACTTGCCAACAGCAGAATATTTTTCTTTTAAAAATATAGTTTAATTCCTCAGTGGTTTGATCCTTTTATGTGAATATAAGTGGTATCAGGCAATCCAAATATGCATCTACTCTTCTAAGCCTGATCCCATCAAACTGCTCATTCTGGGGGAGGCTGTTCTGATTCCCTCAAAGCCTTACTTTCTAACTAGCTATAGATGTACACTTACAGAAGTTTGGCTGAGAGGAAGAAAAGTTCCAGAAAGTTGCATAACTTCTGACAGCAAGGGAGTAGCTACTCCAGGACACCTGGAATAGGCTTTCCTGCTCTATCGGCTCACTGACAGTCCAAAGAGAAAAACTGAAAGTATGTCCAGGCACTTGTGCTGTGCTTTCCGAGTCTAAAATAATTTTAAAGCAGTTTTGTGCCTCTGGGCAAGGCAAATACACAGAGCGTGGATGCTCAAGTCTCTTCAGACAACGAGCTCTGTGAGCATCACCATGTCAGGCAGCATCTCAGGCAGCCCCTATGGGAAATTCCAGTGTCTGGAGATCTATAGATTAGCAGTACATTCAAATTAATCTTGTATCTGGTCTCACAGATTAAGTGGATACACTTGAAGGATTTCATTCTGAATGAGTCTTACAGGATTTGAGTTTAGATGAGAGCAGAATTTTTACTTTCCTCCCAAACGCATCCTATGCATCTGAGTTTGCAGCACATGGTTCAATCTGAAGACGACCACACAATCCCATCAGTCCCCCTCTTCCTAAAGGCTATTGTTTCTATGTTAATCCAGTCAATAATAACTCCCCAAGTATCAGGAATGCTAATTTAACCCTATAGTTTTGTAGGTGATATAATTATCATACAGAACTTATAAATTGCATGGGGAGGAAAAAAACTACTGTGGGCTGCTTGGCTTCAGATATTTCCTAGGTCATTCATTTGCTTCATCCAACCTGGTTAATTTTTCTCTAATCTTTGCTGGAGGTTTTTTTTTTCATTTTAATAGCACCTAAAAAGTGTGTGCTTTCTTCACATGTAACCAAGTCCCGAGATCACTGCTTAATACAAAGAGAGCATCGTCCTTTTGATACTTTTCTATTTGGTTGTTTATCTGTAACAGAATATACAGGTAACCTAAAAACCCATGAAAATGTGAAAATTGTAAAGGGGGTAGGCAGGGGATGAAGAACGTTTTATTGTAACCCATTATGCCTTAAGAGATATCTGAATTGAATTTCAAGATTAAGTCTTCAGATGCCTTCAATTTTGGGATAGGGGGAAGGGGGGAAATCATCGAGAAGGGCAGAGATCTGTCTTTGTTCTGAATTTAGAGGGCTTTAAGTCAAGCCGTCTCTAATCCTAACAATCAGGATCATGCTTTAATTTTGTCTTTTGACACTGTAGCTGAATTCAGGTTTTAATTTCAAGACTGTAGTCATAAGATATCAGAGCCTATACCTACATAGTGCCACTTTCATTTGCAAATTTCTAATACTTATGGTCAGGACAGTAATGTTTAAGAATCAGGCAAGTGTAGAAGGACAAATACGTTTTCATCAGCACAGCACAAAAGAGTAGCAGAATCTTGGCCCTGAAAAATTTGCCATACTAAACCTGTTAAGCCCAAGACTAAGTACAAGCAGAACTGGTTGTTATGGGTCTAGGAAACCAGAATTATTTTTCCTGCATTCTGTTCCAAGAATCCAGAACCTAGTTTCTGAGATACAAATACATATCACTATGGGATTTTTTATTTTTTTTTAATCTATTGTCTTGCCAAAACCAATTTGTGTAAAAAATAATCACCTCAACCCATGGCATCATCTTATCAGGGAGATGGGGTAACAGGCTGCAAATGAACAGGGCAGATTGAGACATCTTTTGCCAAAATCTCAAGTCAGTGCTCTGAAATGACAGCCTCTGATAAAGTAGTCTCTATTGATTTAAAATAAAAGACAATAAAATGGAAATCTTATAAAGTCATATCCCTTAAAAGTGAAATCCATAAATAACTGATCTGCCATGTATTTTGACACTAGTGTTAAATATACACATGCATAAATACACTTCCTCACTCTAGGTATGTAATAGTTAAGATATCCATCAAGAGACTATGCAAAATACATTAGATATTATTTTTGAAAGATACAGGACTTTTCTGATGTTGCTCTAACACAAAATGAGACAACCCCCACTCCACATTCCTAATTGTAAATCCGAGATATGTGCAGCCCATTTCCTGGGGCTTATGGCTTTCCAGAAGAGACCTTCATGCTTGAAAGCCGTGCACAAAGCAAAATTTGATGACAAGTAGTTCAAGATTTCTGAATTAAATCTGTTGGATTCTAAATGCTTGATATGTCCCCCACCCAGGGGGGAATGTCATGGATCCATTCTAATCAGGGCTACATTCCATTTTTTATAAAAACTAAAGAACTTTTAATATGCAACTCCAAGGGTCACTATTTCCAATGTCATATCCAGCTTCTAGGCTACCCTGAGGTTGGATGGGCTTTACAGATGTTTGTGCTCCACAATGCAAGAATATAAAATCTTAAAGAGGAAGACCACAGTGGACTATTTTTTTTTTTCCTATTCAACTACTTCACACTGCAAAAGCGCAGTTAATATCAAAAACCTTGAGGGAGAAAAGCATCCTCATCTCCCTGTTGCTACCATCAGACAAGAGCTGTTTCTTCAGAGCTTATTCTAGTCTGTCTGTCTGTTATATTCAGTCAATTAGGGTAAATATTCTGGTCTGGGCTTAAATCATTTCAAACAGCATCCACCTAGCTTAGAAATTCACTGTCACAGGTATCATAACAACTAAAATTTAGGATTCACAGGAAGATGGAAATCTGGCCTATGTAATACATTGTGCCATTTCTGGCATCATTAGCAGAGCTGACTGTAAATACTTTTCTCATACTTCAAAACTTTTCCAAATTTTTCATTCTTCACACTAGAGAAAACTCTAATTCCTTTTCAAAGGAGACAGTAGTTTTCCAGGCTTTTCATATGCCTTATTACCAGAGGATTCCCATGAGATGGGGTAGAATACGACTGAAGATTGTGTGAGGAAAGTAAAATTTTTTAAATCTTTAAAAACACCTGAATATGTGTTCTAGACTACTCAATACCTACCCAAAAGTGACTTCTTGGGGCTACATGTGTTGAAGAGAACATGTCCTTCCAGAGGGTTTCAGAAGAGTTTTAGTTAGAATTGATGTGGAAGAACAAGGAGAGTTCAGAGGTGTGATCTTCCAGCACAAAGCTCTGGTGCCTCAGCTTTTAGCAGAACCGAAGACCAGAAGAGAGCTGTCTATGTTAGCATAACTCACTTCTATTGATGGCAATAATTCACATAATTCAAGGGAGTATGAAAAAAATATGCTGAACAGCTGGGCCAAGTTCTTCTATTGAAATCAAAACCTCCCACAGCTCTTCAAACAATAGTCCTTATGAACCAAAGCATGTTGTATGACCCACGATTTTTGATCCAATGTTTCCATGCTGTATAAACCTTCTATTTCCACAATTCTTTCCCAGATGAGGTTACTAAAATAATTTATGCAAAATAAATGAGAAAACAGAAAGGTCAATCAGGGTACATAAACTACAGGAGGGGGTTGCTGGTTTGGTTTTGTTTTCTTCTTCCAGACTACAGTTTAAATCTCCAGATAACGAGAATGCATAAGAGACATAGATAACAGACAGCAACTGAGCTGCTTAGATGCCCCTAAGATTTCAGAACTTCTGTATTTTAAACAAACTACTTTCAAAGCAAATCCTGTCTAAATAAACAGAAGTTTAGGATTAAAAAAAAAATTATTGCGTGTCATCACATGTCAGATGTAAAGAAAAAAAGAGATTAAAGTCCAGCAGTAGAGAACAGAAAGGGTGGGGGGTTTATTTTTGGTATAAGAAATTATGACTAAGAGGGAAGAACTTAGCCCAAACCAGCCAAAACTTAGGAAATTCATTTAATTTTGTATTTAGACAGCAGTATGTGTAATAATGACAGTTACAGCTGAAAAAAATAATAAAATATATGAAGCATATAAATGCTCTGCAGTGGGATTTGCATCTTTGATTGTTTACCTTTTATTTATGGACCTTAAGAGAGACACTTGAGCTTAGAAAGCAAGCTCTTCTAAAGCTTGAATATGATCATTCTTCAGGGTACCTCTGTGATGGCTCTATTTTGTATCAACCAGAATTTCAAAATTTAACTAGTAATATCTATGGCTCCCTAAACTGATAAGCATCCCGTAGTGCATGTTGGCTACAAAAGCTGGAGGTGCAAGTTCCCTCTTTGCATAAGTGAAGCTTGACCAAACACATAAGCCTTAAAATATCTTACCTATGAGTTAAATAGTGGTCATTACACGCTGGAACACTTTCTTGTGGTTCCCGATGCTCCCACTCCTCAGTATAAAATAGATGGGCGGTGGGGTGTTGTCCTGGTTCTGGCTAGGCCAGAGTTGACCTCCCCAAGCATCTAGCAGAGGTGAGCTAAGTTAGCCCACGCTGTTTTTCACACCACCTGACATCACTCCCCCATAAAAACCAGTCACAATGCTAGGGTCATGAGTTCAAGCCCCAAGTTGAGCGCCAAAAAAAGGACTGTTGTTGTCCCAGAGCTGTGCTGAATTGCCTCTCCAACAAGTCCCCTCTGGGGACGGGGTGAGACGGGGGGCGGGGCAGGGAATAGGAGGAGAAGTTTAAGAGAGATAATTCTTTAAAGTCACAGCTTTCATTCTCAATTTGCTCTAAATCTAAAATACCCTCTGCATGTTAGTTATAGTAAAAAGCCTACCCTAGGCAATATGCATGCCCATTAAACATTCCTTAAGTATATATATTTTTTAAATGCTGTAAGAGGTTTTTGATGTACTTAGAACAGTTTTATAGCTAAGACTTGGGGCCGAACAAAGCCTGTCTCAGTCACTGCCTCTCCTTGCTTCTACTTCCAGCAATGAAGTGGAAGCATCTCTTTTCACCTTGTTGGTTTAGTTCTTAAACTCTTTGGGACAGCTATTTTCACCACAGTTTTTATACCACACCCTTCTCTGGGGCCCCTATGTATCATTCTATCGCAATAAACAATGCGGTATTGAAAATCAGTCCTAACAAGTGGAGGCAATTTGTATTTGTGCCTGCAATGATTCCCTTTTAGCCTGGGTGAGCCCTCGCAGGCTTGTGGCTGCCAAACATCAGGCTGCTGAGCAGATGTCAAGACACCTCCATGTGGCACCACCTGCTAAGCTGCAAGATCAGAAAGTTCTGTGGCACCCTGCAAAGGGAACTACTAACCAAGAGGTCAGACAGAAGAGAAAAATGAGGAAGAAATCATTTACACTCCCAAAAACACGTATTTGTTAGAAACCAAGAGTGTTTTCCACAAGGTACACTCAAGTTGACTGGAGAGGGATGGATGAGCAGGTGAGAGGGAGGGAGGAAGGTGGCACCTGACACCACCCACTACACAACTTTCCCTTCCAGACCTGTGACTCTAGTATTTTTCCATGTTCCATCCACCCTCATTCATGAAATATCACACAGGGTAACATGTAGCTGTTGATCCAACCCTACAAGCAGTGACCTGCCTACTCCCACATCCTTCAGGCTCCCTGCATTTTCTTCTCCCTGAACAGAGGGGTTCAGCTTCCAGCAAAATTTCCCTTGACAAGGAAAGCATTGCTAGAACATGAAGAACTTCTTTCCCTCCTCTGTCAACTAGCACTGCAGGTTCTCAGTAGACACCTGAATCCTACAAAAGATGTGCCAGGAGCATGTTCTCTTACCCAAATACTGTTTTTAAGACATGTGAAATGGCATACCTCTCCTCTTGTCATCAGTGAGCTCTCAGCAGCTGAGCGCCCACCTTTCCTTTATTTTTTCAGAACAGAGGTCATATATTAAAGCAAATTCTGCACAGACATTTCCTGCTCTGAACAGTTGTAACATTTAATGGGTAATATCAGCAGAAATTCAGTGGTATGGGTTCCAGGAGCCAGACCATGTCCACATCAGACAGTCCATCAACCTGATCTTTGTGATGCACATGTTACCGACTGGGCAAAGCAGGGATCAGTGACACCTGCTGATTTTACACCTGGGAAAGGAGAGAAAAAGAGTGAAAGAGAAAGTATTATAAAGTAATGATATGTAAGTACATATAATGATGAGGCCCTTAACAAGAGGTTGTTTTTCCAGGTCCATCAGGATGAGCATCTACAGAGACTTGCAGTGCTGTGACTGAGCCAGCAGTCACAGATGTTTCTTCTGGGCTTGATAATGAGGCCTCAACTCTGTCTGCTTCAATCATGACAGAATTTGCATCAATATTAGTGGAAACTGCAGTTGCCTTAGAAATACCCAGAGTAAAGCTGTAGCAGAGCTTGACTCTCATGGACTCCTTACCCAATCACACATATGCAGATGCTGGGGAGACCAAGGGAGAAGCACCGGCAGAAGAGTATCATATAGCACATATTATCACCATCCCTACTAAAAAGGATTTCTGACCATTCTGATGAAAGAGACAATTATTTATACCAAGAGCGGGATAAAACTACTTAGAAGATGTTCCACACTCTGAGCAAGGGTCCTCTAAACTCAGAAGAGTTCAACTCACTTGACTTTTAAGCTTGTGAGAATAAATTGTGCCCTAAAATCTAGGGCTGTTACCTTTCTATATAGAGGTCATTTAAAATGCTTCTTCTAGGTGAAGTTCTTTCACTTTGCTTGTGTGTGCTTTGCCAGCTTCATGCAATGAAGGTGACATTTCCAATATCCTAAAATCCACCACAGAAATGTAGATCCTTTAGTGTGTCAGAAAAACTCCTTTACTTCTTTGTCTCACCCCCAAATGTAATAATTTTGACCCTCTTATCACATATTATCCAGAGGGTCAGTAATAGTAGGCACACAAATATTTCAGTGCCCATCATTGTTTGCTTCCCTAAGAGGCACAATCAAGGCAGGAAGTTATTTGTAGTGGGAGCAACACAATTGCTCAGCATATGTTCCTCTAAGTACAATATTAAGGACCTTTATGCACGAGTATAACCTAAAAATCTTGAAAACCACACCCAAATTAACTTTCATAGTTTAGCTCTTGATATGAAGGACCAACACAAAGCCCAAACGTGAGATCAGTAACCATTAGGGTACCATTAGTGTCTTGAAAGGACCAAAAAGAATTGATGATTTTGTGAGTCTCATGCAAAAAGGAAGAATCCTGTTTGAATTACTCACATAACAGATGTTTCCTAGGATCCACCATGCAGCCTGCATACACAGTTATGCTAATTTGGCACTGTTTCCCTTCAAGTTAGCTCTGAGTCATTAGAGCACGCAGCTAGTAGGTCCTTCTGTCTAACTAATAATTGCCTATTATTGATATTAATTAACATTTTTTGCACCTTCCTTCGGTTTTGACCTAGTATCTGTTGGTAGTCTAATCACAGTGGCCTATTAAAAGTCAAAATACGGAGGCCTATAGCAGTCACGAGCCATTTATCAAAAAGCAAACAAGGCCAATTAAACAGGCAGCCAGACAGTTGTCTTGATTTGCCGCTGACTGTTTCTTGATCACCATTATAAATTGCTAATCGGGCAGAAAGCGCTAAGCAGTGCATCTGCAGGGGGTGGTTATTGCTCATTCCCTGCCTGGTGACAGGTGAGGGAGGCTAGTGATGGTCTTATTGATGCGAACTGCCCATCAGTTGGTAGTTATTGTTAAAGTTCATGATGCTACAGCTGATCCTTTCCTGCTGAGAGTCAATCAAATTAATTAGTGCTAGAAATTCTTCTGTATTATTCTAACAGAAATACAGAGGAAACATACTGTAATTTAGTTCTAGAGGCACTGAGAAAAAAAATCTCCCTGTATTATGGAGGGGGGGGGGATTAAAAAAAAGGAAAAAAATCAAATATTGCTTCTTCCATTATTTTATAATAAGGGCTGCGGCTAAAGGTTTTTATAGCCACAGATCAAGAGATCATAATAGAAGCATATTGACAGATTTTTTTTCTGCAATACTCCAAGGAACCGGCTGTAGCAGGAAAATATATCAAAACCTTATCATCAGAGCTGAGATCTTCTGTGAAAAATCAATAAAGAGTTATACATGGTTTGAGTTTAAACAGTTCTCTGTAGTCATTTAAACATAGTGCATCTGTGCAGCTTTTTACCTCTGGAGACTGGTGTAGCCTAGCAACTGCAAGGCTTAAACCGATTAACTACAAATGAAGTACTGTACGCCTATCAAAGCAATTGCTCACGGTTGCCTTTGTTGCAGGGGCTGAGCTAATTGAACATGATACAGTATGAAGATAATTAACACCCATGAGTTTGTTAATTGCCTGTTAGCATTACAACACAGTCTCTGCACTTCTTTTTAACTTGCTCTTCTGCAGCATCTTCCTCCCTTAAAAGGGTGCAGGACTCATTTAGTTGGCAATGATATCTTATAGTTTATTAACCCTTTTCAAAGGGAAAAAAAATAACCCACGTGTAGTAATGAAGCAAATGTATGCTCTTGTCAAACACAAACTCCCACTTAGTCCAAGCAATTTACAGGGAAAAGAAATTTGGTTTACATAGACTGTACAAAATATGTTTATTTTCAGGGCTAATTTATTTCAAGCAATTTAGCCATTATAAATGCTTTAAAATATCTTTTGTGGGCTGCTTTTATGACTCAGCTGCTCTGCCTTCTAAACTGAACGATAAATGTCTTTTAGGGTTGGAATATTAATTGAAGGCAGCATCTGGTCAGCAGCTGACCTCCCATACTTGTCTTTGTTGACTGCCCAGTTAAAACTAACAGCTTATTTGCTTTATTTAACAGCTTCTCTTTCCACTCTGGGGGTGGAAAGCTAAGATCGATTTTATTTATACCAAAAGGTAGTGCCAACTAATATAAAATAAAATTGATTTTCCACAATCTATTAATCTGAAATAGATTTAATCTGAGAAAATTTCTTTTAAACGGGTTATTGTACCTGGGAAAATATTTCCTTTATTATACTGTCTTCTAAATTTTTGAAGAATGTATATGAAAGCTCATAAAGACAATGTAATGCATGCAGTAAAACTATATAGGACATTTCCTTATAAGGAGGCAATGCTTAAAGTGAAGCAAAATATAAGCACAATAGACAAAAATAGCAGCATTCAGTTGCCATAGGCAAGTCTCCGACGTTTAAGCTCTACTTTTCCAACACCAAATGTAAATGCCTCCGTTGTGTCACAGTTGTTTAGAGTAGATTTTCCTAAATGATGGTGGGATTCGGAGCTGTTACTGTCATAGTTAATACTTGCAGAGAAGCTGTTCCCTTGAGGAACACTACTAGTGCCCAATTACAAGTTCCATCATCAATCATAAGTATTATTTATTCAGCAAAATGAATTGCTAATTAATAACTGATGAGCATTATGGCCTTGAAGTCTGTAACACTATTAATTACCTTGGCAATTGGGACTCTGCCGGAGAAGGACTACCAAGCACATTTTCCCAATAATTAGTACGGAGAGATTACAAGGTGCATACCTGCTACCATAATAAGGGGGTGACAATCTCTAAGGCTTTGAGAGAGCCATGTAGTGTTGGCGAAGAATAAACAAGATTACAGCCCTACGGCGCCGGATTGTATCCTTAAAATTCTTCAGCGACAAAGAGCAAACTGGTTTGTACAGCATGTCAACTGGAAGATTTGACATCGTATCCTAAAACAAGTGTTCCTGCACAGCAGCAATGGGGCAGTAGCACACTCAGGGTAACGCTGCTGCCTTGCGCCCGGCAGCCTGTGGCTGCTCACCTGGTGCAGCATGCTGCAATTAGTACGCTGATCTGTGACTTCAGGCCTCTAGCAACTGCTACCTACATGGTCTCATAGTGATTACATACCAACAGCACTGTAGAAGTGAATATTTAATGAGAAAAGAAGAACACTGTTTACAAACAGAGCACCTTTTTATTAGAGTCTTTGGTGTTCGCAATGTGGACACCACTGTTGCTCCAGCCCTCCTCCTCTTTCTCTCCTACCTCACATTGTCAGTGCAAATTCCTTGGGGCAGAGACTGGACTTACATTTGCCTGTGAAGTATCTAGAGTATCTATGCAGCTGTACAGACAGCTTGAATACTGTCCAATAAACTTCAAGAATAAGATCAACTCCTGCCACAACAATATTTGTTTCCTGATTGTCAATAAAAAAGTTAAGCTGTTGCAAGAGCCCAGTTAAGCTCCTAGACTATGTGATAGCTACACAGTGATAAAGACCAAAATTATTATCGTGGAACATGGAGAACTAATGCGGCATGTGCATTATAAAAAAAGTTTCCAGCTGCAATACAAAAGCAAAGTCCTCTATGAGAGGCACCATATTTGCATCCATTTTCCTTGTACTGCTAAAACACGAGAGGATGTTGGAGACATCTATCTTTTATGTGCTGCCTTGATAACAGGCTGGTGGCCAGTCCCTACTGTCATTTTAACTCCTTACCCCGAGGCTAAGTTTTGCCTTCATCAAACAGTAAAACCAACGACAGTTTTTGTAGTATGCAGCAAGGATGTATCTGCCTTCCTATCAAGGGGAGGATGTTTGGTGCAGTTATCCAGCATGCAACTGGTCTTGTACACCCATAACAGCTGGCAATCAGCTTTGTTGGAAATCTCTGTACTGGGCAGTTTTCAAATAGCAAAGCAAAAGCCGACGAACTTGGTCTAATTCATCACTGCAACTATCTTTATGAAGCAACTTTCCACAGTTTGAGCCTACATAGTATGTTTCCGATTTGTGTATGTGAAGTTAAAAAGAATAAATATGCTGTTTCCTGAGAAATTACACAATGACACCAGTGATCTCCCTCATCTTTGCAAAGAGAAATCTTCTTGCCTCCCATGGATGGCTTACATATGAACAATTTTATTTGGAAACAAGGGACTTTTCCATCCTAAACCAAATGGTTTCTACTGAATGTCAAACTATGGTTTGCCTCTGTATTGGCTAGCTGTAAAAAATATTTTTTTTAAATGAAAAAACTGAAACAAACAAAATGCTTTGGTTAAGGATTTCATGTTTTCATGATTTAAAAAAAATGAAAGGTAGAATATGAAGAAAGTGGGGTTTTGCCCATGGCAGTTCCCTTCATGTGAAATGCAGGACATTGCACTTCACTGTAAATGTTATTATTTTTCCTTTGGTCCTACTAATCTTAAATCCTGCTTTAATCCATTTTTCTTATGCTTAATTTTGGAGGGTGCCTTGTGTTTCAGAGTAAGAGCAGGCACTCCTCACCAACCACCACCATTCCCAACTGAACAGTTTGGGAACCAAATTATTTGGAAAGGCTTCACTAGAAGAAATCTTTGATCATTGTATGTTCATTTTCTCTTGTGCAGCGATGTAAAACAGTCCAGGTAAAGAAAAGGGACTCTACTGACAGAGGGTACGAACACAGTCTGCACCAGGTTCTGCTGCCCCTACCTAGAGCAGCCCTTTCCGGCTGCTTTGGCAGGCCCAGTGCTGACACCCTGACATATCCTCATATCATGACAGCATACAGTAAAAACAAGTCTGGAAGCAAAACAGCTTTAACAGTGTTTGGCCATCTGGCTTCATTTGTTTTAACTTGGGATCTGGAGAGAGTGAGAGGTCTTGGCTGTGATCTCCAGGGATCTGGCCCAAACCTGGAACCACTGCCAGGAAATTTCCCTAGCCGAGTCCCAGGCCCAGCCTGAGGCATGACACCTCTGTGCCTGTAGGATCTGAGGAATCCTGAATGGTCCAGGTCCCCTCTGCTAGTGTGCCTATTTAATAGGGAAAATTAAAAATCCATACACATATACACACTTGCATAAATATATGCGTGAGTGTATGTTTTGGAGTGTGACACCAGCTCCTGAACAGCAGCTACTGATGGAGCAGGGGATGAGCAGGAACATCACAGCACACAAACAGCAATCATGTTGCTGCATTTGCTGCACAGGAGCATACGAGACCATTTGCTGTCAGGGGGCAGATGTGTGGCCTGGGGCAGGGGCACACTAGAGACCAAATCTGTGAAATGTGTGGTAGGCACTGCACTAGACCCCCAGCCTTGAGCAATAAAGCCAGCCAGCCCCCACCAGTTAGCTGGCAGGCCAAGGTTCACTGCAGAGACCACAAAGACCAGATACACAATCTTTGGCTCCTGAAACAAACCCCACGCCTTTGCTAGGAGAAAGTCCTGAAATGCACGAAAAGAGCTACCACAGAGTTGGCTCAGGCAAAGCTGTCCTGAAGCCAAATCAGTCTAAAGCATCATTATCTTTTCAGAAAACTATGTTTGAGCGATGCCAATAGGAACCCTGGAACCCATAAACTCGCTCAAGATACCAAAAGATGTGACACATTTTAGCCAATAACAAAAATATATTTCTTTTTCTCATTGCTAAATGTTGTAGGAATCCATAAGCTGAAAAGGTTTGCTAGAAAGTGCTGTACAATACTCTGGGATAATATTGCTTGAAAAGATGAAGTGGTTTTGCTCTGTCTCTAGTTGTATTTCCTTTGGATAAAGGGAAGGCATCATTTAAGTTGTGGGCTACATTATTTGCAAAGCTTAATCCTGGAATTATCCGTGTCTGGAGAAAAAGCCTGTGTTGAGTTTTGCATTTCACTTTGAGAAACTTTTGTAGATAGCTCAAGCCCCAGGAAGCGTGCAAAGTTCACAGTCAGAATTGCAGAATAAAGGATTGCATTTTACAAACAGTACCCACAGCAAATGTTAAAGCCAAGAGGGCTTATGTTTTGTTTCTTTCAATTCCTGGCCAGTGCAGCATGTAAACTAACCATGGAGATATTCAGATTAACACCTATTCCATATTCCATAAAACGTAAGATAGCAGATTTTCTATTCCCCAATTGAAGCCAATTAAAAATATTTTAAAAACCCAAACAGCAAAACCTCCTCCCAGTAAAGTCACTCATTTGCTCAATTCCATCAAGCTTGTATTTGGTCCTCCAGAAGTGTGATAATCTCTGGAGAGTTCTTCTAGGAAGTTACCAAGGAAGTTAATGGAAGACTGAAGCTAATGGCACACTCCAGGGAAAAGAAACTGGAATATTGCCTTCTAAAAGCAGTATGAGCTGTTAGAGACATGCATTGCAGAAGCCTTCAGCTCCCTTGTATGACTAGTAATCATGTTCCACCACAAACCTTCATTCCCTTCTTCAACTTTCTTCTTGCCAAATTCCTCTTCATTTTAAGCTATCTGCAGCAACGGGCTTATCTGGATTCCAGGTGGATCTACTTAGCACTATTTATGATAAAGATCTGGTTTCAAAGTAATTTGTATTATGTTATGGACACTAGGGCAGTTTGTAGTACTAATCCAACGTGCCAGCTTGCTGTGGTTCAACCCCTGGCAGCAACCACACACCACCATAAGTCTTGCCAAAAAGGAACACAAACTCAATTAGCCTACAAAAGTGAATTGCCCATTTCCACTTCTGGCTTTGGTAACTTCAGGACTTTGCATAAGATTGTTTTGATGAATTAAGCAGACAAAGTTTCCAGGGAAGAGAGACTCCATCTTCCACTGCGAGCAGCAGCAAACCTGGATGAGAAAACACCTTTCTGGAAAGGGAATGTGATGCAAAGAGCCTACAGCTTGTTGAGCCCTATACTGAACTGCTGAAGAGAAAAATTAGGAGAATGGAAAGGAAGTAAGCTGGAGCACTGACTACCCAAAAAAATGGGTAAAACTTATTTTCTAACTAAAATTCAGCATAGAACAATAGCATGCAATGGAGAAAGTGAGAAAAGAATCCAGAACTCTAACAATTAACTGTACAAACCAGTTACTAAAATAGAAGCACTTTTCAGAGTAGAGGAGGGTGGGGAAAATATTTCATAGTGGAATACACAATCCTGAAGGGAACAGAAATGAGATTTTTACAAGGTTGTTTGAGCTTATGTCAAACACAAGAACAAAGGAGCATAAACTAAAGTTAAGGGAAGGGTCAGACCCACAAGGAATTTAGGCAGAATTTCTTTATTTAGGGAGCAGTGAATATATAGAATAAAAGGCAAAGGGCAGCACTAGAGGAAAAAAAATACTTCAAAACTATTTCAAATGGTTATAAAACAGAACCAGAACTCTAAAGAAGCATTATGGAACAGATATGTTAACAGGGAATAGAGGTAAATGGTCAGGCTTGATTCCTTCAAAGCTTATTTTCTGGTTTTCTCTCTCATAAATGCAAGGCAAGTGCTGCAGAAGTCCCATGTGACAAAGAAACACACCATCACATCATCAGTATGACTTCTGGCCACCCAAACCCTACTGACTTTGTGTTCTTATTCAAGTACTATATCCTTTATTGAAAAGTGTCCTTAGGCTGCTGGCTATCCCCAAAGCCACCCAAAAACTTGTTACAATGCCTCACCACCCTAGCAGGGATGAATTTTTTCCGAATGCCAAATCTAAATCTGCTCTCCTTCACTACACTCCCTGACAAACAGTTCCGCTCCAGCTTTCCTGTAGCCCCTTTAGGCACTGGAAGGCTGCTATAAGGTCTCCCTAGCAGCCTTCCAGTCTGAATACCCCAGCCTGAATACCCAGCTCTCAGCCTGTCTCCACAGCAGAGGTGCTCCAGCCCCCAGTCATGTTTGTGGCCCTCGTTGGATGTTTAAACATCTCATTCCCACCAATTTCACCAGGGCCAAGTGGTCAAAGCCGCTTTTGTGCTCTAGGTTCAAACTAATTTTGCCTGTAAACAACAGCCATGAAACAGCAAAGTCACTGATAAAGGTGTACACTTCAGTCTTTTGCTTCTGGAGCTTCTCAGCTGCACGCCTGAAAACATTTTGCCCAGGCTAAACAACCTACAGGCAGCAGTTTGCTCTGCTCCCCATGGACAATCACTCAGCAGCCTAATATATTTCAGTAATGATTTTTTCCTAAGATTCAGCTTAAATTTTCTCTTGCTTAATTTCACCCCATCACTCTTAGTTATACCTTCCTGTACTGTAACTATCCTCTCTCGTGCTTTTTTTGGAGTTCAGGCTCCCTTCAAACTTACCTGTGTTTCCCATCAATCATCTTCTAGCAAAGTCATAGATATGGCAGTTAGCTTTTTTTTTTTAATCTTTCCTCATCATTTGGTCCCTTCTGCCCTGATTGCTTTGTTGCTCCTCTCACCTTCTCAACAGTTTGTCAATATTTTCGTAACGATGCGTTTTCCAGGATTTCATGCAATATTGCAGGTGTGGCTTGAGACTGACACCTACCAAGGCTATGGCCAGAGTAATGGAATGCCTTTATACATAAAAGCTCAAAACTGTATCGATCACCTTTATTTCTGCCCTCGCATTCCCAATTCACTAAAGGCATAGAGCACCAGCAATAAATACTGTGGGTTGTAGGACCCAGTTTTCAGGAGGCCCCTGCTTCAAAGCAGCACCAGCTTGCAAAAACCCAGCACCAGGCTGTTTCCAAATCTGGTCTTTGTCTGCAAGCCTGCTGGGAGTGTGGTCCCCAGTGAAAACAATAAATGCTCAAGAAAAACAAATAAATTGGGTTTGACCTTTTTCAGAAAACTATCTGGAGCATCACCCTGGTTGTGTTCAGTTGCACGGTCCTGAGCAACCTGGTGCAGCCCCAAACATGCTTCAGCCACGGCACACAGAGCAGCGCCATTTTCACAGAGGGAACCCTGCACAAAAACAAGGCCAGGTCCACTTGAAAAACTTCAGGGGTTGCTGCGGATTTTGTTTCTCACTCAGGAGGCTGGAGCACATAAAGGGCAAACCTGTCATCTGTTACGCAAAAGGCCTGGGGAAAGCCAAGCCAAGCCTCTGAACCATAGCGATGCCAAAAGCCCCCCTGCTCTATAGAGCTCTGCCAGATCACCACCAGCTTCCCCACAGCCCTAGCACACCTACAAGCACAGGGAGGCTGCCAAGCCCATTCCTTATTCCAGGGAGAAAGAATTGCATTCCCATCAGTACATCTTTAACAAGTTTACCTCCTTTTACTCACTGGGAGGCAATAAATTGTATTTTCAGTAAGTCCTGACAAATCTCCCCTTATTGATAACTTCTTTCAGGAAATCATTTTCTGTCTCTCTTTTCTCCACATGTAGCTTAAAAAATAACATTTACTGTGTAACTACATAATATGCAGTAAATCTCCTGGGAGGTAGTGCTCACATAATGCAACTAAAAAGTGAAAAGATACACTTTAGTGCTTACCACAGTCCAGGCAGTTAAGTGCTAACCCTCAGATGACCAGGCATTCGTGTGAACCATAAGACAGAAATTTCATGGAGAGATACTCCATTTGGGAGAGAGAAGGGAATCCTTCAGCTCCCTTTAAATTAGCCCAGAATACAGCAGCTGCATCTGAAATGAGTTAGCAGGTAATCCCAACTCCTCCCTGCAAAAGGAAAAGAAGTGAGCACCTAGCCACAGTTCCCTCATGCAGCTTTCAGAGTTGCCTGTGATGATTGGTAGTTTCTTCAGATTTTGGTTGTTCCCGAAAGACGTATTCCTCAGAGCCTGATCATCTTAACTCAGACCTCTCCAGCTGCATTTACTATTTGCTTCAGCAATGCCCAGTGATCAAAATCAGGCCTATGGATTTGCCACACCCTGTAATGAATGAAGGAAGAGTCAGTGTAAGTTAGCACCAACTCAGTGGAAAACATCATGAAGAAAAATTTCCTTTTGCACCTTTGCTTTGTTTAGTCTGTTTAAGTTTTACTCCCACAAAAAGCCATGGTAAAACAGAGTGTGGGTGTATAAAGACAGTTGTGGAGAGTGAATTTCTGTACCTAAACTAGTTACTGCTCATTAGCTGAGTAGCATTATTTCTACATACTCTTAACCTATAGTAATTACAAAGTTGAGCATGTGAGCTTAAACCATTCATTTCAGTTCACCCCAGGGACACTGCCAGGCCACATAAATTCCTGAGACACAAGGTACTAAAAACAAAAAAAGACTTGGTGAGCATCCCTTCCTTCAGCCCGCTTGTCATTTGCAATTGTTTGCACAAATCCCAAGGCAGTTACAAATTTAAGAGATTAGCTATTCTCCTGAAAAATGCTAGGGAAGAAAAGTAACCTGCAGTGAAGTATGGTCAAGGCTGGCGTAGGGGTGAGACAGGACAACTGATCTCAACTAGCCAGGAATAATGTAATACTCTCTTCATATCTGGTTCAAACCTAGATATTGCATGTATAGTCAGTTTGGGTTACAACACAGAAAAGTAAAAACATTTCCTGTGTAAGCCAAATTTCTAGAAGATTGTTGCCTTGCCATTTTAAAATAATGGTCTATCTAATAAAGCAGGGGAGGGGGTGTCCTAGCAAAGCTTCATGTTTTTTAGAGGAAATGCAAAGAAGCCTGTGGCAGGCAAAGAGAATAAATGCACATAGGGGAGACCCCTTCTTGGAGCCTCTTGATTGTTTGCTTCAACCCTGAAGCCTGAGAGCTTAGTTCCCCCTGAAGCCATGTGCAATTTATCTAAAGGAACTCAGAAAAGAGTATGTAAATGTCTAACTCTTTTTCAAGATCCACTAGCTACTTGGCTTGGACTGCACCTCATTGCAATAAGCCTTTTAAGATTAGTTCAAATATCTCATTTTTTAAGCTGAATTGTGCATTTTATCAATTTAATTGATTGTCCTTTTATTCAGGTGTCATGAGAAGAGGCAAAGTGGTTCTGGATTTACCCTCTCAATAGCATCTGTTACCTGCTGTACCTCTGTCATGTCCCTTCTTGTTTATTTTCATCTAAATTAAACAGTACCAATCTTTTCACTCTCTTTTCATTCAGAAGTCTTTTCACATCTCCACAAATTTCCATCATCCCAGCACAAGCTCTGTTATTCCCATTTCCTTGTCAAGTGAGAGTAATGAGAACTGAACGTGAAGAAAGGTTTTTATGATAATTCCATTCTAATATTTTCACTGTTACTTTCCCCTCCAGACTGATACTTTTCAGTTGGTTTTTAACCACTGCAAGGCACGGAGGGGAGCCCTTCACTGGGCTGTCCAGGGTGATGCCCACATCTCTTTCACAAGTGGTTATGGAGAACTGGGAATCAGTAATGTGAACCAGATCTTCCCTCGTAATCTCTGCCATCTCTGCTGATGCCGAGTGCCCCAGAGCCTCTGTTTATTCATTCTGTCAGACCAAAGAAGCTGATTGCATTTACTACTCTCCTAAGGCCAAGCCCCAAGGATTTTAGTCCCTATATTAAATCAAACTTGTCCTGAAGGCAGTGGGAGTTTGCCAGAGCACAGAGTCAAACTCAGTCCTTCAAACTCAGAGCAGCTCAGACCTTGTTCATAACGAGCACTGTGGGGCCAGAAGGTCAGAGGAGTGGGAGAAGCTGTAATTGCAGAACATTTATTGTCAAATCATCAACCTGGTGTCTCCATACCTTGCAAATCCTCCCCCCACAAGCCCTTCACTTCTGTTCTGCTGGTTTTGAAAAGTGAGACCACAGAAATCTCCAGAGACAGCAAAAGCCCTCCCTCATGGCGGTTCCCTCGGCTGAGCTGGCAAGCCATAGGGCTCTGGCCCCACGCGCTGACTCAATAATGCAGCCCAGGGTGGCGTCGTGGGGGTCTCACTCCTTGCCCTGGCGCCCTTTCACAAGTGCTACGTTCTGTTTCCCATTACCTAAAATCAGTCACAGGTTTGCCATCCATCACAGGCAACCAATTCTGATTGCATCAGAGCACACGGACTGCCCTGAGCAAGCTCTTCCGGCAGCCGCACCCCCGCTTGGTCCGGCTGGTAAGCAGCACACCTCTGGCCAGGTGAGCTGAGGGGCTGCCTGGTCTAAGGGCAGAGATCAGGTCCTGCTGGCAGGATTTGGCCCCAGAAACAGACCCAGAAATGCCTCCTCAGTCACGGCATCACCAATGACATGTTGCAGCAGAAATCAGTGCCGATGACCACAGGAACGTCCCGCTGAGGCAGTGGGATTCGGTACAATGAACACTGCCTTCCCTGCTGGTGACAGCCCCCAGTGCAACGTCTGTGAGGAGTCACTGCCTTCATCTGCTTACCCTGCCTGGCCCAGAGACCCGCACTGGCGTGTGCTGACTGCCCTGCACATTTTGAATGACCCACCAAAATTTTGCTCAGTTCTCCTAACTTTATATACTTTTAGGGGCATGCAGACTCATCTATCAGCTGCTTCATGTAACCCAAGAGAAACAATAGCATTTTATTGGCTGTTAGAAAGTATGTTTGCATGTGTTTATACAGACGTTACTTGTATGCAGTTAGGCACAGAGCCTCTTTGTCACTACCTGTTATTAAGATAAGATTTAATAATCTGTATCCATCAACTGTAGCCACCATTGACCAACAGGGACCATCTCTCAGTCATCATGCATTTCTAGCATAATGAATATATTTTCACAAAATACACAATGGGCATTTCAATTCCTAATGCCATTGTCCCTGTGCCATTTGCATTTGTTATTTGTATTCATCAACATTTCCTGAACTAGGCAAGAAAATAAAATACTTATTTTTCTTCAGGAATCTGAGCGAGTGTCGACAGCGGATGGCAGGACACCTTCAAGATCCAGCCTTTCACATGACAGGCTTGCACAACATCTAATAGTAATAACAACAAAAGCCCCTACACCAAAAGATAAAAGGAAGAAAACAGTGTGGGTATCCTGGCACTTCTTCCATTAGGCAAAGCCAGGGACTTTTAGGGCTGAAACATTTTGCTGAGTTAATATTGTAACATTAGTTTAAAGATCATCTCATGTTAGACCTGACTCCTGAAAAAGGAAACACAAGAAGACCAGAAAACAATGTTCTAACATCTTTGGTATAGGTATCTCGCTTTTAGGAGAGATGTATTTTCCTGATGTTTTCACTTGGCTTTTCTTTTGACATACTTGTTCTTTTGTACAGCCATGAAGAGAAGACGAAACATCTTCTGAGACAAGATGCCATTGTCAGGGTGACTCAGTGGCGCCTTAGGCCCTAGAAGTACTTCATTCACGCGTTTTTAAAATTTCAAGCTGATGGTCATATACCGTGCACAGAAGTTGTGGGGATCTACACTGCACACAATATGCTGAAGAAAAGCAGCATCTATTAATTCAGATGCTTCATGATTTTACATAAAAGAACAGGACATGATAGTAATTTCAGTATTAACCAACGGGAACCTTGGTGGGATTTTGGAATTAGTACAGAAGAAAACCTCAACTGAATGACAAACATGCGGGTTTTCTTAGAGGTCCATCAGATTACACAGATACACCTATTTTGCCAAGCAAGATGCAGCATTAGTCTCAGTTACTGGCAAGGTTATCTCAATAGCTTTTCATTAGCTTGAGGGGCTACTTAGTGCAAAACAGTGTTTTGGAGAATTCTCAGTTGCATAAACAACACACACTAAAAGCTGCTTGTCAGCCACACTGGAGAAAACTACCCTAATGCAGCTCTCTCCCTGAGAATTAAAATGATAGGTAAAGAGCAATGAATCGGGACTTAACCCAAACACGCAGCACATGACAACAGTTGTGATGGAGCAGAGACAGAGATTTCCTCTGAATCTTGGGCACATGCAATCCCTGCATCAGCGTACCTTCCACTCACTAACCCCAGCCAAGCCTGTTAGAGGCATTGTAAGAGGGACATCCTCTTAGATAAGGGACAGCAAAATTAGATTGAGATACGGCCTTAGGAAATCCTTTCTGGGCGCAGATCCATTCTTCCCCAAAGAATTTTTACTACTGTCAGGGCTCTATGAGTACCCTGTGTGATGCACAAGTACCTGTACATCTCTCTTCTTGCTCCCAGATTTGTGCTGTGGCACCCTGAATGCAGGAGGAGACAGCAAAGAATTAAATTCGTGTGTGTTATGTGAGATTAAGGCTAAAAACCGTTGAATTGCTGAGAGGTATTTTTTTCACCAAGCCTTTTTGTATCGTGCAGGAAAAGGGGCTTGGGAAACAACTGAAATAGTTCTGCTGAAGGCTACCAGAGAAAGGACACAAAAATGAGGTTGAAAGTAATAGGCCTATAAATCTGACATCCAGCGCCCTGGTCTGGCAATCCGATCTGCACCTGCAGCGAGACCAATTGATCACAGAGGGCCCTGTGTGTACCCAGGTGCTTCTCCCTCACCACCCCTGGCACGGCTGGGACTGGCGCTGCTGCCCCGCCGCCACTGCATTGTTTGAACAACTTGATCGCACACTGCGTAAGGGGGAGCGTGTCTTTCCCAAGGACTGTGTGCAAGAAAGTATTCCCATTAACCACTTTGAGTTCCTGCATTTTCATACTGTGTTTGCCATTGCTTCATCACCATTGTTTCCACTGGACCATCTATTCTCTGTCCTACGGAACCTGCTTTGGTGGGGGGTTGGACTCGGTTATCTCTTGAGGTCCCTTCCAACCCCTACAATTCTGTGATTCTGTGATGTATGCCCTGCACACTGAACGGGACCGGCACACACACAGCAACACACGCCAGCTGCTCAACAAAGTTCCCAAAAACATTCTTCAAAGTTTGTCAAATAACATTTCTAAACATTCACCAGTCATCTGGGCTACTGGATCAGCTCACTCGCACAACTGGCCACTTCTACACAAAAATAGCAGATTTTAATTTTTTTCCTGGCTCTTTTAAATTATGCAAAATACCGCGATGAGCTGCAGTTTTCTAACAGCATCAATAGGTGGTGCTATCAATTTCCCTAATGGTGCATTATAACTTCAGGTGGGAAAGAAAAGATGAGTTAACGGTGTTTAAGCTTTCAAAAACTGTGATACGCCCATCAATAAAGGCTGCAGTTCCTTGTTATGGCACCTTAGCAAATATTCTCAGCAAAATCTAAAATTAATGTGTCAAAGAAAAAAAAAAGGATTCAGCACTCCTTTTGTTCTCCCCAAAGTCTCAGTGATTCTTCAAAGTTTTCATTGCAAACTTGGGCCAGATTTTCAAATGTTTTCAGCATGTTGTGCAACAAACTTGAAAACGTTGCCAAACTGTCACAGAGGTACTGAGATTGGGACACACAGTCGGCCCCGTATGCTGGACACGAGAGAACTTTTCTTAAGTAAAAATGGAATTTGAAAATGTTATGTCCAAATGACAGTCAAGGAAAAATTGTGCTTCATATTGACTTTTAAGTGTATTTCTTTTCCAACACACTTCATAACACATTGTGGATTGTATTCTAAAAGGAGACAGGTACATGAAGCATTATCCTGGAAGATATATCCAGGTTGCTATTCAAACTGCAACCACAAAAAAATGGGGCATCCATAGTGTATTTTCCAAAATACAGGCACTTTGTAGGCTGAGTTCATTTATAAACCACACTCTCCTGAAAACATCACCTTTCTGCTACGCTATATATTTACATCTACTGACTTAAATATTCTAAATATAGTAAGCAAGGCATTATGACCTTCTAATCGAACGAGACAGCCAAGAGTCTTACGGTACGTCTATATCTGGGGGAGAGAGAGAATGTGCACACGAGACAGCACGGGTAATGAGATCTTCTTCCCTGCTATTACAAGCAACCTATGGCTCTGGGGCGCCTGCTCTCAGGGCTCCTTACAGAATTCAAAAATGGCTCAGTTGAGTTTTCCGCCAGTCTTATTCCCCCAGTGTCGTTCCTGAGCCTTAGGTAGCTCCGAGCAAAGAGCACCACCCTTCCCGGCCTTT
>JAKCOX010000004.1:24470000-24552500 GCA_022605575.1 Laterallus jamaicensis coturniculus
CCAACCATTTCCTGTGTTCAGCAATACCCACTGTGGCACTTGTTTGTCACTTTCATTGAGATCTACATACTACCCTTTACATATTAATGAACCTATAACATCTCACCTTTCCTGAAAGTCAAAGGAGTTTCGCACCGGCTTATTTGTTGTTTACTTATCAAAACCACATGGATTATTTGCTTAAAAAGCTTTCTCATTACTGCAATCACATTACTGACAGGCACACGCAGGCTAGATGGAGACATAAGCTACCTGAAGGGGGAAATAATGGAGGGCCGAGTGTCATAACCAGGCTTAAGATGTTGCTAACCATTTTATTTTTATTATTTTTTTAAACTCAGTCTTAGGCCAAAGCAGATGCTAAAAAGGCAAAAATGAAAGAGCCAAGGGCCTGCGGAAATGAACTCTGCATTCCATGGCGGGGGAGGCTCAGGAGAAGATATTTCTGGCTGCAGCTATTTGCAGGAGCTGCGCTACTAATAGGGCACAAACCAAAGAGTTGAGAACACTGTGTGCCTACACGGCTTTTTCTCTGTATAAACTCAAAGGTCACATTGTAGGACTTAAGTCAAAACAATTTGAATCTACAGAAATGGAAAAGGTAGCAGTATTTCATCTTTGAGAGGCTAGACAGTGCGGGCAGCTACAGTTGTGTGCAGCAGGAATACCGGAGCCAGATAAAATCCAGACTCAACATCAGGGATCTATCTGAAGGTCCAGTGCTTCAAGGGAAGGGGAAAAGCTTCAACTATGAGAAGTATTTAAAGTTGGAGCAGGCATAACATTCATAAAATACTTTGAGAGAAACGATCTTACGCAGGGACTAAATCAGAGATGCTGAAAAATGTCTCCTCGGAGCCTGCCTAACAACGCAAGCCCATGTTTACTTTCTCCAGCAGGAACTGAAACTGGAATTAACAAAAAATTGAGATTTGACTTGCACAACAGAGAAAGAAGATGGGAGCAAAGCTGCTTCAGTGTAATGACTGTAGCTGATCATCTATGCCCCTCTTTTACCTCTGCCATTTATTTTTTGTCCTTTTAGGACTTCCCATCTCCTTGTACGCACCATATAGTTCTCATCTCTTGGATCACACTTCAGTTGGATTCCACTCCCAAAGCTTTTGTTATTGAAGGCTGGGGTGAGTGGAAGGAGGGCATCCATTTGCTTAGGCACTCTCTCTGTTTAAACCCAGCCCCAAAACAAGGGAAACCTGAGGGAACAAGCCTTCAGAGAAAACCAAAAGGGCCCTTGCTCAACACTGGACTTAGTCACCTGCACCTGAAATGCAGAGGACTCCCAGATGGTAGGGGGTGGGCTGCCCCTGCTGCAAACAGCACAGCAGAGTCTCTGTGTGTCCTTAGAGCTCCCAGCTGTCCGCTCTTAACAGCTAAAGACAGCTAGTGCTATTTCAAGGCTGTTTATAAGCTCTGCCACATTGTACTCCACAAAGGCCCACGCCCAGCAGCAAAGTACCAGCCTGGCCAAGCATCAGGGGCCTCAACTGGTGCACCCACTTCATGCTACTGAGGCAACACCACCAGCAGTAGCTGCTGCTGGTAGCTCCTGGGCTCCTCAGACATACTCCACCTTGGACAGACACGCCATGCTGGCCCAGGCACAGTGCAGAGAAACCCAAGAAGCCCAAGCCTGGCACAATACTGATTTTGCTGTTAACAGCTTTCAGAGATTTTCTTGCTCCTTCCTTTCTGTTCAAACCTTCCAACAAAAAGCGGTCAGTTATGTGAAGCACAGAACAAGAGCCAAGCCCTGCATTTTCCCACTGCAAGATAAGGAAGAAACTTATCTTTGCCCAGTGCAAACACTTTCTCATACCAGAATAACCACCACAAATACCATGTAATTGTTGACATATGAGAGCTTCTTTCTCCAGTAACTGCATTTTCCAGAGCTTCCTGTGATTTCCTGGCTAAGATACACTCTGCAGTGACTTACACAGATTGTATTTTTTCTCCTAATAGCAGTTTGCCAGCTGAACTTGAAACTATGGGAAGCAACCAACCTTCTCCAGTCAGATGCTGTCTGCATATTTAACCTCTTGGGAATATCCAAATTAATTCAAAACTGTCTGCACAAGGTCTGACACAGATGAGGGTGGCAGTGAGTGACTCTTTCACAGCAGCCCCTCTGGTGTCGTGCTCTGGACTGGTGGCTAAACCAGCATTGATAACACAGCAATGTTTTGGCTGCTGCTGAACAGTGCTTGCCTAGCCTCAAGGCTTTCTCTACTCCCACTCTGCTCCCCCAGCGTGCAGGTTAAGGGTGGGCAAGAATAAATGTTCTGGAAGCTGTAATTACTTTTGAGAGATTATTAGCAAATGGGACCCACCAAAAGATCTTTGCAGATACTCCACTACCACTACACTTTTTAACCACATGTAGCTCCTCTGCACATTACACCACCACGGAGATCTGGGATTAAGTATAGGTCACACTGTACATAAGAGTTTAAAATATTGATAGACACTTTAGTAAGTTAAGTCTTATTAGTGGTTTTGGCTGTAGAGTTAATACTTCTGTTGCTTCTGAAATGTGCATCACCTTGTTAATATAATTTCTTACAGCTCTTTTAACTCTATTAATCATAACTGGAACCTGACTATCAAGTATGGCCAAGATCCTGCCTGTGGTAGAAGAGTGATGTGTCCTCCAACAGTCAGTTCAAATCCCAGAGGACAGACAGCTTGCCCCAGCACAAAGTGCTCCAGGAGATCTAGCTCAGACCTCTATTTGCCATGAACCCCCTACCTGGGGGATCAGTAACCCAAAGACTAGTTGGGGTTTTTTTGGTGCTTTGTTCTTTTTCTTCCTAGTTCCCACCTCCAATATTTTTTCATTCAGTGAAAACAGATTTGTTCAATTAAGTTCTCTAGAGACAGTCCTTGGAACTCCAGTGAGTCATAATTTAAAAATAATTTGCCTAGAGTCCTAGCAAACTTCAGCATAAACAACAGTAAGCAAAGAACTGAAAAGTGCCTTTTCCTCTCTCAGATCTCCCGGCCTCCCACCTTACAATGACACCCATCACCCGTGACCAACAAACTTTCAACTAAGCATTACAGAAACCATTCACTGCTTTATTAAAAATGGTAAACAAATAAATCCATTCATAATTATTTGGATAAATACCACATTAGAACAAGATTTCTGAGGAAATAAATGGTGCAACTAAGTCAGGTTCAATGAAACCACGGGGATATCCCTTCATGGCTACACATAATGTCCTTGTCATTACAAATGAAGAATTACTGGTAGACAAATCAAGTTGTATTGAAGCACTCAAGCCTTTTGCCAAAGTTAAGCCTGAAATGAATCTTGGTTGGATTAGTGATGCTTGAGATTTTTAGGATTTAGTATTACCATGTTCATTTGCTGCACCGAAGTACCCATTCGGAATATTCAGAGTGTCAGGTTCTCTCAATGGTCATCATTATATGTGACAGTGAACACATAAAACCATCACACAAAAATTAACTTTTCTAGAATTCTAGCTGCAACTGTGACAAAAACTCCCTACTCAAGACTATTTTCATTCAACAATAAAAGATCTACACAAATAAGCACTATTAGTATAGTAAACCCCCTTTTTTAAGTATTAAAATAAAACACCAGGTAATACTCCAGTGTTGTACAAACTTGGAGGAAAGAGTTTATTGAATCATTATTTTTTTTAAAAGATGAAAAACATTTGTAGACCTGAGACATCAGATTTCTCTACCCTGCTGCCCAGGAAATTTTCTTCCATCTCCATTTTCTTCATTGACACAAAAGCAAGGAGTGGTGTCTGCACCCTTACACCACAGAGCGTGCTTGAGGAAAGCACAAGCCTTGGCAGAACTTCCTTCATCCTCTGTGCCAGCCTTTGGCACAACCTGCAGAAAGCCACTGCCAGGCTTATGTTCACTTGTCCCCAGCAACCCCGACCCCAGGCATGTCACCTTTGAAAGGCTCACGGGACGCTTCAGTTTAGTTTGGAGTGGGGCATGAATGGCTCAAGGGGACATCTGAAGCCTTTAGGCAGGATACACTGCTCAGTCAAGGAAGGGTAGCTGGATGCCCCACTATCAGTGTGAGCCCTCAGCTCTTTAGCACCTTATAAGCACAGCCCTGTTTAGCTTTCTTGATGCTTGATAATTATATCTGAAGAAAAGATAATGGAGAATGCACACTGGTTTCTTTGAGGGAAGGGAAAAGGAGAGCAAGATACATCCCTGTACATTTGTTATGCATATTTTTGGGAGTTACACAACTTCAGTTTTGCAAAGCAATTTTCTGACTTTCACTGACAAACAAATGTGATCTGAAAAATCTCACATCAGCAGGGTTGGTTTGCAGATGTTATTTGCACCATTTATTTATCAAAAATAACTAGAAAATGTTTTTAAAACATCATTCCAGACTGTACAAATAGGAATGTGACATGGGCTGTCTGTTTTACTTACACTGTTTTACTGCTTCATATTCTGAGCAAACAGAGAGGCTATTTTCCCCAGGGGTTCAGGAGGGCATACTATTTCATTTCTTCAGAAAATTGTTTCTCTGGATTTCAATCTTTTTAGCTAGGTATGACAAAACATAATATCAAGAACACTTATGTTTTTTATCAGCTCTATTTTCAAAGCATAAATAATAGATCAGTATACTTTTAAGTCAGGTGACTTAAGTCTTATTTCAGAAATCAAATAAGCATTTTGCAATTTTTAAATGATGCTGTACATTTTCACAACAGTATCATTATGCCTTTAAAATGCTTTCAAAAGACCAATTTATAAGCACAGAGCAATTTTGAAGATATTTCACTAGCGTTAATAATACCTCACTCAGGTGGCATTCAATTTTCTGAATCCTTGGGTTAATGAGGAAAATAAATCAAAATTAAATTGGCCTTGGAAAAAAAAAAATCAAACAAAATTGCATCTATCACATTATACATCCTGAGACTCCTTCAGTACTGTTCACAAAAGCTAACAATATTCCAGCCCTCAGAACCATTACACTTTGTCACAATGCAATCTGAGATTTTAAAACCAAATATATCAGGCTTCACCACTAAAGGAATCAACACCTTAGTACAATGTATCAGGAGTACTCACACTAAGTTCCCCACACTCTTAGTCAAGTACTTCCCATCCAGTGTCCCTAAATTTCAGCTGTTCACCTTCAGTTCAAAAAATTTAATGATGTCCTTCCAGAACAATTTCACCCTTGCAAACCGCTAAGTTTCAAGATAAGGCTTAAAAAGAAAGTATGTTCTGCAACCAGGCTGTCATTCACCATGTCTTTAAAAAAAGCCCCAGCCACACACAGCTGTAGCTGAATAGCTGAAGCAAACAAAAATCCTAGCATTTTTGAAAAATAAATACTTCTAGTCATATTGCTGTATTAGGAATGGTGGAAAAAAATATTACCTTCCCTCCTTGCTCTGAAATGAGAGAAAGATTCTCCAGATACAGTGAAGGGGGATTCTACTGTTGGGGAATACCAGCGTTGTCATTCTCAAAAAAAATGGTTAATAACATGCAACACATAGTACTAAAGATGCCTAAGTTGATACCAAAGGTAATAAATTCAGTGCAAGCAAGTAACAAACAAACAGTGTCTTGCAAAGACCCAGCAGTTACCATTGTTTTGCTGCTGTTCCTTGCGGCCAAGTAACAAACGCAGTTCTCTACCCAGAGAATCTCCCACCTGCACAAGGGCATCCTTTCACCATCAGAAACCTCCTACCAACACGAAGCCCCAGCTGAAAAACAAACTTCCACACTGCACTGTTGCAGCCACCTTCACACGCCAATTACACAACTGACTTTTTCCAAAATAAAACTATTAACATTTCAAATGTAATGAAAGTAAGCAAAAAAGTTTTGAGGCTTTTTTTTCCATTTTGAAATAAAGGCACAAGTGCCCTTACTGGCACAGGTTGAAAGCGATAAGAAACAGCAGAGAAATGTGTTTGTACAGTTTCTGAAAGCAACACCTTTCTTCTGGCTTTGCAAAATACTTCGTATGGCCAAGATCTTAACGAGGAGTAATTTATGAGATGATCTAATTTATTTGTTTTGCTTTTCTTCCCAGGGAAGAAACAACATCACAGTCAGCCAAGAATTTTCTAACTCTTGGTACAAAAGTAGTGAGAAGGTCTGTTAGAGACACTCTTTGATTTTGATAAAACTTTCATCAGAAGTTTTCAGGTTTATTAGCAATTTCTGACTAGTTTGTATGTACAGTAAGCAAGTAATCACCACAGCCAGGAGTACTAAGAGAGAAAAATGCTCCAGAGAAAGCACTCACCCTTCTGCTCATGGCAGAGATGGGAAGAGACGGGTTCCATTCAGCCCCCGTCCCACATCAGCAACTTGGGTCAGCTGCCTCCTGTGCCAGGGTCACAGTATGGCCAAACATTACTGGGGTCTAGGGGTTCAGATTTTCGACAGCTTAAAGAAAAGCATTCCAAAAAGTGTTGATTTCACCTCAATAAAGAACGAAATAAGGATTTTCCCAGCTCCTGGATTAGAGATCTGTTTCTAACCCCAGCACTCCAACACTGCTCGGCTGCTGAGGAAGCAGAAACTTCAGATGACAAGAAGTTCTACTTCAGGTTATTCCTTCGAGTTTTGGTTGTGACAAACAGCCTTGATAGACAGTCACCATTCAATGGTTACTCAATCGCCTGCTCAGAATGACACAGTGATTTTATTCTGATTTTTAGTCCACGGAAGCCGCAACCACTCTCAGTCCTCTCGAGGCTTTATGCTCTTTGGCAAGGAGTATTGATTTGTGCTTTTATTGCGCCTACCAGGTAGCAGCCGTGCACTATCGTTATCCAAATAATTTATAACAACAGGTGAGGAAGAAGGCTTGAAACTAAAACAAATGTATCTTGATCTGCTCAGGAAAAAGATGAAACATTGCTGGAGCAGCTAAACCAGCCTTTTAAATCAATAGGCAGTATGGGTCTGAGATGGCCTCATACCTTCTGCAAGGCACCTAAGAGCATGCGAACCCGCACTATCAGCATGCACGCAGACAACTCTTACACGTACTATCACGGGAGCAACGTGAACACCCTGACACATCAACTGCTTGCAGTTTGTAGATTTGGCCATAAATCAGAATATGAAACTCAGATTACATTAGAACACAACAAAAACAAAGGTTAAAGAAACTCTCCTGGACAAAAAGTGTGGTAAACATCAGTGGAATAAGACTCCTTTCTACCACTGCACCGATGTTAATTTAAAAGCCAAGATTCATTTGAAAACATTCACCTGTAAATCAAAAAGTCCCCTAAGATTAATTTCTGCATTTACACTATTTGCAAAATATACTTAACTTAGAGGCATCCTTTTTTTCCCCTGAAATAATTGCTTACAAGATGAGAACTAAAACACAATCTCAAGTGTAGTAAAGGTAATTGCTGCACTTACTGCTTGTGTCATGTTGATGTATTACTATGTATCAAAGGTCACAGTTCTGTACTCATACATTATCAAATTTGAAAGACCAATATTCGATTCCGACCAACCTTTAAACTGCCCAGAATGTGTGTGAAAATGGATGTCGGGCTAACTTGGGTTTTAAAAAAATGAACCCATGTTTTGGAAGCTGAGGGGTCAATCAAGCCAGACTGACAGGGTTAGGTGTCACTTCTGTGTGTCTAATACTCCCTTAGATTATCAATGAGGTGCACTAGACTGATCACAAGCTAAAGCAGCTGTACTAATGAAAATGAAACAGTGTGAAAAAATGAGGTAACGCAGGCCAGTGACACAGGGCAGTACCTTGTGGACAATAATGCAGGAATAAGGACATAAATCACCATTTAGATACAATAAAACCTGTAATACCCACCCTGAAACCTCTGTGCAATCACAGGCCAAAGTCAGCATCTTCACAACTCCACAGTCCCTTCTGAAGTTGCCACACAAATTTTTGGTCACCCTGAGCTAAGGCAGGGCTTCCATGCCTCCACTTCAGTGCACACACAAAATTTTGCAGCCACATGCCAGCCTGACCTTTGAGGGTGGGTAGCTGGCTCTTCTCACAATTGGTTGTAGCACAGATAAATGGGTCCTATCAGAACCTACTCAACCCTGAACAACTTTCTTTTCCTACTTGTGCCAGTCCAACTGGGGGGCGGGGGCTGCACTGAAGAAGCTGGGACACCAATGCTATGAAATCCAAGTTGACTGAGTATAGCCAGCACAGAATGAATTACTGAAAAGAATTGCCACCTTACACCGTAGATCACTACTATGCAAAGAAAGAGCAACCTCTTGTCCCAGCCATCATCATAACCCAGATCAGGTGAATGAATCAATAGCTTTTTCAGAATCATGTTTTTTCCTCAAGAAATTACAAACACAGCAAAGGCAGCATGTCTTCCAACAGCCACCTATTTAATTTAGCATCACACTCTTTAGAATTTGCTTAATTTGGCAAAACACCAGATTTAAAATAGGAGCACAAGTTTAATTATCATGTCAGTTACACGCAAACATATCATTAAGTCTATTAGACCCTAAGAATGCTCACTAATTAACATATTTGCCATTGATTTTAATGGAGTTTCAACTGCAGGTGATGTAACTAATGGTCAAGGCCATAGTCAGGATACTTCTGGTTAAAGATACTATTTATAGTACATAAGCACACATAACAGTTACTAATGCAGCAACAAGGCTATCAAAACAGTAAGAACAAACTGCAGACAGGATCTCCTGTTTAACTAAATGTTCAATATACAAAAAACACAAGATACGCATATAAACATTCCTTAAGAAACACCAACTTCCCCACTTCTTCTGAAACATCATTTAAAATAGTTTTCTTTAAATAAATTTTCTTGGTGCTTTGGTAAAATGTTTTTCTTTGTGTGCTGAACAAGTCAAAATTAAGTTTTGCCAACTGAGTAGAACTCCTTGAAGCGATCGATGCAAGGAATTAGAGGGCAGACCATTTCAGGAGAGCTGGAAGGTCTTTGTTGCTTGAGTTTTCTACAAATCCCACACCTCTATTTTCATTTGGCAGCACAATGGAGAAAGAAAAAGAGAAAGAATTATTATTTCAATCTAAGTTACAACTTTAGAGTTGAATTTAAATCTACATAAGGAACACCCAAAATTGCCAGATCTCCAGTATCTGCACCCCTTGTTCTCTCCTATATTTGATTCTTTCAGGATTTTGCTGCATGTATTTCTCTCTGGCAGTTGCAATCACTCTTTTGCAAATTAATCTTGTCACACAATAAAAGCAGAGTACATGATTTCGCAGTGGCTTATGAAGCTCTCCTAAAAAACATTAGCAATGGTTTACTGAGAGTAGTAGCAGCACAATGCTGGGCACACACAGATGCAGCCCTCAAGCAGGTTTGCTCCCACCGTGACTGGCATTTGCAGAATACAGAAGAACCCTCCCTTCTATGTAAAAATTAAGTCGTGATCAAATTGATTTTATGCAACCTTGAAAGGGTTATGACTCAGTGCTTTAAATTTTCTACTGTTGCCAAGTTAGATAATCTATCAAGAATCTTAGAAGTGTTTTCTTTAATCTCAAAACCCTATGGTTTGGGAGCAAATTATTGTATAATCAATACATTTCATTTTAAAACCCTTCTCTCTATCCTGCCCATCATACACCTCTCTAGGTCTTACTCTAGCAGAGAAAAGATTGAATGTGACCTGACAGGACCCCAGAGAGGTTCACAAATCAAAAGCAATGGTGGAGAGAAGTCAAATTCCTTGAGATCAGGATCTTAAGGGACATCTCAATTTTTTTATTTTTTTTTTTAAATGCTGGATGGCAGCAGTTCCTACTGTTAAACTGTAACTTATTTTGTTTGTTGTGTAAACAAACCCGTAGAAAAGACCAAGTGCTTAGAAATCCCCACCTACTCAGGATGCCATTCTTTCCCTTTAAAAAGCCAGAATTCAGAGCTGAAATACACTTAAGCAACCTCAACTATGGCACATTTCTGATGGAAGTTTATAGTTTGTCCTCTGACAGTAACTGTGATGAAGCATCAAAACCTGGAAGCCAACAGCCCTACAACAATCAGTCACACAGGAATATTAGCATTAGAAGAGCTCATTTTAACTCCTCACCTTCATCAACCCCCACAAACCTGAGACTTGTGGACTCTGCCTAAAGGCCATAGGCTGGAAGAGCACTGCCACAGATCAGCAATCACCAGTTTCACAAACACTTTCCTGTCAGGGAACCAAAGCTTTTTGGGGGGAAAAAATTCCGCAAGACATGGAATGAACCGAGTGCCTAAAGGTTTTGCTAGATAATAGCAAACTGGGCAATGATTTGCCAACAAAGATGCAAAATAAATCTTAAAAGTTATTGTTCAAGTAAAACATTAACAGAGAGACCATTACCTTACCCTGTGAATATAGTCTTCCTCATAGAAGACTGAGCAAACCTCACTCCAGAAGCAGCTTATTCAGAATAGCTTTCTCTGCATCCAGTACTCTTGTACTATGTTCAGACTTTATGGAGATTAAGACCTTTTAAGTTCTTAATGTAAACTTTGCTACTGAAGAATGAACAGTTTCTTTTAGCTTACTCACTTGTCCACCACCACAGATGCACAAGTGCAGAAGTTCAGAACCATATACCACAGAAGTGTTCCTTCTAGCCTTTCAAGGTTAACATTAAAAATTAGTTACTGAGTTTCACTATCCTGAAAGTAGAAAAGAACTTCTAAGTTTTTATATAAAAAGGATAAAAGCAGCTCTGCTACCATCAGCTCTAGTAACAGCTAATCCATGAACCAAATTATTGTCATCCACTTACTGTGGAACTTAAAAACAAACACACTGACATGACATTGTCAACTGCACCCTTGTTATTTCTGACCATATTAACCTGGGTATGTACTGCCATGTAGCAATAGCCAAACCCGGCTACATTAGGGGGAGGGGGAAATTAAGTTCTTATCTCCTTCACCTTCCCAAATCTGTTTCACTGACATTCTTTTCTTTAAATCCTTCCACTGCCTTCTACCCATGCACCACAAGGTTCAACCTTTCTGTTCTTGACTTCAAGGCAAGCACACATGCCCCTAGTTAAATGCTTTTGATAGCCTCTAGACCAGCCCATGAATTAAATCATCCTCCACACCATCTTTCTTTGTCTTTACTTGTGACCTGCTGCTTTCCCCACGTGTAGGCTAAACAGCTCTCAAGACAATGGATCTTCAGACCAAGATTCCATTATATCCACCAAAATGTCCAGGAGTAATTGTGTTCTCCTTTAAAGTGTTAGAATTTGAAGTAGCATTCCCTCATTTCCCTGTTCCACAGGTTCCTTGGCAAAACTTAAATCTGAACAACTGACTCATTTCAATTTATTTTGAACAAGAACACACCTTTGTCTTTCATGGCAGATTTTACATAGCCCAAATAATTCCTCCCTAATCTATAAACTACATTGGGATAGAAGGAGATCTCTGCAATTACTCACAATATTTCAGAAACAATAAAGCCATGGCACGATCAAGTTTGCCATGTATTACTTTACTACTCAATTTTACTTTCATCCAGGTCACAGGAGGAAAGGGGCTTGTATAACACCTCAGAGTGAGATTTTTACAGGACCAAGCTTTTAAAAAAAATAATAGTCAAGTATATACTAGGAAGTCAAAAGACAAGAAAACATGGAACCATAGCATTTCTTGTGTTTCCTCCCACTTTCTTCTATCTCATCCTTTTGAGAGTCAGCATGCAACTGGATTAAGTATCACTGATAATTGTTGTACCTTTTTATTTTACATAATCCTTCTCAAATTTTGGGGGGTTACAAACAGATGAATAAGTGTGGCTACTGCTGTTGACTGAAAGGTTTTTTTGGACTGTGATCCAATTCCTGTTGGGCAAGCATTGTTTACTATTGTTACACTGCAGTAGACCAAAGCCAAGAAGCAACTGCAGCAAAAACAGATTCCTCTTCTCACATTCCTATGAGGACAGGGGCATATGTACTCAGCAGGAGTAACATGTAAATCCTTCCTGTGAACTGAGGAAATCCTAGAGTCTATTATTATGTCTATATCCCTGAGCCTGAATTCATTTACAGAGTAAGTAACCATTTACCCTCAATTACAATAGCTGCTTTAAAACCCTAAAAAAAATAAGAGCAAGTTAAAAATAGATCTTTTACCAAAGTACCAGGACACCCTTAACATCTTTTTCAAGCCTTCTGAAGTAGTTAACAGGAACAACTGCTTGGACCTTTTTAGTATGAAAGCCTTTCAGGAAAACAGTCATGCAATTATTCTTACCTAGAATTTTTGAGGAGGGGAGTCTTAGGTCTCATAAACCTAGGTTTTCATATTTTACAAGTATTTATTTTCACATCAGGTTGACCATGTCTCTACTTGATCCTTCAGTGACATACTAAACAGAAAGTATCAATCATTCCAGTGGCAAGTTGCTAATGTCACATTTAAGAATGCTGGGAGACATAACACTTTCCTACCCCCACACCCTGTATCAGAAACTGAGTTTCCTTTTTCAAAAAAAAAAATCAGATTCCAAACAACCTCAGAAGTATCAGTTTCCTTGACAAAAGCAGGACACCTGAAAGTAGACACCTTGCAGGCTAATGAGAAAATGTAATATATAGCTCAAATATCAACAGATTATTTTCTCAGGCAACTCATCAGACATGACATGCATTACAGCTCAGTGGCTGTCATGGGAAGGACCTAAAATAACTCTACAAGAAGCCTGACACTTTGAAAATACAGATTTTCAAAAGGAAATACATGGGCCTAGAGTAATCTTAATTTCTGATGTGATAATCATTCTTACCTCTTACAAGGGATTATAGCATAAATCAATTTTACTTGGTTTTAGTGCTCATGATGAGCAACAACTTACTGTGCTGGATTACTGAAGTATTCTGTGTTTACCTTACCTTTAAACAGATAAATTAGTGAGGTACAAAATGCAATGAAAAGATTAAATCTCAAAAGCCTTAAAAAATAACTAAATATTGCTACCTTTCAGGCAAAATTACTGCTCGATTAAGGAATTTCTGGAATATAAAATTCAGTATCTTAAAATAATTAAGAATGCATTCCCATATCACTTTGCATCCTGTACTTTTCTCCTGTCCAAAGACATGTTTGGAAAAGGGGGACTGTTTTGTACCCCCAACCGAGACAGTCACATGCAAGATGGTTACTTGTTTTTACTAACTGTTGTTTATATACAGCCAAACACCACAAGTACTCCTTTAATCACTTGCCTACATTCTGTCTATTAAGACTACTAATTAAAATATGAATTGCAATTTACTTAGTGAACCAGAAAAAAGTTTCCTCATTTATCTAAATACAGACCAAACTTGATTCTGAATGATGTAAGGGTTGAGAGCTTTCAAACTAACCCCAAATAATCCAAAAATAAATTAATCAATGCTGTCCACTTAATATTTGTGTCTCAAAGATGTGGATACTGAGGGCACATTTAGAAATATGCTTTTATTGTAGAGAGCTTCTGAATTACCAAGACTTAACTTTTTGCTCTCTTTACACCATAAAACCAGTTCGTTCCGGCCAAAACAATGGATTTTAAGAAACGGTGTTCAAGTTTCTCCTTCCCCCCATGTAACTTAAATACATGGACATCATTGCACACTAAAATTTTTATCACAAGTACTACTAAATCAACCGAGTTACACATTGTCAGAATTTATTTCTAAAAAAAAAATCTAATTGATTTAGGTACCTCATTTCTAGGCACCAGAGAGATCCTAGTCCAGGTTCCCAACTGTTATATTTAACAAGAAGTGTATCACATTATGTTATGTTTAAAGGAAATGTACAGCTTTTCAAGCTAAGGACACAATAAAACAAAAGATGTTTCAGTAATCTAGCAGCAAACATTCATTTAACAATAACTGGTATCAACAGACTTTAGCCACAGTTCAGAAAGTCTTCCATTAAATGGACATGCGCTTCCCCTTTTCATCAGGGAGCTATTTCTATTCCACCAAAGCCACCGTTACATACAGATGTGGCTCCTTGAAAGGTGTCATGTTCCTTATGAACTTCCACAAAGTGTGGAACAGCTGAATACAGAAGAACAGAAATTCTCTTCAGTTTTAGGAACCACAAAGCAAGTTCTGCTGCTAGATGTCTTTATTTTCTTTTAACAAAATACACAAAAGGCACAAAATTCACTTATATCTTGTCATTATTGTACAGGTATAAATAGTGCTTTGTATTCAAGTACAATCAAGTGCAGAGACTTTCTATATTTTATGTAAACACAAAACAGTTTTGTATGTACATGCCTCTGGTTCATCTGCAGAGCAAATACCAAAGGAGATGCCATTTGTCTGAGTGCCATTTAACTGAATTCTGTCAAAAAGTTAAACAATGAATAACATTAACACCACTGTAATGACACTTTCCATATGCTTAAGTCAAATGTCAGATGACACTTTACCTTGTAAACATCTGTATTTAAAAATGTACTTAATCGATTTTAACAGGGAAGCATTAAAAAATATCTTAAGTTCACTAGACCAAACTTACTAGGTCAGTTGCTGTCAGTCATTGCTCTTATACATGACAGCTAAAGAGATGTCAAATTACAGGTCACCCTTAGCAAAGCTTGTAATTTAAGGTTTCAAAGATGCAAAAAGAACAATGGCTACTACTGTTAGACTTCAACCAACTATACATTCTGTGTGTTAACTTAAAGACATGCTTAATTTACAATACCCACTTTTACACATAGCTTTAACATACTGAGGCAGTTTAAGCTCAAGCGAGATTTTTAAGTTGTACCATTAAAAAAAGCTCACCTGAATAGTAACAACAGCTAAAACCTAGCTACAGAAGGCACTTGAAGTACTTTATTCTGCTTTCATTAAAGATTCTTCACTTTGTTCAGCTGAAAGAGACTCTGAAATAGAATCTTCAGTTGTTGACATATTTTCTGCTTCTTCTTTTTCAACTTCTTCTGCTATCTTATCATTTAGCTGCTCTGCACTTGGTGTTTTATCACGCGCCTCGTCTGTCTCAGTGAGCTGGGCTGTGTCTTCTTCAGATTCTGTGAAAAGAAAGTTACAATATAACCATTTCCAGAAGTTAAAAGGTAGCTAAAATTCTTTAAAAAACCAAATTAAAAACCTTTAGTCATACATAGGTTTGGACTAGTAACTGCCTGAAGTTCAACTGCCAAAATAGTTTGTTTTTTTTTTTTTTAAAGAAGGGCATAGATAAACCTATGACGGAAAAGAAAAAAGAAAATACCATGGAAGAAAGTTCAGACACCAACTATAAATATATTACAAGCTATTTCTATGTATTTGCCCTCAACAGAACCTTCCTAAGCTTACTCATTAATGTGAGACAGTGTCAGAAATAAGACACAAGGGAATTTTGACTTCGTGGTGCTTCCTGTAAAACTGCCATTATGAAAAGCTACAGTTGGTAAGAGTTCAATCTGTACACAGAACCCAAACATTGTATTTGGTGGAAGCAACTTTAAGGAGCCAGATAACTAGGTTATTCTACTTGTTTTCTTCCTGGTTAATATCTCAAAAGCAGCAATGGAAATGACTGTATTCTCAGTCACATGTTACTGTTGTTCTTGGACAGGAATGAGTCAAAGGAAGTACAGGATGTGAGGAAGAGACAAGCCCTCTCAACTCATCTGTAGCACAGCCCAATCATTACTTGCTTATGGAGTTTCAGTCCTGCAGTCCTCAACTGAATGACACTTAGCACTCCGCAGAAGTGACTCGTTCTTAGCCTGATCAAGGTAAAAAGACTATTCATTTAGCCTGATCAGTGAGGTGCTGAGCATCTACAAAGTGTATGAGGACAGCCTCAGGGACAATCAGCCAGTAGTAGAAAGCAAGCAGAATCTTCTGCCGAAAAGGAGAAAACCTGAACAAATGCACGTTGTAACTACCTATACTCAAAGGAATAGGAGAATGATGCTGTTTTCATCTTTATATTCCACAAAGAGTTAAGGAGACATTGCTTCTGTAAGAAAATCAACAGGTATTACATGACCTTCCCCTTCACATTACTCTTAAACTTAGTTAGCTCTGTAGTCTCAAAAAAAAACCCTCAAAACAAAAGTACCCACTAAACTCAGACCATTCTGACCTGAACAAACACTCAAGCTTATTTTTGTTCTCAACCAGTTATTCCAACATGAAGTTTCTGTTCAGTCTATAATACTTGCCCAAAGCCAAGCACTACTTTAAGAACTCATAAACGAGCACACACTTGAAGCAGTATTATTTCTGGAGGACAGCATTACTCTGAACTCTCTTGTTGAGCAAACAAACCACGTTTCTGCATCTACCTTTTAAATGAAAGTCCTTTCAAACATTCTAGCAATAGTATTCCATGAATCCTGAAAAGCAACAGAGCATTAAATCATCATGAAGTATTTCATCAAGATGGTCATAGCAGTCCATAAAAAAAAAGAATCTAGAGATAACACAGGAAGCTGTCTCTATGAAGTGCTGACCACTATGGTAAAACCTGAAGTTCAAAAGCATCTAATGAAGACCTCTGAACATCCACACCAGGTAGTCACCACAAAACATTAAGGTGGTCAAATTTTGTTTCAAGCTTCAACACACCACTAAATGCTAAACCTGAATCAAGATTGCAGTTTAACAGTACTAAATATAGGCAAGGCAAAATGAATCAAAAGGATAAAAGTGGTTCTCGTTGGCACTTTCAATGTGATACAAACCTTAACACCTTTAAGAGAAATACATAACAGAACAGACTAGCCTTTGATTGAAGGAATTCAAGATCACGCTATTTAAGAAAATGGTAAGAGAACCGAAGTATATTGCTTCGTTCATGGTCCTAAAATTTCCCAAGTTACTCTGCTGAACAGAGCAGCACAATGTTTGTGCCAGCAACCTACATCAGATTGACAGCTGATGACTCCATATTTCCAGAAGATTAAAAAAAAATCCAAGGTTCAGTGCCAACAGTACTCCCCATAACCATTCTTCAGATCTCTTAGCCACAGGAGTTGCATGTAACACGCTTGTCACTGCATGAGCACACAACTGAAGAGAGATTCAGCTTCACTGTCTATTCATTAGTAAAAGTAGCTGACTTGTAAAAATGTATTTATAGCACTTCTGTATCACATTAGCATGCAGTTTCTTTTGAGCTATACAGCTACGGTTTAAATGAGTTACAGACAGAGATTGGATCTCCCTGTGTTTTCAACACTGTGGTGAGTTGGTTTCCTGATGTTAATGTTTATTTACATAAGTGAAGATATCCTCTATTCTTGCTCGGACAGCAGCTATGTTACTATAGTGAACAAAAGCCTTCCCCAGAGCTATACCTCAATGATAGCTTCATTCCTTAAACTTACAATCAAGAAATGTTCATTAAAGCTTGACTGCCTGTAAGCAGTTATGCTTCAAATTAGGGTTCTGCCGGAACAAGCTACTTACTTAAAATAGTATTTCCTCATTCATAAGAGATTATTTAGTGGAAAGTTGCAGGCAGTTACTGCCCAGTGACAAACTGTTTGAGTAGCACTGGAATCTTCTACATCAACAAGTTATATCTCATATCTGAGTTATGTAAAATATTATTCTTGCTGCTTATTAATTGTCCAAACTGAATGGTTTATATTGTCTTGGGATGTTAAATATTTAGTAAAGATCAGATAGATAAAACCAAAAGTCAGTATACCAGTTACTTCTTATGCCTCTTCTGAAAAATTTCACCACATACTTCCTAGCAGGAAAGAGAATTGGGGAATAAACCCCACAGTGGCTTCTTTTGTTATTCTTTTTACATAAAGCAGCACATTAATGCAAGTTCACACCGACAAAATAAAAGTCAGTGTTAAAGGTAAATTGGTAAAGACAGATTTACTGCAATAAAACCACCAAGTATTTCAGGATAAAACACAGGATAGAATTCTGTTTTCAAAAAGCCAAGAATTATTTTTATTTTACAGGATTTTTCACTCCTACATCAAGTGCCTAACAAAAGTCTCACGCTAATTATTATGGGTTTACATTTTTAACATAATCTATAAACTGCCTCAGCAGCTCAGACCCATTAAAGGCACAGTTTGATATTTCCTTCAATGATAATACCAGTTTAATTAGCAACCCCCTTTCCCAAAACTTCCAAGAACATGCCGTTACAGCTAATACTCAGAAGCCCAAAGCATGCACCTCCAAGACCTGACTACCTGTCCATAAGGGTTTCCCCACTTGATTCAGAGAAGAGTCAGCAGAGTTCTGAAGAGCCCAGCAATAGTCTCTTTTCTAAGAATCTTCTGTGAAAGTAGCTAAGGAGCTACCAAAACACTGAAAAGGTGATTTGATCACTTGAGGGCAAACGATTACATTTGCAGCATCTTAGCTTCATCCATCTGATGATCCTTACTTTCATGCTAGTAATACTACTTTTAACAAATTAAAAGCACTATAGCACAGGAAAAGAAGCCATAATGCCCTCACATCAGACCACACCCAGAGATGCCTACAGTTAGATATGACCCTACCAGTCTCACGCAGTCTTCCTGTGTCAGAAAGCAAATGCCAATGAATGCCATTTTGTACTCCCTGTTAAACATAATCACACAGAAGCATTCCTTCTGTTGCACTGTTTCCCACAGTTGGTGTGCTTCCAGCCCAAATCTCGTGCAGTGCACTACTGAACAGCTTTCCCCATGATCCCTCTTTTAACTAATGTAAGACCCCATCAAGTACTCAATAGCACATCTAACCGGAGAGTCTCTGGTTTGAAATAGTAATTTCTGGAGTCTTTTAAAACACTGCATCTTCCTGTTGGCTGTACACCAGATGCCTACTGTATCTGCAGACTATAAAACGTCTCAAAAGGAACTATGACTAATTTACATTGACAATTTGTCTTTGAACTCCCTAGATTTGAAACAAGGCAGTTTTACTAGATTTTCCTGCCCCGAGGAAAACAGCAAAAGGAACAAAGGGAGAAATTCCAACACACCTCAATCAAATGACCTGTTGAACACAGTGGAAGTTAACCACTTCGGGAAATACCCCCTTCTTAACTATTTCTGTAATTTACAACCCTATTTTCTATCTGTTTATCAGTAACAGAGTGAAAAGTTTTGTCATGCCATCATTTATATGGGACATTGCCTAATATAAAGAAGAGTACAGGACAGAAGACAATAGTATCAACAAGCTAAGCTAGAAGCAGGGACAGGAATAAAACTGCACCCACTATGAAGTTAGATAGAAGAGACTGTTTAAGTTGGAAGGGACTAGCAACTGCCTGACCAAAAGTTAAAGCATCTTATTTTAAGGGTATTGTCCAAATAATTCTTAAACAGTGACAGGCTTGGGATATCAACCACCTCTCTAGGAAGCCTGTTACAGTGTTTGACTTCTTCAGTTATTCTTATAAAAAACCTCATCTAGACAGCATGCTAGGCAACAGGCGGGATTTCAAAAAATAGCACACTTCACAAGATTAGGACATACCTTCTGTCTCCTGAGTCTCCTGGGGCTTCCTCTCTCTCTGCTCTAGAGGCTCCATTTCAGATCGCAATTCTGTAGGTTGTTTTTTTTCAAAGCTAAAATCTGGAAGTCGTGGAGCCTGAGGTCTAGTTTTTCTCGCAGGATTCAGGAAAAAGCAGTAGGCACACCTAAATGCTACACAAAAGCACACCCAATAAGTAGCCTCACTAATTAATTTTTCATTTCACCTTTATTACTACCTCTATTCCAACTGTCCAAAACAGAAAATTAAGGAACTTCTAGGATGCAAGAGTATCTCTAAGTTTACACAAACCGTTCTGGACAGCTCCATTAACTTCAGCATACATGTGCTTCTTAAAAAACTCTTTGCTTTCAGCACTTCTGAGTACTGCCCACCACTGTGAAACACTTGACAACAATGATTAAAATAATGCAATCCAGTACCACAAGATGTTACCACATGACACACTTCTTTCCCTTCAGATGCTACTCCCCTCACCCTTAAAGTGAAGGGATGCTATGGATCCGGCAAGGTGTGTCTCTGCTTTTTGGGGAGCATTCTGCTCCAGTGGTGTTTAATTAAAAGAAAAGGTCCTTTTGTTCCATAGAAGTACTGGATACCACTTAGTCAAATGTGTATTCCCCACCCTGCCTGAAGACAAGGGGGGGGAAGTGGCAATTTCTTGCAGTTGAATTGTGAACTCACTTGAGCTATGACGACACACATGCATGCTATGTATCTTTGGTTCCGTAGGACACATTCAGCTTATTCTTAGTGTTGTTTCTTTACACATACAATTAAGCAAAACAGAATGAAATTGAAGATTTATCTAAGATTCCCTCATTTCTTAAGTATCAGACTTCCACTGCTGGTGGAAAGAAGGCAAAATAAACCATCTGTGTTCAATAAAGAGCTGTGTCTGTCTTAAGTTATTGTCAGTCATAAATTCACATATAGCCCCCTAGGGCTTGTTCCCACTCCTTTTCCGATACCTTCCCAAGATCTTCTTGCCAAACAAAATTTTGTTTAAGTCCTGGTAGAAGAGGCACACTTTAATGTCAGGTAATTTCTCAATATAAAACCCTTCCGAGAACCATTCATAGCCAGTAGCAATTCTCAGGGATGTATTGGAAGAGACTTATTTCTACTGAATAGTTTTCTACACATAAAATCCTTGGCCTGAAGGTTGCAATAAAGTACTTTCTCTAAATCCTGAAGTGAATCTTAAGATACAGAGTAGTAAGTCACTAGAAAACTGTTCCTTTATGAAGTGACATTTCACAGCATCAGTTAAGTACTTTACTGTAATCAAAATGAAGTACGATGCATGTTGGTTACAAAACATAAGCCAACTACTAGAGTCTACCACAGATTAGCTCTTACCTACGTACTCAAACTCCTCCTTCAAAGCCATACCGTTGTGAGAAAAACACTGCTGACATATAAGGGCATACCTAGAAAACATGTTATATAGTGAAATACCTTTAAGTATTCACACACTGAAGACAGATGCATTCTACCTTCAATACTAATAACTTCAGTTATTATTCTTAAAAGGTAAATTCCACAATGAATTTATTATCCTTTAGAGCAAATTAAATCTGCACATTAAGTAAGTTTAAGTGAAAGTTATATTCTTACCTACAATTTAAATCTCCCAGTTTAACCTATTTTTAATACTATCATTGTCAGAAAATAACATTCAAACTAAGTTATATTTCATTAGAATCAAGTCAACATGAGAAGTGACTATGGTTAACATGAAATTCCTGAAATATTTCGACAGTTCTGAAGGCAACCTGAAAGCATTTAACATGGTAATAAAGCTGAATTGCCAAGATAATAATTTAATTTTTTTTTGAAGTTCAAAATATAATTCATTCATCAACTTTGGCACAGATTTTTTTCTTTGTATCACACAGCTAATACCACCCAAAGTGGAGGTTAATTTTCTCAAAATGTTACAATTTTGGTACAATGACATTTCTGGTGAAGCTGTATCATTATGAAGAGTTTGGACTAATTTGCAATTCTTTTCACCTTGCATCTGGCTTGAAAGAAATAAGGTTAAGAAGCCTCCTATCTCTTAAGTGTTTAGGTACTTCCTCTAGCAAAAATTTTACCTGTTCTGAGGACCATCGCCAACCAAGTATTCGATAACTCTATCCACCATTCCTCTTTCCCGAGGAAGAATAGGTCTTGCTAAAGGAGGACCTGGAGGATGAAGACCTAGGAAGACACAAACTATGTCAAAATTATTCTGAACTATAACATATATGACATTTCACTTAATATATGTGGCCATATATCCCAGTACCCACCAGGAAAGCTGTTAAGATTTAAAACCCAGAAGTTCAAGACAGTTAAGGTCAAGATACTTAAGACAGGAAAAACAATCAACTAGTATTAGCAGTTTTGTACTAAGATGAGCATATGGCAATCTGAAGCTATGCAAGAACTAAGTAAATTTAATTCCTAGAAGTAAAATTCTCAAGGCACAAAAAGCAACCAGTGTTTCCTCAGGGAAAAGTTCAGGCTTGTAGGTATTCTCACTATATCCAGTAAAAACAGGTATACAAAAGGTATGGTTTTTTTAAAAAAAAAAAAAAAAAGGGCTTTTAACTATACCAGGGTTGGCCTTCAATTCTTTTTTCCAAGTTTGCTGTATGTTTCCACTATTTTTCTCGGGACCTAATGCTTCATTTAAATGCTTCATATAAATTCTGAAAAAGTTGCCCAGAGTTCAGGCAAAACGCATTTCCTAAAGAGCTTCACAAAAAAATGAAAGACCCAGTATTTCCATTAAAAAAAGTGAACCTGACATTGTTGCAAAGAACTGGAGCATTGATGTAATATGCAATAAAATTAAAACTGTGAATACTTTGCTAGCATTCGAACACGTTTAGCCCTTTATTCAGAAGGCAACATTTTCATATGACCTCTTACCACCAGTGATATGAAAAGTTTCTAGATGTTAATAAGGTAAAAATTAAGTTACCTAGAATGAAACATCACAACACGCTCCAAGAACAACTTCAATTACCTGCCTACTAATAACTCAAACCAACCATCCTAGTTCTCATGCTGTTATGGACACCAGTAATTAATATAAACATCAAAAGCAATCATTGTAGGAAGACCGGTCATTTCTGCAAAGCTTGGCAAACTCTCAACTACCTGCTGGTTATTAATTTTCAAACATATGGGAGCTCTGTGGTAATACACATTAAATTGATTCTCCCCTACAAAATATAGAATAATGAAAATGAATTATTAATATTCTCTAAAGTGGAGATAATTAAGACTATTCATATTTGTTGCAAAACATGTATAAACTTGGATGCAATGACATGACTCTACAAATACTGAATTTACATACTTTTTACTACAGCTACATGACTGAGATTTTATATGCCTGGAAAAGTTCGAGGGAATTCAAGAGAGAAGAGGGCTTCCATATTAACCAACAACTGCAGTGGTGGCTTGCACTGTAGTGCTATCTACAACAAAGTAACACATTTGATTAAAACACCAGTAATTAGTGGGGGGAAAAAAGTGCCTATGAAGCATTACCACAAAAACGACATTAAATATTTTAATTAACAGGCTTGGCAACCATCCCTTCAAACAAGCCCTTTTTTTCTTCCTCTAAACCTTTTTTGCAGTAAAAGCTGGATTTCATCCAGTTTATTCAATGTGTCTGAATCACCCTCTAAGAATAAAACTATTATATCCCTGGTATTACTTTATTATATAGCCAGCTTCTTAAACAAGGAGAGTGCAATTTTAAACTCATTAAGGAATTTTCAGTAAACGTGGTTTGTAACCAAATGACCAATTTCCTGGTGCAAGGATCTGATTTCTGGTACTTCAAGATAATCAAGACTTAATAATAACTTGCCTTTACAGTTCACTTCAGGGATAAAAACAAATTTAAGAGTTTCATAATACAGGTAAACAATTATTGAGAAAAAAAAAAAGACTTCATGGGCTCTGCAGAGAAATGAGAGATCTCAACTTAGATTTATTCTACTACACTAACCAATACAAACAGGTATTCTAGCATTCAGATCCCCAAGATCTTCCATTAAGAGACTAAGCATCAATATATTATTTATAGCCCTACTTTTATGTTGCATCATGGAAGTTAGTAGACAAGGACATATAGTTTGCAAGACCTGAGGTAAAAATCAGGAACACAAAGCAGTCTAAAAAACACATTTTTGAGAAAAGAGCTACACCACATTGCAGTGGTGTTCAGAAGATCCTCAGCAAGTTATATCCCTTCTACTTTCAAGATAGCACTTAGTTTCCTTTCTTGCCTTGTGATCCAACTTGCCAGGCACTGTGCAACAAACCAAAGGCCTGGAACTAACCGATACACAGTTTCTCCCTCCATGAGGAGAATGGGAACACATCCCCCCCAAAACTCCTAAAGTTTTGCTATCCTTCCAATGGAATTCGGTGCATGTTCTATTCAATACAGTCCAGACTATGTGACCACCGAACCAGAAATTAAGGGAAAAGCATTTTCAGGATATGATACCAAACTTTAAGGAGGACTCATTTCTACTAGATCTCAACCTGTTGCTAAACTTTTGACTCATATACCAAAACAACAGTGACATTTTAGAAGAATTCAGCTACAACATCGACCACTTTCCTGGTGTATTTGGTGTTTTACGCTTTAATCTATGAGTATGGATTGCATGACTATACCTCCTAGAGTAAAAATTTAAATAAATGTCAAGATGCATGTTAAAAAATATGTGCAGGGTTTAGTGAGAAACATGAATGTATTCTGCAAGTGTTCTCCTCTGTACCTGATTTATATAAGCGTAGAGCTCTTCTAAAACTAAGAACATAAAAAGGTATGCTATATTGTTGACTACAGAATACTGCAAAGTTTTATTGCCGTTTAAACAAAGAAGCCATAACAGTTAAATGAGCTCAGGCAATAGGTTTCAGCATCAAAAGGTGCCAGCTGTAAAGAGTTATGGCTAATTGAATATGGAACTCCTGCTTAATCAGATAACTGCTCCGCTATTGCCAAATGAAATGCCATTTCCATACTCTCTGAAAATGGCCTGTTTTATTGGTAACCAGAGAAAACAATATAAACTGTAAATAACATTAAGTGCTCTGTTTACCCATTCCAGGTACTGAAGTAGCAGGGGATCCAGGGCGCCTTGGTAAAACATTTGACTGCAAGGATGGCACAACAGTTCTTTCTGGGGGTCCACTCAGAGCTGATGTGTCTCTCTGCAGATTTGGAGATGCTGGAACCACTGATTTTGGAGAGCCTTGTTTAGGAGTTGCAGGTGGGGGCGTAGAAGCATTTCTTTGAGCTGTGGTCCTCTGACGAATTTCTGACAAGAACATGCACATACCAAATTTATCATCTAGTATTATAAGCAATAGATTAGTAAAAGTACATTAATGTTGTTATTCCAATCAGCAAATTACAGACTCAAAACCAGATAGCTCTATAACTAAAGATCACCAGCTGCCTGTGCACACCATGGAAATAAATCCCACACAGGATACTGTATTTTAATAGCAACAATCATTACCAGTTAAACACTTAGGGGAAAATTCTTCTAGAAGAAAAATGAGCAGATACCTACCATATAAATCTGTTCTTTAAGGCAGAACGTGGGAGATACAAACAACTATATTCAAACTACAAGGTTCAGACAGAACTGACCACTGGTTTTACTCTATCGTTAAACATGCTTCCAAGTATTTGGCTTTCCATGGGACCAAAAACTATTCAGCCAATATCCAAAGTTATTTAAAAGTTATTTAAAAAATTCCATTTAGGTAAGTGAAAAAATTCTGAAGCCAGTAGAAAGCATAATGCCTCATTCCAATCAGTTTTTTCAGCAACACTACCAAAAAGCCACATGATACCAGGACTAACACAAAGCAAAAACAGGCTCTGCTAGAGCACCTCCTTACTTTTACCTCTTCTCACTCCACTATCAGAGCTGCTGTTAATTTGACATAACAAAAATCTTAGTAGTTTTTTTCAGCTGTTCTTAACCTGAAGCCAGAGTTCTTTATAATACCAACAGGAATATCATCCCAGTAATATCTTATAGTTCAGATATTACATATTATTCATGCAAATCTGTAGTTCCATTCCCAAAAATACAATAGTGCTCACAAATGTCAGTTGCAATCATCTACTTCTCATCTCATCTAAACATCTCTAGGGACGCTTTGTAATACACTATTGCAACAAACCAAACTGAAATGTAATCCTCACCTTAGGATTGTGGACATTAACATGGTTAACAAGCGATCTAGTCTCTAAAAGGTACATCCCTGCTACCTAAGGCTATAGTACCCTACGGAGTTGGTGTCTAGCACCCATGTTAGTTTGAATAAGCTTGCTTGACTTCCTTCACAAGTGGACTTTAGCATTAGAATTGGACTTTAATTTAATCTCCCTGAGTTTTCAAGATTAGAGAGACTTTTATCTGCTGACTTTGTGTCAGGCTGGAAGAGTTTAAGTTCTAGTTGCAGTTCACAGGTCCATTGCAGCCAGCCACAGATAGATGTATGTGCTGAAGTCTAAAGGAATGATCCCTGCCCCCAAAAGCACAGTACTAACAGGCTAAGCTTCTGTATGGACTGGGGGAGGCAGGGAGTGTGTGACATCAACTAAGAAAGAGTTGCTATCACTGGAGTACTAGATCAAATATAAAAGTTCTGCTGGAAAATCGCCAACATCTAGTGCTACAAAAATTGCAACATACACAGGCTATGCACTTGCCTACTTATCTGCAAATATAAATAGGATTAATATATATCAAAGAATAAAACTTTGGTATCATCAGTTTGAAGACTAGAACTGCATACAGCCTTACTAAGCATCTCCTTAGCTTAGTATTATTCAGAGCAGAACAAATTTAGTTTGCCCTGCCAAACCTTCACGTGCATGACCACATTACTTCACACAACTTTATCGTCCAAGTCAGATCACCCAGAGAGTAAGTAGATTCTGTATTTTAGCAAGTAAAACTTTTCCCCCCTATTCACTATTTAAACTGTTCCAATCTGGAAACCAAGATAAGTTGGTGGAGTAGTTACAGAAATTCCAAGGTTTCCTTAGTGACTTGTTTCTATTTTGAAAACTGCTCCCTTGTTGAAACTTTTATTTTAATCAAGAATTAATTTATGACGAGCTCCACCACTGACTTTTCATTGAGAGTTTTAGCAGTAACCTTTCAAGTCTACCTGCACTAGAACAATTTCATCATCCTCTCCATACCACCTGACCAAATGGCATGACTCATCTACAAACATATTGATTCTGACCCATGATTTAATTATCCATTTTATTTATCCATATGTTCAAGCTTGTGTTAGTTTCCACTCAGGTACTAGTTTCAAAAATAAAGACAAAGGTATGCAATTTCTCAACTCTTCTCAGCCTCACTTTTGTTTTTTTAAGTTATCAATATGAAGCCTACTCCATTTGTTCCAAGATCGCATTAAATATCTAAAGACATTTTAATCTACTCTTAAGATTTTCTTCATTCTTCTTCATTACCAAGCCTGCTTTATAGTGTTTTTACTATAAAAATGTCAAAGATCATGTCTATAATTTCTATCTATATCACACAGCTTGAGCAAGCCAATTTTGGTTGCTTAACTGCTTGGAGTCTGTTTTGACAGGACATGGATATATCCATGTTTATTCTGAGCCCACAATATAGTATTCCTAAGCAATTTCCATGCCACCTGCAAGAGTTTTCTCCCTTTTACCTCTTCTTCCTAGAGTGTCATTTTTGGCTATGATCTATATACCTTTCAAACTGCCTTAGTCAAGAGGCAATGTCTTGAGAATGAGCCTCTTGCAAGTTTCCAGATTTCCATAACCCAAGTTCCTTAACTGAGTAACATGCCCATCAAGTCTTAATGCTGACACAACATACAGCTATTGATGATGTAGTTTTAATGAAGTTTTGCAATTTTTCAAGGACTTTTCTTCCCTGAATGATTTTTTGCACATCTGTAAGCCAACTACATTAAGATAGATAAATAACTTAAAATTAGAACATAAGCACACTGGAGTCCAAATTCTACAGTTACCTGCACTGAATAGTACAGATAAGTAAGCAGACACATTACTTATTAGGGCTACTACTCAAAACTGATGATTCAGTATGATCTCTTGAAGAATATTAAGATATTGCCAGTGGTGAGACAGCTGTATCTTTCATGTTTACAAGCATAACTACTTTATTTCTTCCTCGATTCCAAACTCCTTCATTTTTTTTTAGAGAAGAATTCATCATTTTTAAAGAGCTAGAGCACACTGCAGGTCAAAATACAGTTCACAACCGGACTTTAGTGGCAGAGACCAACCAAAAAATCTTCCTTCTCATGCCTGTATCCATCCCGCAGCTGCATCCATCTGTTATGGCATGATTTTTAATTCAGGTCTAGGTGAGAGTCACCAGGGTGATCAAAGGACTGGGAAGCCTGCCATATGAGGAAAGGCTGATAGAATGGGGCTTGTTCAGCTTGAGGAAAAGAAAGCTTAGGGGTGATCTCATCACCATGTTCCAGTACTTAAAGGATGGCTACGAAGATTAAAATGTCCATATAACTCCTTGTAAAAAAGGGAAAGACACGGGCTAACAGGTGCAAGCTACTCCTGGAGAGATTTCAATTAGGTTCTAGAGGAAAATTTTTTACAATGACAACTGGACATTGGGATAATCTCCCCAGGAACACTGTAGATTCCCCAGTGTTGGACATTTCAGATTCGGCTGTACAGGATGCTGTGCCATCTTGTCTACACAACGCTATTGTGTAGATGGAGCTCTTGCCAAAAAACATTGGACCAGATGATCCTTGAGGTCTATTCTAACCTGCTACTCTATTTTATTCTTATGCCAAGCTCAAGATTCAAGTCATCTGTTAAAACTATTATTATTTAAGAAGCACAGGTCAAAAGTCACAAAATCTCTTTTTGCAGCTAAATACATATAGTTTTTATATGTAAAATGCTACCAGTTTCTTTGAGCCCACTCTTATGTAATGCTGCTTAAAGCTACTAATTAGTACAAAGCACGAGTTCACTGGTCAATCAAAAACATACCAGCTTACTAACCTTTCATCAACTGTTCATACACTGTGTAATCAGATTGAACACTAGTCATTATTTACCATATTTGAAAAGAGATTCGGTTACAGAGCTCAAGATAATGAGTGCTGCTGCCTGGCTAGTTTGTATCCAAAGTGAGCAAAGAGAAGATCAAAGGAAGCTTTAATGTTAACAGATATTTTATTATTCCAAATCACTGTAAATCTACCACATACTGCATGCAACATGCTAACCACAACCACATGTCATCTAGTTATAGTAAGTTATATACTGCACAGAACCACAGCTAATATTTGTTTTGGACAGATATTATTTAGCATGAACAGCAATATGCCAGTAGGTTTTTTGATAGCTAAAATTTGAGATAATTACTGCATATACCAAGAACAGGTTATTTAGAAAGTAGGTCTCTAGAGTTTCACAAGTTTAAGCCAAACACAGCATGTCCCTCCTGAACTACAGTGCATCTACAAAATACAGTCGTATGAATATCCATTTTGACATGGACAAAAAGCAACATCAATTCTAATTCAATCTGTTTTGTAACAGATTGAAAGGAAGAGGAAAAAAAGTTGTGCATATGAACACAACTAACCTGCTTCTGACTAAATCAGAACCCTGGATCAAAAGACTGTTTAGTCTGCTAGTTAACTGTCTCACTTGCAATGATCACTATTTACACAGTCCAGCGAGGGAGGGAAGAGAACAATCCTGTAACTCCTTAGGAGTTTAAAAAATGCCCAAGATCTCTCTTAAACCCAGGATGACTAAAGACTTCTTGCTGTCCATTTAAATACTCTATAAACACACATTCCCAGGCACTTTCATCCCCTGATCAGTATTATTTGCATTCTACAAACATTTCTGTCACCCTACTTCTGGAGTAATTGCTAACAGATCTAAAAGGGAAAGATGAATAAAAAGTGAAACAAACAATAACAAAAACACTACCACCAAAACCACAGATCACCTAAACATTATAGGTATGACAAAATTCAAGGCAACTGTCCATGAGTCATACTAAGACAAAGAACAGAACAGGGTGTCAGAATGGCCTTACAACCTTTAAAAAATGAATGCTGCAGAAATTGAATGCTAGGAGGGAGACAGGTAAGGAGCCAGTCTGAGAAAAAGCTGGTGCGCCTAGGACACCAGGAGAGACAAAAGCTTTACTGCTAACATACTGCACTGCAACTACTCACTGTCAATTTCAACATGTAAAGGTGGGCTGAAATTGTTTTTTCATGACAATCTGAAGCTAAGCAAGAACAAAACAGTGGATTTGACCATGTAGTTTATGAACATCTTTGTTAGTAAATCCAGGTGCTCTGCACCCAAATACATTACCAAGAGCAAAAAGATATTAAAAGTTTGGTTACTCATAGAAATTAGATACCAAGTTGACAATGCTGATACATGTTCTAAAGCCATCCAGTTATTTTACTGAAAGTTGTGCACATCAGATTCTGCATTTATTTTGAGCCCTAACCCCTACAAGTCCAAGGGGGTTATAACAGCAGATTAGTACTCACTGAGAAAGGCCTTGAGAGGTATCTGCAATAGTATAATACAAAGTGGCCTTTATAATGTGTTAACATTAGCATTTGCAGATTAAGTACAGCACATTATACTCAACTTCAAGAAAAGCTTAACAGTAGTACGCTTGCATAAATAACTTTTTTCTTTAAAATGTATATAGTTTTTATGCAAGCAATCTACTGGGAAAGTCTTGGGGGTGAGATCTCCTCAGTCTTGAAGCCTGCACACACAATCTAGAAACACGTGCTCCTTGAAATATATGCACGTTTTCTCTATTTCTCTTATTTTATCCAATAGCACCTTTAAATGGAACACCATAAACTAAGACCTGACATATAGAAAATACCCTATTTCTGCACTAGCTTTGGGGAATCCTTCCATCCACCACATAAAAGTAGCTTATACACTGTATTACTAAAAAGCCTTAACTAGTCAGAAATAGAAACAGAATTGATAAGCTAAGTCAATGAACATTACGTAATATTTGAAAGCACCTTAGTATTCAAGAAAAATTGCAAGTGTGCCAGAAGTTAATTTCCTCTCTGCTTTAGCATCAAGCAGCATTAAAATTCCTGCTGTCTAGAAAAGCATCAGCATTTAGAAATAGACATCATCTGGAAAATACAGAACAGTAATGGGCACAGTCTAGTAAACAGTCTATTAACCCTAAATAAAGGTCAATTGATCTACAAATTTTATCATAAAGAGACTTTAGAGTGCAAAGTGCTATGAAAGACAAGTATCTATGTTAAAGAGCACCCGTTTCACAAAGCTCTTACCTTGTCCAGGTCTTGGGGTTGCAGGTGTTCCAGCAGATGGCAGTTCAGCCTCCTGCCAATCAATTATAAATAACATTATCTGAACAATGAGTTCTATAGAAACTTTCCTATTAAATCAGTATCGATACCAAGAATCTTACCTTTGCATTTGATTCTGGATCAAACCTTTCAAGGATTAATTTAGCGGTCTTGTATGTTTCCTTCTCCATTACTTCCTCAAGCTGGAAAGAAAAGGTTCCACACATCAACACAGAATTCTTCAAAGTATTTTCCCCTCGTACCACCCCCCTTACAAGAAGCTCATTAATGTTACCAAAAAGTGGAGTTCTGTACATTGAGCCAGTAGCATGTTCAAATACCTGTGAATTCGTTGCGTTCAATGGAAATGAAATTCTGCTTTCAGAAATAGTTCCTAAACTCTAATGGGCTACTTGTATTTAACAGCTTTATTGCAAGGAAACACCAAATATTGCTAATTGTTTACATATAATGAGGAGAATAATTACATGCACCAACTTCAATAATGGAATGTGCAAAAATCTATCAGCCATCATTATTGGAAGTTATTAGACATGACAAGCGAATGACAGGCAATTCCTTAGATTTATTTCCTCATAGCACTTAATGCTATTAATTTAAGGAAGGTCGTTAGCCAAGTGCTTTACAGAATAAAGTCTCTGTGCCAATTAACTGCTGTCAGCATCGATTTTAGATTATTTATTAGCAGAAGTAATTAGCTTGCTGCAAATGCCGTGAAAACTCACTAACTAGAGAACAGCCATGGAATTTGCTCAAATGACTTTAAAGGCTGGATCTCCATCTTCACAGCAATTCAAACTGCTTTTCAGAAACAAGGGAACATGGTAAGAATTTAAATAAAAAAATTTACTGAGGACTATGCATACTTTAGGGAGTGTAATTAAAGCACTTCATTATTACAGCATTTTACTTACAATGCACTCAAGTGGCTTTATAGCTAATACATGGGTTTAATTAAAAAAGTAATCACTAGTAAAGTATCATTTTAGTGGTTAACAGCCAATATCAGAAGCTTAACTTTAAAATGGAGATACTTGAAGTTGTGACAAATAGCTAATATGTATAGAAATTATAATGCATTTTACAGTATCTTAAGCAGACCTTTTCTCCTAGATATGCTGAGTAATGGCCACGTTCAGCTACAAGTGGGGGCTTTGTTTGTTTGTTCTTAAGTTTGCTGTTGGCATAAACTGCAAAACTGAAAAGGTCAGTGGTCAAAAAATTAAGTTCTCTCAAACTCATTTATCACTGCTAAAATAACAAATGGTGCACATTAACATGATTTTTAGACCATTATTTAGCTAGCGAGAAACTAAAGTTTCAGCCATTCTGCATATACAGACCTTGTAGGGATTTCGCCTTTAGACAGAACTCAGAATTATGAATAGACCTCAGAAGCTAAATAAAATTCACCCAATTTAATGGATGCTGTGTATCCATTTAACAGCTTACTCCTACACACACCACCAGAAGTCTAAAGCAAGGAATACTACCCAGACTGTTAATTAAGGGCTGTTGAAACAAAAGGGACTGAAGAGGGAAGTAAAAATCAATTTCCTAAACTTGTATTTCAGCAGGACTTTGGAGTTAACCCACTAACTTCATAAAACAAATGCCATACAGTGCAATAAGATCAGAAATAAGGGTCTAATAGGAAAAATAAAGTATTTATTGCTTATAAAAGTAAAAACCATAAGGCCGACCTTTATATGAAGGGGTAAGGCTAGTGAGGTGAAGCTGCAGAGTGGGGGAGTGTTAACACTGTCAATATCTGGCAATCAAAGCAAAATAAAAAGCCCTTAGACCGTTACCATCAATGAACATATAATGCAGGCAACTGTCTTGGAAGGCACACAGGAAAATGAGAAATTATCTTTGGTGGGGCAAAATAACCTTTAGGAAGAGAAAAAACAGAGTGCTCCACCATCACTTGACACTATCCTTATCTAACGTGCTTCTGGCTACAGCAGCATTAGATAGGATGGCAGTTATTTGTGGATATGCGAGTTGTGCAAAAACAGTAACCTTATTTTGAAATGGAAGAATCTAGCTCTCATCACATGACTCATGTCAAAGTTATTCTTCACATAATTTGATAATGTTACTAGATAATTACTCTGTATATTTTGAAATTCATCTATAGCTTTATGATTCTAAAAGCTGAATCTGAACAAGAATTCAGTTCCACCATCAACTCCTTAAAAATTTCTTGGAAGTATACAGAAATCATCAAGATTTCTATAAGCACGCTCACAGCTGTCATGGTTTCACTTCTAGGATATATTTTTGCAAAATCAATTGAAATTTGATTGAGAATACCAAATAAGGAATCAAATAGGTCAAAGGTTACTTATTCTTTGAGCAAATTAGTATGATTACTAAAAGCAAATACAGGGCCTGTGAAAAAATTAAATACTATCTCTACGTTTGTGTAGAAGACACTGGCCCATGCAGTGCCACAGCAAACTCATTTATAAATGCAAATCAATATACTGACTTCTGGATTATTTCACCATCCTGAGGCACAACCTTGAAAAGGTTAACGCAGTGCTGAGCACTGGCTTACTAACACAGCAAATTGCTTGACACCTCCTGCTCTTTCTCCATAATATACACTCCTCAGACTCAAAACTTTTCCCACAAAAAAGACCCCAAACATTTTCTACTTTCTGCCAAGGGCTTATTCATAGTCTATTATTATCAAGGTGAAGTGCTGAGTAACCAGGATCACGAGCGAAGTCGCTAAGAAAGTTAATACCAGCCTAATCATGGGTTTTTCAAACTTATTTCATTGAATTAATCACATCTTAATGAAGAAGCATGGTCATGTACCGCATTCTCTTCTATGAGTAATTGTATGAACGGCCTCCTTTCCAACTGGCAACCAAACAGAATTCCTGTGGCAACAGTATCAGTTGCCCATACTGAAAAGTAGTGCAAGTAAAGTATTTTAAGCTTCTTGTAAATGCAAGTTAGCAACTGGAAGTCTGACGTACCAGCACAGTGTAAGCTACATATTCACCATACCACCACGAGTTCTTAAATTTAATTACTTGGTACATTAAACCCAACTATGGAGAGGTATATCTCTTTATGTTCACACACAGTCACAAGATTCATTTCACTGTACAGACACATGAGTACACACAGCAGAAGTTTCCTTAAAATAGGAAACAAATCACTTAAGCCACAATAAAGTGTACTCTGCACTCTACAAGCGTACTCTGATCCATGCAATCAGTTAAACAACCAAAGTAACCCTTTTGTGTGAACACTGCTTGAAAGAAATACCTCAATCATTATTTTTAAGTGTAGTTTAAGCTTCTAATTGCACACTTGCAGTACTCCAGCATATACTGGGTAGGCAAGACTGAGCTTATATCACAATCAACTCCAAGTAGCGTTCTTGAACATTCACTGAATGTTATCAAAACACCTAGTTTTCAATGCCTGGAAGACAGAAGGTATAAAGTTCATTTAACAGCAGTTATTTTAAATAACAAAATTCACATGCTGCATTTTTCCCCCCTCCGTTATTAACATAACTCCAAGGCAGCCTTGAAATCAGACTTTTCATTTCTCCCAAGAAAAAACTTCCATTTTTCTTGGAAAATTAACAAATGCAACTTTCTAAATGCTTACTTGAAGTAGCTAGGAAGTCTGTCCAAGTCTAATATTACACTTAACTTACTATTACAGTATAGCTTAGCAAATTTCAGCAAAGTTTAATTCTAACTTTAGCAAAGTGATTACTACACTATCCTCACAACTCTGTCCTCAGGCTAAGAATAATCCCATCTTTAAGACTACTGCACCAGGTAAAGTCTCCACTAATTCTCACTTGTAGCAGCTTAATACATGTCCTGTGCCCTTGCTTTAATATGCTTAACCCTCTGAACTTGCTCATCTATATACATTCAGGCTTAAGGGCTGACATCCTCATTAACAGAGAATTCTTAAGGCCAAAATTACATTGTAACAAACACAACCAGAGTATGCCTTACTATCAAGGAGGGAACAAAGTTGTCTTGAAGTAGTGCCTTAGTTATAGATAATGCACTCGATCCCTACTCCCAGTCCATAAAGAAACACTCAACATGTTTTAAAGCATTCACTAGGAAAAAGGTAGCACAGTTCAGTGGAAAGTAGGTATTACACAAGCTTTGAGTCAAAGTACAAGATAGGCAATATTAATGGGCCTTTCCAGGTAAGTATCCACATTTGTGTTTGTGAGTATGAGCATCCATGCGATTACGCCACCAAAGACTGAAGGCTTTTGAACAGAACTGAAGTTCCATTGAGCAGCTCACTGCACAGCCACCTGGGCATTAGATCTGGTAGACGAGGAGCTTACTCCACTAGGGGTACCCTTCAGCACGCAAGTAATGCCATTGGGGAAAAAGAGGGCCACATGACTGTAAAATTTAAGTTACTGGGACATTTTTCAAAAAGACAATTGTCTTCAATATACGATTTCTCCAGCAAGTCGGTAGCTGAGCTGCAATGCAGTGAAAAACCACAGCTGTTGTGGCAGAGCCTAGACAATACTTTGCATGACAAATGAACAGGAAATACATAATTTACTTATCCCAGATACTTTGAGGATCACAATGTAAATATCTTTGTAACTAATCCTATTTGCAAACTTAGTAACAAAGCAGAATCCAACAGAAGAAACCTCTCCCTCCCCGCCCCCCCCCCCCCATTATTTTACTTGGTAAAGGGTTTTGTTTTACTAGAAGGTCAGTGTTGCTACAGTTCCTCATAGACAGAGTCCTAAAGAGGTTAATCCAAAACAAAAAAATCTGAACATTACCCAAACCAAATTATTATGGAATGTAATTTTATGAGTGTTTATCTAAAACACAAATTGCATACTCTCATTACCTGCAACCACTTTCAGCTCCTCTCAACATTTTAGGTTTTATGTATGATGATTTAATTTTAATCCTTAATGGAATATCTTTAAGTTATGATGAAAATCCTCAGTCAATCTTCTGAGTTAAATATACCAACATCACCCTGATTCAAGAGGTTGTAAAAAGTCTTCTCCTTCTGGTTCCTTGCTAAGAACCACAAACTCAAAAGATCAGGAGACAATCAGACTTTTTATTCCTCCCTGATGGAAAAATAGCTGAGTTATGCATTACTGGATTGCCCAGAACGCTATTTTACTAATCCTGTTTAGAAATTTGCCTTTAATCATTAAAGCTGGACATGCATATATACTAACGGCAATTTATACTTATCGGTTTAAACCCTCCACAGTTTCACTACAATTTTTATATTGTTCCCAAGGAACTCAGGCAGTTGTTTAATTTTTAACTACTGCTCTTCTACAATATGTTGTTTTGATTTTTTGCATAAACAAATACATTTACATCTTGTTTCAATAGCATTAATTCCCAAAGTATGACTGTCCCCTTTACAAACCAGCTTTTTCTTGACTAATCTTTTATTCAATGCCTTTTCTCTAAAGTGCTTCTCACACAAAAAATTCAGCAATATTAGTTCTTCTAGAATGATTCTCATGATTACAAAAAAAAAAACTTAACTGAAATGAAAGCTTTACATTTAAGACTCCAAAAGCTGTTTTGTTTTCCATTCTGCTTTCTGTTCAAAAAACTTCCCCTCCAAACCTGCTCAATGACTATGTAAATTAGAGACTAACTTCAGTTGAGCAATTTTCATAAAATAATAGTTACCATATTCATTTATTTTGTTCTCTGAAAATGTAAGCCTCTCAACCCCTTTTTATCACCTCTCCAACCAAAGGTCACTTCCATTTAATAGATTCCTTAATATAAAGATCAGCAGATATAAATATTAGCAAATCCTCTTTACCAAAGGACAGTGACATAATTAGGTTACAGGTTATCATTTTTACACCTGCATTTTAAAAGTGATCAAAGAGAGGAGAAATCAAGTTAAATCCATTTGCCCTACAAAGACCATGTAACACCAGGCTCTTACCAGACTAATTTTTGGTAGCATTGTTGTAGGTTTTCTATTAACCTAGCAAAATAGCAAAATCCACAAGGCAAATATTTTCAGAAACTCGCTAACAATAAAGCTCATAATACGGTGCTTTTGGGGGGAACAGGGACTGTTTTCTTGTGGGGGGAAGGGGACATTCAGGTTTTGTTGTTTGAGGGCTTTTTTGTTTTGGAGGTGGTTTTTAAGTTCTACCTTGCAAGGCTGAATGAAAATGAAGGAACCAACATAAGCAAACAGAGAACTTAATCATTCCATTAGTAGAGAAGAAACAACTTTGTGTTACAAACTTCCAAAGAGTGCAAGCTATCCAAGACCTGGAAACTTTTCCATCCTAAATTTGTTTTACTGACATTAAGTGTTGATCCAGTTGAAGCAAATACTTGGTGTGCACCAGTTTCATATCATTAGCCAGACAACTTAAAAAAACAAATTACCTCAGACAGAGAGAATACACAAGTTACATTTTTCTTTTTAGAGGAAATAATGTAACAGAAGAAATATGCAGCACAAAAATAAGATGGAGGAAGATAGGAAATAAGAGTTGATGCATTCAAGATATAAACAATCTAACCTTTTACTTAAAAGTAGTCATCAGCAATGAGTAGGTTAAAGAATAGGTTTCCATTTTCTGACTAAACACAATCACTTTATACAGTATCTAGCAATGCTAAAATAGTAGGTTTAAATTGATCTACAAGGTGACAATTTATTCTCACGTGCAAGTAGTCCTTCGTCATTTTTGGGGGTAAGGAAAACCTTGTGTAGTACTAAAAATGCATGCAAACAGAAAAATGGTAATAGTTTCACCTCCCTCCACTATTCATCTATATATTACAATCAAACTCAGCTTGCAGAGATGCAAAAGCACTGTAATGGACCATAACAACTAGCTTTTCTTGAAGTTTTACTTACTATTTTTTTCTTTTGAGATTTTAAATCTTCCAGCGCATCATCTAAAAGAAGGACATCTTAGATTAGTTTTCAATTATACATGAGAACATTTCAGCACACTCTAAGCATTTACTTCAGCCTGAGAGATCAAAACTGACCACTACCAACCCTATAACATTAGTAAACTCTGTGTAAAGCAACTAAAGCTTTTATGTGAAAATAAATCATTCTGAATTCTGAAACTGCTTATAAGTTATAGCCCACAGTTATCACTTTACAGTTGTAATTATTAAAAAGTTTTATGTACCATTCCCTCATTACGCAAGCCAATTCTAGTCAGTGCCCTGCTTTGACCTACATTAAAACTGGTACAACAATGGACCAAATACACTTAATCTCATGAGTCAAACTACAGAAAAAAGCTTGAGGTGTAAGTATTAATATATCTATTTGAGTACCAGATTTACTAGCTTCAGTATTTCACATAAGCTTCTTAGCACATGCTAGTTTCAAATGCCAGGTCAATTCTGAGCTTCAAATCTCAATTTATTTCACCCTTTCAATACTTTTAGGCTACACTAAAATCCACAGCTTTGTAAGAAAACTACTAAAAGGTCATTTTACTACTAATGTTAAGAGGCTGTGTTACAACTAGTAGGCACAGCACCTAGCCTCTCCAAAAGGAACGGGAAGACAAAAGGTCAAATTCACGTGGGATTTTCCTTTAAGTTAATGCATGCACTTTGCACTCATGAAAGCTCACTGTAATAAACCATCACCTGATATAGAAGATACTCTCTTGATAAATCCGTTTTCCACTATCTTATTCAAAGCAAGAGGAGTTTAACAAAACACTTGACAACTTTGGTCCCCTTCTCAGCCCTACTATACACCAGCAATTAAGTTCCTGTAGATATACCTATTTTGACTTATTTTTCAGTTTTCAAGAAAGCTTCACAGAACTACAAGAAACAAAATCAAAACTCAAGCTATATAGATATAAATAAATATACGTGAGACAAAAAGTACCTCAGTATGCTACAAGACACTTAAAGTTACTCCAGTCATGCTACCACTACTTGAAATTAATTACATAATTACTAAAATCACTTTTCTGGAAGACAGAAAATCATTTTCATAAAATAAACCATGTTATTAAGTGGGCAACCTAGTAAAGCTGGATATTTACATATTTGAAAGTTTAAGCAATGAAAGAGTAACTACAATGATTCCTTCTTAGTAAAGGGACATAGTACACGGAACAAGGCCATATTTAGCACTGGGCCAGACCATAGGATATTGACAATTCCAGGAACTGGGCATCTTCAAATTAACATGGTACCTTCCTCCAACAAATTTCCCATTTATATTGTAACACAGCCACAGAGATAACACCTTGAAATGCACTGCAATGCAATATGGTATCATACAGCCACACAAACAGCACAATAAAGTCAGCTTTTAGCAGTTACTTAAGAAACAGAAGCTGCTTTAGGTACAGAAATGCCTAGAATATGTTCAAGCAATGCACCCAGTTCCCACATGTTCCCACAAAGCAATGCAACCAGTTTAAAAGTGTGGGCATTTCTGATCACTTTACCTCCTGTGTTCAACAGGAACTTGGTGAAACACCTGCCCTGTTAAACATGGCCAAATGGCAATTACTCCCAAGTACTCTCAAGAAACCAATATATCTCATCCTAATTAAACCCACAAAAAAAAAATTCATATTACAGAAGTCAATACCTGCAAGATAACTCTTTTTTTTTCCCCCCAAACTTTGGGACAGATTAGCTTAAACCTTCCTGAACAGTTGTTTTCCAGATCAGTCTTGAAAACTGAAATTCCATCATCTATCTACTGCTTCATTAGAAATTCTTCTCATTCAGTGACTGGTTCCCAAAAAACAGCGTATGCTGGTTATCCAGCATAAAGCTCTGTAGCATCAAATAATCACCTCTGGTGACTCAATGTGTTGTATTAACTGCTCTCTCAACTACGCTTCCTCTTGCTTTACTGCTGTGTACCTGATTTCTCTTTTCCAAATATAGGGCTTGCATCTGTGAAGTAAAACACTTTTTTACCCAATCTCTGGAACAATGGAGAAATAATTCTTTTTGCCATGCTCTAACATCTCCTACAATCTTTCACACACAAGTTCAACTAAAGTACTAGGCTTGCTTATATGCTAACCACAGCAATAAAGGCATTTAAGCAAACTAGAAGAACATACACACTTTTTTTTCTTATCCAGACATGGAATGCAAATATATATTCGCCTTAGAAATGAATCACGCAGCACCACAGAATATATGGACAATTTTATTTTTACATAAAAATGTATGTCCTATGCTCGCATATCAAATGCAAACATTAAGTTTAAGAAAAATTCCAAAAGTGATGTTTAACTCGTAAGCTGTCACAAATTAAATACATCATGCTGTTCTGCAAGTCATAAAACACAGCACAACATTGAGGTTTTCCTGTATTATTGCTACATCACCATGAGATATTGTTACAGGCTGGACTGCTTTCAAAGCAAGTCTCAAATGAATTCTTAACTACTGCAGACAAGTGCCAAAGATGCAGTTCTTCAACTCTGTATTAGAATGAATCTGCATATTCTTTAACAACTTTTTACATATTTGAACACCTGCCTTACTTTTTTTATGTAACATGACTCCCAACATTCCTTAGCTCTCAAAACAGCACAAAACCACCTGCTTATCCCTTCTCCTCTCCAGAAAACATTAAGTATGCTTTGGAGAACTTGAGAGAGAAAGAGACATCATGGCAAATAAACACATCTCCTGTAAGTCTCCATAAGAGATTAAGACTGCTGGAATACTTGCAAAACACACACATTAAGGGAACACTACTGTTGTTTAGACTTCCTTTTCCTCACTCCTACTTCTACACCACGTTTTATTCCATTAGAATTTGAAGCATGCAGAGACAGGAGAAAGTTATTGCAATTCTGTACTTGAAGTGAAAGATTGAGCAGGTTTTGTTTCCATTCTTTTAAGAACTGTGTGGTAGAAACAGCAGCTTAGCTAACACTACCCATTTCAACATCAACCAAAAGGCTACTCTTTTCTGGAAGCGAAATTAGCCAATTATTTACATTTTCATAGCACATATCACTCCCAATTAGTTCCACATCCTTAAAAAAAAGAAACAGAAAATACTTACTATTACGTTCTGTTCTTTTGGAAAAGAAAAAGATGAGCAGTGTTCTTATAAACCAGATTCTTTGAAACAGAAAGAAAAGTTATATTAAAATACATCACAGTAACAATTTCTGAAGTTATTTGGCAAACAAGATAATGCAGATTTACTAGATTTAATTTTGGAAATACAAAGAAAAGAAATCTTCAAACAATATTTACACAGAAAACTGAAAATTAAATTAGTATCTTGTCAATAAAACATTAACCATGATCTAAATAAAATCTTCCCATGTATTAAAATTTAACCAGTTATTGCTACACCTAGAAATAAGGAAAAAGCAGCAAGTAACACTGTTGCTAGAATGTTCTGTGGGAAATTGGAAAAAAAAAGAAAAGATCAAGGTATGTGCAACTAGCTGAAAACTACTTAAGTCATCACTTCTTATTTGATAGATTTATGATGCACAGTTACCCAGAAAACCAAGCTTATCAGTTAAGGCCCAGAATTAAGACCCAGGAGATGTGTGGAAAGAATCCAATACAAATGAAAACCATTGTACAAATGCTCTCCCAAACAGAGTTAACTGACCTGACTCCTGGTGATTTTAGAGCTCTGATTCCACTCACCTTTCATAGGGTTTCAGCTGACTTCACTGGAACAATGGAGCAGTTCATCTGTGCTCAAGATAAAGCTAAACTGATCTAAGACTATTTTATATTTGAAAGGTCTCTCTGCAGTCATCAGGACTTCATTTGTATTAAAACTTAGAATTGCTGATAATTAAATTGATGCTTTACCTAGCAAGTTATTGGACCTAAGCCAAGTGGGAAATCTCATACATCAAGGTCTTCCAAGCATCTATCCTTAACCCTCCTAGTTTAGGTACTATATAATCAAGTCTGAAGTAGCAGTGTTTCATTTAAGAAAAAACAATTCTCAAAGGCTAGAAAGGTTCTTTGAATAACAACTTGGATAAGAAAGCAGGCAAAAGGCTGCAAGATTTCAAACAGAGTTTCGACTCAATTCATAAGACCATATTTTGCATTTCTGTAGTGGCTGTCCAGTTCAAAATGCTTTCAAATATTAATACAACCTGAGTTAGGCAAGTTAGGCAAGGCAAGTGGAACATGAGAGCAACCTATGCAAGGTCAGAGAAACAGAGAAAGAAATGTAACTATTGTACATCAGAAGCGTGCTGTAGTAGCTACTCTACAAATAAGGATGGCTTTGCCTGCTTACAGAATGCAAAGATGTATCTTTTCGAAAAGTATCCAAGAAATGTTTTACAGGGTTCAAATTGCCTTAAAGACAGCCTTACACAGACAATAGCATTATTTTTTTATTGTATGCTCCATAGTCTACCTAAAGCTGTAATCTAAGCTAACAGATATATGGTAGGATGTCATGAAACAAAAAACACTTTAAGAACTTTGAGGTGAAAGTTTAACAGAATATTTCAAACCAATTTGACAAAATAAAAACACTTAAAAAGTGGGATATACAAGATGAAACAATCTAATTAAAATAATTTCAAGAGCAGTGCTCTAATATGCTAATATACTTCAACTTTTCAGATAGTACAATGTAAATTTTAAATTAATGGTATGATATATTCCTATAAGTTAACTCACTCCACCAGCACCCGTAACTTGCTGAGGCCCAGAGGGAACGACCTAAGGCAAAAAGTAAGTTGGTGACTGACTGCAAGCTGGAAAAGGCAGACATATTCCAGTTTGATTAGGGCTGAGAAATCTCTAGAGCTATTACTGGGTGGCGCCAGGCATTCAGCAAGGAGTCACCTCTTGACCGAGAGCAAAGACAAGCTGGCAGTTGCTTGCCATTCATATCTGCCAAGAAAAAGCTGAAGAGGAACAGCTTAAGAGAAAAAAACATATCAACAGTTGCAAGTCATAAGAGAGAACAACAGTCTAATTCTAATCTAAACCTTGGTAAAGTGATATCCAATTCAGAATTTTATTAAACCCACCATTCGAAAAAGCAAACAATTGGAGGACAAACTAGAGAATACAAATCTAACTTGAAAATTCACATAACAGCATGAGAAGCCATCACCTCCAGTAATACAGTAATTTCTACACTAACCCTAATGCACTGAAGCAAAGGGAGGCTGTAAGCATTCCTCACTACCATGAGCAAATCTTGCCTACTAACAACAAAGGCTTTCAAATTCTTCTCCTTAAGAACCAAATCAATTCATATTGCTGCCAAAGATTAATTTGAGCTTTAATTTCTGTATTAATCGTTTCAAGTGAAGATATTGTTGCCCATGTATCTTCTCCACAGGATTCCTCAACAGCAGCATATCAGTACATTATGCATAGCATAGTATGACATACAAAACACATCAAGGGGGTTTTTGCATGCTATGTTACACTGACCCACACTAATCAAACTTCCAAAGCGTTAAATATTTACATTTTACTTTGCCTTTCAAGTCTAAAGCTAGAGGACTGACAAGTTGCGCTTTCATACGAAGATGATGTACAAACACAGAGAGTATGACAATTCATTTCAGTAAATTAGTAAATGCCCTTTCCTCCCCTATTGATAAGAAAGACGCTCAATAAACTGCTTCTCCTCCTTGACGGTCTGGGTGAAGTGGAGGTGAGGCTGTGAAGCAGCTGTTAAACAAGGTGGGAGCCCATTTTGTTATTATTTAGAAAAACAGTTTTCTTAGAAAACAAAAGCCATTTGAGAGGATGAGCAGTCAAACAGCTCAGTTTAAAAAAGTAGAACAAAAGAGTAAATAACGCCTCCTTTTATTCACATGCAATTAGATTAGGGTCATTTCCGGTAGAAGAAATCAACCAACGACTTTCCAGAAAAATAGCTAATTGCATAAAACCAGTCATCAACATATTTAGGTTGATGACCTTTCAAGTCAATTCTATGTTGACAGTCATGTGATCTGTAAAATTAAGTTCCTCCATTCCCAACTTTATAGACTGCATTTCACATACAGACTACATAGCTTAGCTTACTTCCATATAGTAGTGTTACTTTTCCAAATAGAAATAAAACCCAAGATTTAATATAATTAAAACCTCTTCTGCTACATTACATTACCTTGCAACTGTTCAGATGAAGGGGTCTCTCTGGCCCTAGTATAATTTTGATGAGCCAACTACCTTTAGATGCTAACATCTTTTAATGCTAAGACTTAGTTCTACACTAAACCCAGACCCGTGAGAGACATTTTCCTCAAAGTATCTGCCTAACTACTTGGATATATTTTAAAAGAAAAACTTCAGTAAGTTATGACAACTTGAGGATTGTCAAAAGCAAACCCAAACCCCTGCTGAGATGCACTTTCCATCTCCTTTTATCAAAGAGACAGCAGTTGGAAAAAAAAATAAAATATGTATATTTACTTACATCACTGGAAATGCAAAAAATGGAAGTGTCATAATCAACCTTGCTGTCCATTCATCAGGAAGACACCAAAAATAGACAATTATGCAGGTCAAAAGGTAAATAAGAGAAGAGTAGAGAAGTAACCGTCCAACCCATAGTTTTTGTAGCCTCTGATTTTTTTCTCTAAATTCTTCTAATGTGTGTATTTCCTGTAAATAAATTTGGTAAAGTCTTATTAGGCTTTACTAAACTGCCTTTAAGTGTTTGCTAAAAATAACCATATCAATTTGATACTTGATTAGAAAAGTCAAGTGGCTTTTTGATAAACTACAATATTTACCCAAAGATAGCGTGATGTATTTATGCTATGCAAGTTATGAAGGTTATGATACGGGCCACTTGCACTGTATTAGCAGTAACACATCTCTATTGGGAATATATATTACAGGTCAGCACTTTTTCTTATTTGTTAGTATATTTGGGACACATGGAAATGCTAGTATCATATGAATGGCTATCTATGATCACATAAATCATTAACAACCATGCTTCATGTCCTAAAACTTTCATCAGGCACCTACGGAATTTCAAATACTTCTCCTACTTTTCTACTAACACTGGAAAGTGCTGAAACCTCTCCATCATTCCATATGATTTCAGCATTTCCTCCACATTAAGAGTGAAATCCTGAACACATAAATGATGCTTTTGGCATATTAATAAGTGATCAAGCAATGCTCTGCCATGTTACCATTTTGACTGCATTTCAAGTGGCAACAGTACTCACACTTTCATTAAACAGAAAACAAAAAACATCAACACCATATTTCAAAACAGTAAATTTCCCCACAGAGTAGAGACTTCTGTCACAAACTCTGGCTAAGAATCACAATTGACTACTGAACCATCTAGTCAGTTATTCTGCCTCAACCTTCCTTACTACCATTACAGTTACAACTCCTAAGATCACACATTGAAGCTTTTCTAATGAGCCTGATGAATGGAACTTCGCATTAGTGATGTTTTCAGTTACATGGGAGTTTAACCATTACTTACATATGTGTACTCAAGCCAACTTCACATTCATTACTATTTCAGGCTCTCTAAAAAAATATTTAAACTGTAGCTTCTGCCTGTCTATTACAGAGTTGCTGGGGTTTTTTTAATTGACTAATAGTAAGAGGGAAAAGGTGGCAGTCCATCTGAAACTCAGAATCCAACTGGAATAGTTACTGAAATAACCATCATAAGTCCAACCCATGTTATCTAAGCACCACAGAGCCACTGGCTCACACCTCTGCTCCTTGCACTGGGATGGAGATGAGAATGGGGGAGATAAAGACAGTTCAACAGGATAATAAAACAAGTGAGGCACAAATGCAATTGCTTGCCACCTGCAAAAAAACCAATGTCCATTCTGTTTCCAAGCCAGGATCCTGCCTCTCAGCTAGCTTCCCCAGTTTATACACTTCACATGACGTTCTATGGCAGGGAACATGCCTTTGGCCAGCCTGGTTCAGCTGTTCTGCCTGTGCTCTCCCAGCTTCTGGTGCACTTGGCAGAGCATGGGAAGCTGAAAAGTCCTTGACTCAGTGTAAACACTACAACTACCTAGCAACAACTAAACACATCAGCATGTTATCAACATTATTCTCATACTAAATCCAAACCACAACATTGTATCAGCTACTAGAAAGAAAATTAACTCTATCCCAGCCAAACCTAAGGCAATAATTCTAAATTTCATGAGAGTATTTTACCTGACCAGCAAAAAGGACACATATTTCTAAACAAAAAACAAAGTCAAACAACACACCAAAGAGCAAATACCTACCTTATCAATTTTTTCTAACACTTCTACAGTGGAAGGCTTTGCCTGCTTACAAGAGAAAAAACAAAAATGTTACTCTCTTTAAAAAGGCAGGATTTTGAGGATTACCTGTTTCCTAACAAAAATATGTATGTGTAATACATTAGCATATCATCTAGTTTACATAAGGGTAATGAGTTTTCTTACTTTAATACTGACAAATAGAAGGGACTATGAATGAATCATCATTTTACAATAGGCATTACTATTAATTGAAGGTTCCTCTCCTACATGACAATAGATGAGAGCCTATAATGCAAGTACAGCAGTAACAGGTGTGGGGGTGGCAAGTAAAACAAGGAGGAGAATCGATGAGTAGAAGGAATAGCCAAAAAAAAGACAATATACACAGGAAGCCCTAAGCTATTTTTACTATTCATTCCACACAGACACACATGCTCTAAGTAAGTTACAAGCAAATGAAATAAGTGTTACTATCTACAGTAAAATTCCCCTTTGGAGCAACTTGGAATCCACCTTCTAGGAATCTTACTTAATTCCCAAGCAGCACAAAACCACTGTCTTCACCCAACCTCAGGCCACACATTAAAGCCATATCCCACACTGCATCACCATGAAAGTGAGTTTGTCTATTACAGAAAATTGACATATTACCTAAGCTTTTGCCTTTAAAGGAGCTTTGTATGGGAGACTCTGAAATTAACTGATAATATGCACAGGAAAACCCAGACTCAAACAACTCATACCTGCCAGAAGAGGAGTCAAAAACCTCGTGCCCCTTCCTCAAACTCAGTACACTCTTCAATAATATACTAGCCAATAAAAAGTTAGGAAGACTCAAGTAGGTACAAGCAGTCACCTAAACATTTGTTAAATAAGACATAGAATGATATTCTGAATGTATCCATGTTGATCTAAAATAGCCACCTATCTTTCAAGTCACAGAAGACACTGTATTTATCTCAATGAAGCACCACAGAAATATTTTGGTTTACAGAAAGAATTAAAACTACTTTTTTTTTTTCAGTTAACCAAACCAGTGCCAGGCCTGGTTCTGAAAATGAAATAAAGGACAGCTGCACAGATCCCAGATTGGCAATTCGAGAATATTTTCAGTCATTATGTATCACTATTGGACTGTTAAGTGACATACAAACAGGAAAAGTCTAGCACTGACGTTCAACCAGCATTAACAGTCAACACATTATGAAACACATCCAGCACACTCCCATATTCTAAAGATTATTATGATGTCACTTACCCGCCATCTTGAAATTAATCCACCCATCTTTTATTGTGGACGAATGTTGGCAGAGCTATCGATCTTCTACAAGAATTCACAACTAGAAATAAAGTATTAAGCACTTAGCAGCAATCTAACAGCTTAGTCCCAAGATTCATTCATTTATTCCAATATCTAAAGAAATCAAAATATCACATAAAGCCATTGCCTGGTTTAGCTACCTATATGTTACATAGGTATATTAAATCCAGTTGACTTCTGTTTCACAGGCCATCTTAGGAGTCAATTGATCAGCTTTGATGTGGCCAAACTTAATTTTACTGCAGAAATATTTAACTGTAGGGGAGTCCTCAAAAAGAGAGGCACAAAATAACTACTAATAAAGCCACCAAAAGCCTCCAGCTGAAAAACAATTTTAAAACCAAGTAGGATTATTTAAGCTGCTAATTTCCAATTATTTCCTCTGCTGCTCACAAATAGAATTCACATCATTCCTTTTCAGCTGTCACTCCAGGCATCCAGCAGTAAAATCCTACTATTCATGAGAAACTTCATCTCCAACAAAAATCTATTTCTTTTTCATGCTCTCAACAAGAACATCATATTGGATAGCATGGTTGTTCTTCCTTTGTATGATCAGTTTTAAGTTAAAATAATCAGTTTCAAAGATATTTCACTTGCTCTAGGAGAGCACTACATTGACAGGTGTTCCCTGCATGCAAAGCAGCGTGATCACCAGTATGTCACAAGGCCCTAAAGCAATTCCGAAGGTGCAAAAGCAGCTCATCTTACACAAACCTGGAACCCATGAACAGCATTAATTTGATGACTGGAATCTAGGTCCCCAAAACAAAAGCAGAGCAACTTTTTAATAGCTTGTTTATTAAGTTAACTTTGGTAAAAAAAATAAATATAATGAAACCTAATCTCAAGCCCAATTTTGTTCCCAAACTCTATGAGGCTGTCAGAACAAATTAATCCAAGATAGACATTGCTCACTAGCACAAAGACTCCTGTAGTATGGTAACCATCTAAGAAAGCCAAGGACTTGAAAATCCAGAACTATAGGCCCTGTAATTTCAAAGGCCAATCTTTAAAGACAAGTAAATCAGTACTTGAAATGCTGCCAAAATGAAGCTAGAACAGGTGGACAAATTAGCTCTGCTGCTGCTAAGTTAATAGCACAAAGGGGTGAGCTACAGAAAAAAACAACCCCCGGACTCTTGAGCCCAAATTTTCAAAATAACTACTACAATCAATTCATCTGAGTAAAACAGCAGCAATAAACTGCTCTTCTCGTAACACTGAGAATTTTATACAATTGTTACATTGCAGTTACAAAAAAATTTGTGTTATACACTCCAGTAGGTCTGAGCACACACTTTGTTCAGAAATAATTCCACAGAGACAGATAGTATCTTTATAGCAAAACAACACAAAAGCATGACAAACAACCAATCAAGGAGCTTGTAAACTTCGCACAAGGTTCCCAAATCTCCTTTGCTTCTCTAGCATTGCCACTGCTGTTAGGAACAATGGTGGCTCTCAGTTTTGGATATAAAGAGGTGCTCATGCAGCCTTTTTGTGTGCCATTTTCCTTTAGGCCCCAGAGTTCAAGAACCTCTGCAGCAGAAGCGTTAAAGGATCTTTTGGGCACAGGTTATCTGTGAACCATTCATGACACTGACCTTTGTCAATAACACATTCGCAGTGCTATCTCTACACATGTTTTTTAAAACATCTGGCAAATATCTGGAAGAGAAACAGGTTTGACAAGTGTCACCACACGCATAATTTTACATGAACTACGATGCTGACAGGCTTTATGTCTGCTGCTCTGCAAGTCAGTAATACCACCAAAACCCTTCCCCAAAGAGGTATTAAAGGATTAGGGACACTAGATTCACATTTACAGTTTAGTCATTGGGTCCTTAGTTAGGAGATGGAGAATTTTCTGTGGAGTACCTCAGATATTTTCCTTCTTCCCTCATTCTCATCTTTTTAACACGACAACACAAATCACCTTCAGTTGCTTCAAACACTCCTTGTTCTTCCTCATGTGTCACTCCACATACCTATCACTAATATTCTACTGCTTGTGGGGAGAGTCCTTCTTCCTTCCTATGCTCTAACCATCAAGTTATTACACAGCACTTTTTCCTTCTGAAGACTACATTACTTTAACACAGAGCTGTCCCTGCCACTCACTACATGGTGCTTCACTTTGGCTTCATTTCACAAATATTATCAATTTGATACACAAATAAAATAGCCACAATATTTGCCAGCCCTAGGCTTAAAATAGAGGCCTTAAGAAACATGTAACGTAGAAGCTTAAGGAAACACTGTTACTAATTTTACTCTCAAATTTACTCTCAAAAAAAAATTTCTGATAGCATCTCCTATATCCCAAAAACGTGCAATTTCATCAGCAAAAAGCAAAGCTAAAGTGCCACCATAAGAGAACCATAGCAGAGAAAGCTTCCCTTTTAAAAGTGATGAATCATGCACAATTACAAAAGTCATCCACCAACCTATTCGTCCAAATGAAGAAAATAGTTTAGTGATCTCATTAGACTTTAGGCACATCAGCCTCAAGTTTCTTTATGCTTCAGGTTGACGTTTTAAGATTAAAAGCTCTTCAACAACATCCAAATCTCCAAAACAAATTTTAATAACTGACTTGCTTTTCTTTTAATAAGACTAACATCTTATTAAAAGAGGAAGTTAGAAACTTGAAATCGAGTCTTTACATACAGACATTTAGATGCTTCCCCTGAAGGAAGGGAGCTACCCCTTAAATCAAGTATTTTGTAAGCTTAACTTCACTGTATGTAAATATTTTCAGATATTCACCATTAAAAAGAGAACAAGTTCTACCTTTTGAAATCAATCTCCAGCTCTGCTCACTAGGTTTCCACACAAAATTGATATTCTACCACAATTTACTGACCTCAGGGACTTCCCAACTGACCATTAAAAGTTCCTCCAGCTGTGAGCAGAGGGAAACAGGCAAAGCAAAACCAGTCGCATCACCCACCACCTAGCCTGCCCTCGCACCTCTCAGTTAAACCAGGATACTGAACTTTGTTCATTTTAAGCTTCGTTTTCCAGCTGTTTCTGTTTTGAAGCATCCTATGGAAGTCCTACACTTTGCAAAGCCTGAGTTTAAAAGGCAAACCTGTTCCCACACCGACTCCGAGGAGATGGAGCAAGGAGTGGGAGGGTCAGGCGCTTTTTTTGAAGCCCAGCCTTGTTTTGAAGCCTGCGAGAGCGGGCGCCAGAAGCTCGGCGAGCGAGTCCGAGGGCCCGCGGACAGCGAAGGCGGCGGCAGAGGTCAGCTTCAGCTCCCGGCACCGCCTTTCTGTCCAGCGTCCCGGTCAGCCGGGAAAAGCCCACAGCCCCGCCACCCCCGCGCCCCCGGGCGGGCCGGGAAGCCGCCTGCCGCCCCTTTCCGCACCCGCGACTCTCTCTTCCGAGGCTGCGCCCCGGCCCGCCGCCGCCGCGCGCCCCCGGCCCACCCGGCTGCCCGCAGCGAGACAGAGGAAGATTGGGGCACCGGCCGTCCACCCGCCCCACTCTGCTGCGGCCCCCAGGAACGCGGGGCCTGACCCAGGCCATGGGCAGCGCCGGGAGCCTCTCTCCCGCCACCTCGCCCACTGCAGAGCCAGCCCATACCGCTCGGGGTCGGGCCGCTCCCTCCCCCGCCAGCACGTACCTGCCGCGGGCCGGGCCGCGCATCCCGCCACCGCCGCCCGCCGAAGGAGGGGCCCAACCGTCCGAGAGGCGCTCCCATCAAGCCCCGCGCGGCCTCGGCAGCCAATCACCGCCCGGCCGCCGCGGGGCGCGCTGGAACAGAGGCGAGGCGGGGCCAGGCCGTTGTACGCGCCGCGGCTGGTGCAGGGGGCCGGCGTGGTCGGGCGGTAGCATGGCGGGGTCTGGCCAGGCAGCCAGGTGCCGTCACGGGCTGTCCCGTCACCCCCGGGGCCTGCGCCGAGCCGAGTGGAAGCGGGCAAGTGTCGGAGGTGGTCACCGCTTTCCCGCCGGGGGAGCAGGGGAGGCCGAGGCCATCCTCCAGCTCTCTCTGATAGTTATTCACAGGAAAGGAGCGTTTTAGCACCAAAACCTGGGAGTGCGAGAGTTAAACAGTCGTGCGAGGGTTTGCAGCGGCCCCCGGCAGCCCCACGTTCAGCCGTTGCCAGTGTGGGAGGCGCTGACGTAGGGGCCCGGTGTTGCTGCGTTCTCCCGGTGGCAGGTCCTGCGCTCCAGACCTCGGGGCCAGAGGCTGGCCGTTTGGCTAGCTCAGATGGAAGCAGCATTCTGCATTCCTCTACTTCACACTGCTCTTCTAACAGTGCCCTCAGTCCTGGAGCTCTGCTTTATTGGCGTGTCCTAACGTGGCGTCCTTGTCTGGCACCTGTCACACGTGCCCCGTGCCGAGGGGATGGAAGGTCAGAGGATGCCTGCTCTGTTTGCACTTTCTCACGGGGTCTTTGGCGCCCAGCTCAGAAGTTGTACTGCTGCAGCTGCACAGGTGTGCACGCAGATGCGGTAGAGTCCGTCAGAGCACCCTGAAGCAGTTCGTACACAGAAGCTGCATGCTTCTGCTCAGCTCACATAACAACGCTCCATAACGTGGTCTGTAGAACGTTGGGGGTTTTCCAGCTGTGGCTTAACCATGGCTGGTGAGCAAACACCCACACAGCCTACTGCCCACTCCCCCTCAGTGCGGTGGGGGAGACGCTAGAAAGAAGGGAAACGAGAATACTCATGGATTGGGTTAAAAGGAAGCAGTAAGTGAAGGAAAGAAAACTGGTGCAATGGAAGTAACACGTGACCTCCCACAAGCAAGACGGGTGCCCAGCTAGGCTCTCAAGAATTTGTCTACCCTGGAAGGCAAACCCTGCATTCTTACTTTGCTACCCCAGCTTTGTTGCTGCACATATTAGATGGTATGGAATATCCCTTTGGCCAATCCAGGTCTGCTGCCCTGGCTGTTTCTTCTCCCAACTTCCTGCCCATCTCCCACTCACTAAAGGAGCATGCCATGAAAAAGAAAAAGCCTTAACAAAGGCTTACAAAACTGTACTGTTCAGCAGTGGCTTCAACATCACTGTGTTACCTGTGCTGTTGAAAGTCAACTCCATCCCACTCACACCCAGTACATCAATTTTAAAAATAATTTAAATCCAAACAGAATAGGCAAGGCTTTTAGGCCAGGCGAGGACAAACAAGATATCCCACCACCTTTTCAGGCAACAGAATCAGCTTCAAGTAGTAGAACTGATGAATCTGATCATATGCCAGGCATTCATTCTTCATTTTGACATTGGGAAATTAATTGTTATAGTTTCTGCCAGTGTTCAGAGCGAACCTTTCTACATTGATAGCTAGTTCCACTGTCAGCTGAGTCACAGCTTTAGCTGCAAATCATGGTCTAGAATGGGCTCCAAGTAAGTTCATAAAGCAGAAGCAAAATAATGACAGTCAATGCAGAGCCACTGATTGTACTAGAAATGCCCTACTATCAGTTACAGAGGTCAAAACTGTAACCTACATCTGCACCTTTATTTTCCTCATTGAGACCTAGGCTGTGCCTTCATTTCCAAGCGGAGAAAAACTGAGCCTTTCCTTTACTTTAGCTGGCGCTCTAGAGCTACATCTGCTTAAATCCTTGCAGCAGTGACTATCCCTCTGCTGAGGGGATGTCTTCTTTTTGTTTTCAGATTAAATATATCCATGGTCAACTTCTGATTTTGGCAATATTAAGTGTTGTGTTGCTGGAGAGAAGCGGATTTAAATCTTCCTCTTCAAGCTGAAGATCAAGCATACCAACGTCTTTTTTAGTGTTCTAGCATAACATCCACTTAAAATAAACCCAAATAATCACAATATCATATTCAAAGACTTTTTCAGATGCTGTAGGCAATGCTGTCGTCTCCATGAATTTTCTCCCTCTTTCTCCAGAATTGTCATAAACTTTTCCAAGTTACCACAAAACCCAGCCCTGATTCAGGGCTGAACCAGAATTGTGAGGGAGATCCCAGGCTGTGCTTATATCCTTAAGTGCTGTTAAAGAACTGATTTTTTTATGCTGGCCTCCTCTGTGAAGTTCTAACAGCTGCTATACATTTATGAATCTATCTAGCTGTTGTTTTTTTAAAAGTATTATTAGCTTCCATTGTCAAAGTTTAGTCCCTCAGCTGGTAAATCCCTCAGCTTTGTGATGATTACATGCAGCTACCTGTTTACTTCAGAGCCAAGATCTACCTAAAAGAACAACTGGTACCCATGTAGCTGGTGAGAATAAAGCCAGAACTTCAATTGGTCGGCCTAAAATTTTCATTCACCTGGTTCAAAACTGCCCCCTACAGAGTATTTGAAACCCTAAATAAATTCAAAGTCTTTATAAGTGGTGGTGTTTAACCAGATCATGCATAATCACTCTAGCAGCAGAGTACCTCTCTAGAATTTTCCCCATCATCATAGATAGCATTTAGCACTTACAGTCCCTCCATATGTAGAACACTGAGCAATTAATCTTTTTTTTTTTAATGGTTTGGTCTTGCATCCTGACATTGTTTTGCCTTCAACAAGAGTTTTCCCATGGTAACATTCATAACACTCAGATATATTAAGAATGTACTTAGCCTAGTAGTCTGATTTGGTTTTTTAAATAAATATATGGTCCTATACATCCTTAGGAAAATGTTATCTAGCTAAGAGAAGCTTAGCTTTGCTCATTTGTGTTTACTTGAGGTTTTTAATTAGTCTTCCAAAGTATGTGCAGCATCCTCTTAAAGTAGACCCTTTTGGACTTCTCTGGCTAGTGAGGCCATGCAATTAGATGCAGGGAAAATGTAGATGTTGAAACAGAACCATTGTCTACACTGCAAATGGAAATGTGATTGCAACAAATGAAGGTCCTTTAAGGTCACAGGCTCCACACCCCATACCACTGTTGGCTGTGGTCAGCGTGCTGCTATCGCACCGGTTTTTTCATGAGTCGGAGAATTAGGTGCTGCTGGCCTGCTGCATTGCTCAGACCAAAACTGGGGTACTGTGCCCCAGTTACTCCAGCTTGGTTAGCCAATCTGCACTCATTGCTGTACACCTTAGGGGATCCTACAAGAGCACAGCTTCCCTTCAGGCCACTTCCTCATGCCCCAGGGGCACCTTGGGGATGAAAGCAAACCCGAGCTGTGAGGGAAGAAGTCCAGGCACTCCTCTGCCCTGCTGTGCTCTCCACCTGCAACGCTGCTCTATTGCTGCTGGTGGAGTGGACTCAGTGTGGGCACTTGGACTGCTGCAGCATCCTGACAGCCCATCCTCGCTGAACGTAAGGCAGCTAGTGGAGTCAGCTTAAGCCAAAACTCAATCAAGCCAACGATGGATCATGTTTCTCCAGACCCAGGCTCTGTTTTCTCTGCATCTTAAACAGAATGAGTGCATGCTGGCACTTAGCAAATGGCACATACATAGTAATTAACACACATTTGTGAATGTACTGTGTGATTCACCTTTGCTTTAAAAAAGTATATATATGTAATATATGCAGTATATATATGTAATTAGTAACTTCCTTGTGTGGGCATATCTACAGTGAAAGTTATATCAAACCTACACTTTACTCTTAACAGACATGACTGACTGCAATGATTCCAGACTACTTTCTTGTCTTGTTTAGATGCAAGTTTCAGTAGGACTGGGAAAAATTCTAGAGAAAACTTTTCAGATTCCAAGGTGCTGACGGAGCCCTTGCAAAGGGAACTAGTGAGCTAGAAAGAGTTCTGGCCTGAAGCCATGAGGCAGATACAGCTTTGAAGCTGCAAGAAGGGCTTGAAAATTAATTAACAAATAAATTGTGTTTAATTAATTACATTTTAATCATTTCAGAGCATACAAAAAAGGTGACATTCCGAAGATTAGGTGATTTTAATGCCATATTTTGGCATGATAGGCTTTAGAAATACACTCTGCAACAGCAGCAATGAGGAAGATATCATGGTTTTGATTTAATTTTTAATATGCAATAGTATGTGCTTCTTTTGATGTTCTCATCCAACTGTTATGTTTGCAATGTCAGATATCTATATTATTACAGGTGACTCTCATTACCTGAGCTTTTTTTGCATTTCATCATGTAGCACATTCCAGTGCTCCAGCGTTTTTGTGAAGTCCTTTGCATCTGACTCTTCCTGATAAATTATTATTACCTGAAAAAGAAATATATAATCCATCTGGTCAAAAGATCCCATTTCAAGTGAATGGCTCATATAAAAATCTCTTAACAGTTGCATACAGTCATCAGAAAAAGCCAAGATCGACTTCTACATTCCATAAAATATTCTTGTTACGATTAAGACATTTTCTTTTGATTAATAATAATTATTATTACTAATACTCTTATCAGTACTTACTGTTCTTTACTATTGCTTTTGCTATTGCCATTGCGACCATTACTACCGCCATTGTTGCTGTTACTGCTATTACTATAGAAGTATTGCTATTAGCTATTAGTAGTGCAATTATCACTATTATCCTTTTGTTGGTTATTATTCTGTGGCAAAAATGTAAACATTTAAAAGCTTTAAATAAAATAATATTTTTTTAAAAACCAACACAACAAAAAAGTTAGAGTCTCATACCTTTTTGTTGATTCCCTAGTGTGAACTTTTCCATACTTGAAAGATCTTCAAGTTTAAAGCAGGAATGGCAATCTCATCTTCATTTGAGTACTATAAATCTCTGACAGTCTGTTTAGGAACATGTTTCAACTTTGGATTATTTTTGTGGCACAATGAATCAGGAAAGCGATTTCTCATAAAAGACTGAAATGTATGTTTATTCTGTCATTAAGACTTCATGAACAAACAGAAGAAGCCTACTGTGAAATTGCCACATGAGAAGCAGAAAGATGGTTTTGCATCAATTTGAGATAAGTTGTGCTTCAAATCATGTATGAAGTTTTAGAAGCAGTTATTATACATGTGTCAGTACATTCCCTTCCCTGATGGTCATGACTTCAAGCTTCTGACCCTTTAATGCTCAAAGTGAGTAATACATGTTTATAGTTAGAAAAATTACTGTATAAACAATAACTCAATGTTCTGTAAAGAACATACTAAATCAATTTTCCCTAGTCTCCAAATGAAAGCATGATTATTCTCACTGAAAGTATTTGAGCTGTACTAAGTCAGCTATATTATTTTTGCTTCCTGGAGCAGTTTGCTCTTTAAACAAATTAGGGTTCTGATTCAACAGGATTCTTCCTCTTTAATAAACACATAAGTACATCCTTAAATTTTATTAACATCTATTTCCTCAAAGCTAAATAAAATAAAGAATGCTTTCCAATAGCCTTTTTAATATGGCTGTGCCTACTGGGCAAAGTGGGAACTAACCCAACCAAATGAGGGCCAAATTATGAAGTAATTTGAATGAAACTCCTGTTGACCTTAAGAGGATTTTTACTTGATTAAGAATAATGGAATTTGGAACTGAGTAAATGCAATTCAAGGGGCGAACGAGAACACGCTGCTCATACTGCGGTGAGCTGCCCTTCCAGGGCGCCGCGTGTGTGTGCAGAGCACAGACAAGTGCGGGAACGGTATCCCATTTCTATTCAACCTGACTGCATTTTAGTGCTTGCTTATTAGTCAAGCTGGAGGAGACAGGCAATGAGAGGGAAAGTTCTAATTAGCACATATATTTTGCTTTTGATAACAGCTCAGAGTGGTAGATAGGACATTGCCTGCGTTAAATGCATTCCATACATACTCCCGATTGTTACAAGAGCTTAATGTAATGAAGTATTAAATTTACATATAAAATCGTTTTCAGCAAAGTCCTGAGAAGTGGATCTGCTAATAAGCTCTGTTCTGGTTGGAAACGAAACGGAACCACGGAGTCCCAGAATGCCAGAAGTAGGACAATAAATATTTTTGGCACAGTTTCAAAGGTGCATAATGCCAGACATAGACATGTAAAAATAATGGCAAGCTCTACAAAGATTATAAAAGAAATAAAATCGCAGTTCGTAATTCATATAATCATGTTAAATAGCAGGCTTATAAACCAATTCATATAATAAAATCCACATGTAAAATTATCTGTGATTTCATTCAGTTAAAGATGACAGATCTTAGAGCCCCCCTTGAAATATATCTTGCAAGCTCTAGGATGCTGAACAGTTGCTTTGTGTTCACATATAATGGCATAACCTCTGCTAATCTGTTCACACACGTGATTTTCAAATAACTTTTCAAAGAATGTGAAATTCAAAAGTGTTTGGAATTTCAGAGTGTATTTCAGCTACCGAATATCCTTTAATACAACTACTGCTGCTTCAAGTTTAGATAAGAGATTTTAAAATCTGAATTTACAGTCCCTTCACATGCAAAACTCCCAGTCAACGTGATTTTATCATAGTAGGTCAGACTAGTAAATGTCTGAAACAGAGCTTGAGTGAATTCTATTAGAAGGATGTAGAAATAAATATACTCCCTTTCTTAAAATAAAGCTATTTCATTAAATACATATAGAAGGTGGACAAACCCCAGACTTTCTACTGTAATCACTGTGATGACTTCAAGGTCATTCCTTTCATAGAGGTGCTCAGGTAAAATTAACATGTCTTGAATTTTAAAAACATATTTGGGAACTACCATTTCAGAGCAGTTAGTTGGGTTTCTAATGCACATTTTTGGTGTACTCTCCACATTCCGGTCATAAACTGACCCATAATCAACCAGTGAAAAGTAAGGTTGTAATAAGTCAAAGGTAAAGTGCAGGTGGGATGTGGGGGAAGAGAAGAACTTGAAATAAAGCTTTGAGCTTTTTTAGTCAAAACAAACCAGAAAAAATGTACTAGAAAAGGCTCAATTTCCGACACAGGTAGCACATGAAACTGAGTCCTACTAAGAAAAAAGGTTACCAGGAAATATAAATAGCATGTAGTGAAGTCTACGAGTTTTGCTTTAGGGCAAAATATGTATTTTTGTTATGTCTGAGTTATTTTATTAAGTCATATATATATTTATCAATACTAGATCAGTTCTTTCATGCCAGACAAGCAGAAAAAAGTACTATAACACATTTTATACTTGTTGGTGATTTTGCTTCTTTACTAAGGATAGTCCTTTGACACTTTTCTTTAATTATCTTCACTTTACGACAGGTAGACGCTAATCCCAAACAACATACTGCACAATGAAAACTTACTTATTCTCATTTTGCTAACTGCCTCTTAGTAATTTATTCTTCAAAACATCACAGCCTCTCTTAATTTTCACAAAAAGCTATTGCTATGGTGCACTGAGAAGATCAGTGAAAAATAACAATATTTGGCGCATTGCTGATAAACCAGTAATGTCTTACTGATGGCTTACTGATTTGTTTCTTTCCCTGTATTCAAGATGTAACCAGTTTGGTGTGGTCTCTGTTTCATCCTTGATTGACTCGTGGCTGGGTCCTGGGATTCCCAGAAACTTCCACAAGTGCAACTATCTGTCTCCTGTTCTGTAATGTACTAAGTGATACCTTTCTGGTATAACTTTTGACAGATCATAAGCTTTCCTATTTGATCTGTTTGCTTACTCTTTGATTTACCAGGAAAACTTACAGAAAGGTTTTATGTGTTCATGTGAGATACTCCAGGGAATCTGATTTTCTGAAATTACTAATTGTCAAAACTTGGCAAAATCAAATCTCTTAGAAATGGCTTGGGCTTGGCCTCCAAGAGCACAGGAATCCACCCATACTTGTTAGGTAAATCTCTAATCTTAACCTATGCACCTTCCTATTTTTTCTAGTTTTTAGGAAAATAACTTCTGGAGTATGCAGATTACTTTCCCTTTTTGTTGTAATATAACTAAAAATTAACAGTAAAAATAAATCATTACATTATTGCTGAGAAAAGTGCAGGCACCACACATATTTCTAACAATCTATAAATGCATTCCAACAAACTTGTTTATTGGATAAGTCTGGCCATAAATTGTCCAGGACACAGAACTTTATATGAAAAGAGCAGAACATTGAACAAAAACATTATAAATCCATAGTATTAGATTTAAAGTAAAGTAACCACAAACTCCTAAACATGTATCCCAAAACTCACAATCTTTATAATGAAAGGAAAAGACCACATCATATAACTGTCTTAGCCAGGCAATTCGGCATTTAACTTGTTTATTTTTCAGTTAAACAAAATCCAAATATCTCTGGGGAAGACAATGCTAATAACAAACATAACCACATAAGCTTTGTGTATGAAATTCAATTTTAGCTTTAGTAGGGCCTGTCAAATTGGAAATTGTAGTAAAAAGCCAATAAACCTTAATCAAATTCTATCACACAGAGAGATTGGGCACTTTGTTTTTACCCAGTTTGCTCCAGAGTTTCTGCTCTGATCCCGAGTCCCAAAATACTTACATATTCCTTTGATATTATTCTGAGCTTTGCAAGTAATTTACCATACTTTTTAATAAGGAAATTACATCTTAATAGAAAAAATCCTGCTTAACGAGCACATTTGAGAAAAAGAAGAATATTTGCCTTTTGATTTCCTGATGATGTTAAGAATTTTCTTGAGTGCATGACTCCCTCCAGGTAGAAGTGCTGTTGATTTCCCTAAGAGCAGGAGCAGCCTGCTCGTGCAATAGCCACCTGCGGTCTGCTGATTTTAAAGCTCTCCCAAAGACACTTCTTTAGCATTCCTTTCAAAAGTATGTGCATTGGCACCTAACTGTTAAATTAAGTTATATAGATCTAAAATAAGTCTTCGCTTCTTCACACTGTGCTTAACTGCTTTTATGCCACTGACATCTTCTTTTGTTCTTTAACATGTGCTTTCCTTAATTTAGAATTTGTATCTTCGCTATTTGAGAGTTGGATGAATTAGACCCTAATCCTTCATCAGACTCTCAGTGGGATGTTTTAGCTGGGTGCTTCCCCAAGACTTTATTAGGCTTCCACACAGTCGTAGGGGTCCACACATAATGTAAGACTGAGACCTGACTCCCTCTGAGAGTCCTGTGACACGTCTCCTTCATTACTTGGCAATCTTAATCTATATTCTTTGTACTCTCACCCTTCATGATTTTTGCAGACTAGCAGAGTTACAAGACAGTGTGCTTTTTTATTTATAGTTGCTGCTGTATTACCTGAGCAAGTCCAAGAGATTGTTCTGTTCCTCTTATTTCATAACACACATAACTTCAAAAGTATCAGCTTGTGTTGGGTGCCAGAGTGAAGAAATCCCAGAAGTTCTGACCTTTAAGGATGAGTGGACTACATAAAGCATCAAGGGGAGGCAGTTAGAACTGAAACCATTAAGCATATAAAAAATGGTAGTCTCATCTGCTCTGAAGTCTTGCTTGGGCATTCAAATGGTTCCTTGTTCTATCATTGCTTTACTAAAAGGCTTTTCCATTATTAACTTAAAACACACAACATACATTTCACATTTTGAACTAAATTCTGTCTTCAGACGAACACAACCAGCTCTTTGACTTCAGCAGAATGTTGCACGAGACCATCTACATGCTCGGTGCTAGAGAAAGCTTCTGTCTTGATAGAAATCATGGAAAAAGCCTTCATCAGCTTCCAAAAAGACCATGAAGACCCCTGAAACTTATCACCCACTTTGAGCCAGAGCTGGACTTGCCCTGTTACATCAGACACTACAAGGAAGACACTCATTCCCATGCACAGTCAAAACCACACATCTCCATTTCAAAAGTGAGTCTGTTATGAGGAGTTGATATCTGGTTCACTATATTTTTTAAATCTTTGTCTTTGAATGATCTATCCATCTGTACACAATTAGGAGCAGCAGCTCAGCATAATGGGATGAGGAACTTTTAATGGGTGTTTATAGGTTGAAAGCAGCAACATCTACTCTTCTGAAAGAAGCAGTAGGAGAAACAGTAAGCACTAAAAGATAATTCAAAGTGCCCTTAGAAGAGAAAGACTCAATATTCTTGAAGCTTCAAAATGCCAGGCTTTCAGAAGACCTCTGTGTTCCAGTATCACCAATAAGGAGAGTGGGAAAATGCTTTTTAAAATCATACTCTGACGAAGAAAAGGGAACAAAAGTAGTGGCATTAGCCTTTTTCAGCTGCTCAGAAGGTTAAAAACATTCCAGTAAAAGGGTCTAGATTGAGGTATGTGAGGCAAAAACAAATATTTCTCCATAAAACGGCAACACTAGCATAAAGAGAAATACTTAGTAGGCTTAAGGTGGGAATTTAGGGAATAGTATTTTTTTCTTTTTTAACAGGAAATACTGTTTAGGCATTTTATATAGGGGGTTCTGCATTTGTGAAGGGATAATTTGCTCTAAAATATGTGGGCAACCAGCCTAAATTCTCTAATTGAGTAGTTTGCTTATAACCCCAGGCCATTAGGTGAATGTAAACTATTACAGGCTTAGTAAGAAAATAGTCCCATTAGGATTTTTGTAGTTGTATGTGGTTGTGGGTTACTGTGACTGTTTCCAAAATGATAGATTAATGAAAAGGCCTTTTTTTCTGAGTGTTCAAATACCCACTTAGAAATACCCAAACTCAAATTAAGCGGAAGAGTTCTTTTTTCTATTAAAAAACAACCAGATCAAGGCTTAGCTATTAGTTCCAGGGTGAGTTATCTAGGATAAGTCACAGGTATATTTGCAACCTTTACAAAATAAATATTCCTACAGAAATACCCAATTCTATTTTTCTCTGTAACTTTAAGTGCCAGCTATTAGCACAATAAAAATGTCCTCTGTCCTGTGAGAAAATTATGGTCTTTCTGGAAGTGTAAGTATTGAGCCTTCATGCTTTGCAGAGGCGCTTTTCACTACATAATACATCTCTCAGTTGAGTAGTCTATTGCTTGTCCTGTTCCCAGGCAAACTTTAGCCTATCACATTCTATTTTACATGGCCACTGTAAGTACCCAACAATATGGCAAGATATTAAGAAGAGGAAGCATAGCTTTAATTAAAAATAGTGGGCATAAATGACTTTCATATAAAGACATTAGAAGTCAAACCTAAACTCACTGATAACTTCCAGCATCCAGCTTCCTTCCCACAAAACCTGAGAACCAAATGTTATGAGAAAATCCAAAGTCTACAAAATGAGAAAAGTCCTGTAACAACTTTGGTGCAGAAGAAAGTACTGGTGTCAATGATGTCTAAACTCCAAGGAAGAAGTGTGACCACATAGGCTATCAGTTCTCCAGACAAAGTGAAGGAGGTGTGCACGTGTAGCTCAGCATCCCTCAGACCCTGGAAAAAACTCACCTAGGAAAAAAAATGCCTGATCTGAAATCTACCACAGTTTTCATGTGAATTGACAAGTTTATCAATGTAATAAAGACTGGAAGGATTAAGAGAAGCAGAGATCTGAACATGTTGCATCCAGGCCAAGTAAAACTGATGCAAAACATTGGAAAAGGAAGCTACAAACTGAAAACAGGGTGGCATTGCAACATATAAATAATCTGGTTGCTGAATTAGAGGGAATAACCCCAACAGTAGCTTCCTATGTAATTAAGAAACAAATTGTTCTAATTTGCCCCATAGAATTTCTCAGTGAAGGGGATTTACTAAAAATAAAAGTCACATGGCTTATTCTGCTTCTCTCATAATATCAAAAGATTGTAAGTTGCTGATGTTTTTCCATTGTATCAGCAACATGAGGGATTTTGTTCATTAAGTGAGTGATAAATACAAGGTCCTATTTCAAGGATTTTACAAAATTAAAAGCACAGCAAATCCAGTAAAACAAAGCACAAATAATAAGAAGAATATGAACACAGAAAAAGCACAGAAACGCAGTCAGGAGGGAGCACTATGTCTAATAGTAGGTTGCTCTGAATATACCTAGAAGATCTGATGTTGATTGAAAGGAAAACCAGTAAAAGTCAAAAATCAAGGATTCTCATCTGAATAGGTTACCAGGAAACCATTCAAGAGAAAACATTAAGATTTCAGTTTGGGTTTTTTTAAAAAAGCTTAATCTTCTTGGCATCACAATCCAATCTACTCCAAACTTTCCTTCTCACACCCAAAGTCCTCCATAGGCATTCCCATGTCCTCATCGTTTCTGTCCCATGGTGTCTGCACAGGGACTGGGAACTTAGGAATTCCGGAGGAACACTGTCCCAGGTCTCACGCAGTGCAATGGCCTGGATCCACATGATTCACAATTACAGCTACAGGCAATTGCAATGAAAGGGAAAAGACTATTCAAACCCACGCTAAAGATTTATAGGGGCAGTGCAGACAGCACATCTGCTGTGGGGAGGTTGAACATGTTCACTGCAGATAGATCTTTAGAGAATTTATTTCCTAAGCCCTTACACATTGCTACTCAGGATGTATGAAATAAGAGGCTTATTTATTGGACAAATTGTAAAAAAGCACAACCCTAACTTAACAACTCCTCTTAAGTTGCTCATCCAACAAGATTTGGGTTTGGGTTTTTTTGCTTTGGGGAAAACAACATATTTTTTCATCAATGTAATAGCTTGATTTCTGGTGTTAAAATTTTCAAACATTGGTCAAAGACAGATACACAAGCATTTGCTGTGAACAGTGCAAGTCTGAATATTAAGGACAGTGGACAATGAGGTCTTCTAGGAGGCATTGGAAACCTTAGCTGTACAAAGTATGATTTTCAGTACTTAAAACAAAGACTAAAACTCATATGAAGATAGTTTGATGGCTCTAACTGTGCAAATGTAGGTGTTTTCCTGTAGTCAAGAATTAATTTTCAGTTGTTCATTTGTGTTTCCTCTTCTGCCATCAGGTTCTGGGCAAGCTTAGCCCTCAGCACCATTGTAGGCTCCAGCTTGTGCCATATACCAATAGAGCCAGTGCTGTTGGTTGTCTCTTCAGAGGAAACCAGCCCTGAACATGGAATATAAACTGAACATTGAACCCTGAACATAAAAACAAATTAAAGTTTTACTAACTTCATCAAACACTTTTGAATTTCCTGCAGTACAAAGAGGCAGTACTGGTAAAGGTTCTCTGCAAGAAGGCAGCTGCTGCTCTGAGGAACCTGAGATCCTCCTTAAGAGCACTCACTCTCTTCCCAAAAGAAAAGACAGACTATGAACACTCAGAATTTTTGCTGTGATGGTATTTATGAATTCCCCAACCTCTGGTTCTTCCCACCCATCCAACCAACCAAGAAAAACAAGCTCTACAGTGATATAGAAATGTCTCCATTTCCATACATGTGACACAAACATCTCTCTTGCTTGGTTTCGCTGCCTTCACCTTTCCTATTCCCCACCTTACCACACACAGCCCAGCAGTCTCTAAAGTCCAAAGTAAGACACTGCAGCCTTGAAAATATGGGACAGGAGAGGGATTTTGCAGATGTTCTAGTTCTTGGGCAAATTCTCCTTGGCAGCATTCACATTCTCTCTTCTGTTGGCTCTCTTGACTGTCCTAGTAGAAGGTTTGCAAAACAGGGAATTTGGAGTAAATATTGCAAAATACCTGCAGTCAGTCTACATGTGAGAGCCAGGTTTCATATGCAGATATCTGAGAAAATTTAAGTGGCGTTAATTGCTCAAGAAGTCTGAATTGAATAGTTCTAATCAATCAGCCTTGGAAAGTAAATACTATGAAGCAAAATATGATAGAGGCACTGGAGACTAAATTTTGTCAGGAAAATTAATGGATATTTATTACCTTCAGAACTTTTATGAAGGTACTCCAGATGCTGAATACTTCTGAAAATCAAACGGCTTCTCACTGCATGGAGTAAGATGGAGTTAGTTGCCTTCAATCAAAATTGTTCTAATTTGTCCCATAGAATTTCTCAATGAAGAGATTGCTCAGGACAAACTAAAACCAAAATAAGTGTCAGCTGTTTATCATTTTTCAGCCTTAGAAGAATTTGCAAAGCAATGACATAGAAGGGATGAAGATTCACAGATTATTTTTTTTATAACAAAAACACCATTCTATTTCTATGGAATTCAAATTTATTTTTCCCCTGTTGAGCTTTTCCATAACTTCACTGGGGATGAGCTTAATCTATTGTGCTAGTGGAGGAACCCCTGGAGCAAAACTGGTCTGCTGGTTCAGTGTAGGTAGTTCAGCCTGGCCATTCAGGAATATGCCCCATGGTACATACCACTTTTTAGCAACTGCTCTTTGATATGTGTCCCATCTGCTGCTGTCTATTTGCAATCATGTTCCACTCTTAATCTCTTCTTAGACCTTTTGACTTTAAATCATAATGTTATTGTATCTTTAAACTGTTCTTTGGATCATGTTTAGAGAATGATGAATTCACAAGAGACTTGATTTTAAAGTACAGGCTGGACATAAACCTTACTTACCTACTATGTAGTTGTATCATGGATACAGGAACTGTATCTAGCTTAAACCCAGTGAAGAAAGCCCCAGGATCAAAGCCAGACTTTGTAGACATATTTAATTATGTATTACTGGTAAAGCAATAAAAGCTTACAATATGGGCTCTATTCACAAAAAGGACATTGTTTTGTCATGTTCTTCTTGTAAATTCCTTATGCATGACTCAAAGTGTCATTTTACATGAGATTCATAAAGACAAATGTCAGTTCTACATGGGTGTACCAATGTGTTGCAGAGTTTAATCAAAAGCAAATGTGTATGTTGAAATCGTATGTGTCATTAAGAGCATTTTTGCCCATAAATTGGAACTCCTGTTATGGTCAACAGCCTGAGCTCCTATGCAATAAAGCTGCACTAGGCCTTCTGCATTTCCTGAAAAAGTATACCAAACCATTTCAAAATGCAGTTATTAAACACAATGTTCTCTAAGGGAACTATTATCTCAGGGAAGTACTTTGGGAAGAGTATCCATACTTTGCATTTGTACTGTCAAGGAAAAAGTCTTGAACAACACACAGCACTAGAGACCGTCCCAAGAGAGTTCAGGTTCAGTCTTTATAAGGAAATTAAAGTAGCTGGTGGGTCAGAAACTTCTGCTGAAAGAATTAGGAGGTATGTTACTGGGGAAGGAGTTGAAGGCTGGAAAAAAGAGAATAGGTACACGCTGAAGTGGTGTGAGGTAGAACGCTGACAAGATACTGAATAGTAATTTTCCTAACTATCACAGAGAGGCATTGATGCATCACAACTGTGTTGGAAAAAAAGAATAGAAAGCTTGCTTTTAAATGCTGTCTTATGGCAGTAGAAAATGCAAATAAACCAGAATCTTTAAAAATATTAATTACAGTAACACTAATGGTCAAAGATGAACTTACAGGAAACAGAGATGCTGTGATAAATCTTCATGTGGCATATTTAATCTCCCAGCTTATTGTGATTTATAACCATACATCACCCAATTTCAGTTAGCAAATAAACTCCCATGAACTAAAATGTACTATTAAAGGGATAAGAGTGAGTAAATAATAATCAGATTAAGATTACCAAGAAGAAAACAGCACCTGAAAGACAAAAGGTCCCAGGGCATGTCTAGATTTTTAATGGATAGTAGAAAACACATACAGCCAGGAAGCAAACTGACAGCACATGTTCAGAAAGAAAAGGCAAGCATGTGTCACTGCTGTTTTGTAAAATGCTTCTTTGAACGTATGTTCCACATGTATCACTGGCATGTGTCAACTCCACAGATGAAGCCAACAGAGGTTCATCTGCTGTGAAATAGATATCTGGGAAAAAATCAACCAGTTTTAAAAGGTTAATAATACTAACGAACTGCATTTGATTCCTGGAAAGCAAAAAACATTCCCACTTGGATTCTTAATTCTGATATACATCTTGGTTGATTCCACTATAAAATCTTTCATTGCAAAACTGAGCAAAAGTCAGATTCTTTGTTTCCACTTGCTACTTCGGTTCACCTGTCTTTCACTTGCCCAGGGGAATCTGAAATTGAAAATCTCTTCCCCATCAGCTTTCCCACACACAGGCATGACCTGCTGGGGTTAAATATTTGTCCTACAGGAAAATACCACAGGGCTCATACTCCATTTACGTACATTCACCTTCCTTTCCCAGCCATGCCATCTCCCTCTTCTCCCACTTCATGTATTTCCCCAGACTGGTGAGGTGCTTGGCAGGAATTGTAAGGCTGGGAAAATATTTTAATCAGGGATAGTGATTTTCCATCCACACAGAGAAAGATACAAGTTGAGAAGGCTTTTCTTCATTTGTGGAGCTGAAGATGTGACCTCAGTCAATAAAATTCAACACTGCCAATGAAGGGGTGATCTGATCCCTACATTCACCCTCTGAGAGCTGTTTCTTGCTTTGTACATGGCTGTTACCAGCAGTGAGTTTTATTTTACAACTTCGGTTCTCAACACTGGATAGCTAGAGTTTGGGCTTTCTTCTGACCAAAGCCAGGGAGAAGACATGGTGCTGCAAAGGTATGAGGCAGCGTCCAGGGTGAGCTTGCACTGGGTGCCAGGTGGTGAAGCTCTCACATGAGCCAGGAGATTGACAGGTCTGCAAAACGCATCTTCCCTGACTTAAAGCCCTTTACATACATAGGGCAGTTTTGATGTGACTGGGAACCATTCCCACTCAGAGTACAAAGTGCCCATTCTGAGGGAATAGTTATCACTTGTTTTAGGTGCCACTGGTACAGGCTCTGTTTTGACCTTTGATACGAGTGTAGGGATAGATACTTTTGTATCTGCACGGAGCAGTGTTTTCTTTACCTTTTTGTTTAGAAAACCTTTGCATGCTAATCACATTAGGGATTTTCTTAGTCCTTTTCTTTTCCTCTCTAACCTGAGTTAGAATTCAGTTCAGGTATATGTAAATTATCCACAGAAAACTAAATATAGGAATGACTGAGAGAGATTAGATCAGATTGTGTGATGTTTTTGTGAGCTGCAATTAGAGAGCCAGCAGCTCCACTTGTAAATACCAGACTTAAAAGGATAAAAGGCCAGTGAATGCTTCCTTCAGTGAAGTGCCTTGGGGAAAAAAAAATACATCTTGTTTGCCAGTTGTGCTTGAAAATAATTTCAGATGGCTTATTCCAATTTCATCGTATTTTTTACCAGTGTATGAATGGGGATTTTTAGGAAATGTTAAGAGGTTTGTGTTTTTCCCTGGAGTTAGAAGGAATTACCAAAATAGTGGGATTCTCCTTGGAGTGAAATTTCCTCCTTTAGCGAGGGACTGACCTAGGACCATGCCTCAACTTACACCTGCTAAAGCTTTATTTTGATGATGTGAGTTGTGCTTATCCCTTGAGCTAGCGTTCTGCAAAGGAATATATATGTAACTGAGATTCCTATTGACCTTGTTAGGCTTTCGCTCATTAGCTCGGGTCCTGGGTGAGAGGAGTGCCAGCTCTATCATGACTGACTTGTGCTGATACAGCACGGCAGTGCTCTCTTGGTCCTGGCTGGTTCCGTCACTTGCTGCAGAGAAAGCTTATAGTGGAGGAGGAAAGAGCTCCCAAACAAGTGAGAGAAATAAAAATAGCAAATACTGACATTCAGTCATAGGGAGACAAATAAAATTAACGAATGTTCATGTTGAATCGTTTTGCCTTGCTACATTTTCTTGTTTTCTAGGTAGTTAAGGGCAACAGATCATGCCATGAGCAAATGAAACCTCCAACAAGATTTTGCACAAAATGCTGAACATTTTACTAGCAGTACGCACACCTTGTCCCCTACTTTGTTTCTGCTGGGATTATTTGGCAGAAAACAGGTTTAAGATGTTTAATGGGAGAAAGTACAGCCCCCTTGGGATTCAAAACTTGTTTCTGGTTTTGCTGTGAAATCCCTGCCTTGGGCTAGTCACCCAGGGCATGTCGCTGTTTTTCTATTTCTCAGATGAAGATAATACAACTTCTCTACCTTACAGCATTACTGTGAGCATTTCTATTTTTCCAGAATTAGTTTTGCATCATTGGCTTCAGAGTTGTATAAAAGAGGGAGAGATTATGTTTTTTTAAAAACCTGCCTTTTCTGCTTATTTCACTGAAATTAATCCATTCAGGAGGCTTCAGAAAAGTTATACTGTAATTAAATGTAATAAATAATGCATTTCATAACTTAAACTCTTCACAAGAGAAATGGAAAGAAATAGAGACATCATGTTCTTGTACACATATTTTTATAATAAATATAATAAAAGACAAATACTCCTGAATTACATTGTGTACATGGAGAATTATTTGCATGTGTGAGGTAGAGTTACTGACATTTAAAAAGCAAAAGGAAGGATGATTCTCATATCCAATTTCACAGGATAACTGAGTTCTTAATTTCCCCATAATCTTATGTGGTTTTTAAGGATTCTGCTTAGATTTGACGTTATTCTTTTGTGCTCTAGGTACATTATATGAAGCACAACATGTCATCAAAATGGTGAATACCCTGAATTTCTCTTTCAACAGAAGCAAGAATCCCCCCAAAAGCTGGAATTTTTCAAAATCTCAGACAGCCCAGGCAGTCTTTTAGCAACACAACCAGTGCTTTGCTTTTCAACCAGGGAGTCATGAACTCATGTCAGAGCATCTCAGGCACCTGCTGTTCCCATACTGCTGAACGGGAAAAGGTCTTCAGGGGCTACGAATGGAAAAGGGGAGGGGGGGGTGTGGAAGCAGAAATCCTGAGAATTACTGGTTCAATGGTAAGGTAGAAACCCTCTAAAAAGCAAAATTCAAAATACCAGGCAGCATCCTTTGGGTTTTTCGAGACTGTGCCAAGGCAAAAGCATGGTGGCTGTCTTGCTTCAGCCAGCAAAGCAGTTTGATTTGGCCTGTAGACGTTCCAGCTAACAAAGTGTCCAGCCTGTCTTTTGGGAGTGAGGGGGTAGAGACAGAAAAGGTTATGTGGTCCCTGTCAGTGCAGCATTGCTGTCTCCTTCCCCAGATTCTCGTTTGAATAACAGCAGCTGCTGACAATGTGTAAATTTGCCACCCTTTTAGTGGTGTTTTAATATAGAGTGTAGGAAATGTAAATTCTAGTCAGAACATTGGATTAGAACATGGGCTTAATTTGACCTTCTTAACAGCCAGATTCTATGGAGAGGAAGTTACAAAATGCCAGCAAGATACATGCATGCAGTTAGGGGAGGAACTAGATGTATCCTATCAAAGGGATACAAAACAAAACAATTGTGTCCTCATGACAATATGAGGTCTGATACTTTGTATAGTTATCAGTATAAGGTTTACATAATAAGAATGACAAGCCTCAACCTGAAAAACGAAATTCCATGCAATAGCCAAGTCAAAATAAATGCAAACTATTTTATTTTCATGTTCATCAAAGGTTCAACATTACTAGACACATAACTTACTAAAACATCCTTCCACAAAATAAGGGAGGAAAAAAAAAAATCATAACTGAAGGCTCTTGCAGCAAGTATAAACCAGATCACTTTGCAACATCTGCTAGCCTGGAGCCAAATGTGTGTTTGACACTCCTCACTAAGGACAGAGTACTAATTCAGTCCACAAAATACCTTTCATTAACCCATTTTTCAATTATACCTGGTGTATCTACAGCCAAAGCTACAAAGCACATTTTGTTGGAAAACAAAGTGTCTGTAACACTGCAGAGCATCTGTACACCATTCCCCAGGCAGGTTGCACATTCTTGTAAAGCCTTATCATGTTGAGCACTGGAGGCTTCATGCCACTCTTTGATGCTGCCCTCTTCAAAACCAGTTCCGACTGAAACCATTCTTTCCTGCTTGCCCCAGGTCTGAGGACATACTGATTGGAAACTCAAAGAACACAATGTTTGCACGAGTGACCAAACTATGAGACACCAGCAAGAAGCACACCAGAATTCTATAACACAGCTATCTTCCCTGCAGATCTCTTCTGGGCATCATTAATTTCTCTCATTTACTGTACAGAACTCTCAGCTGAGGTACTCAGTATCACCCAAACAGTAAATGGGAGAAGTTTATAATACACAAAAGAGACAGGCTGGGGAGCAGTTATAAATGTATATTAGCAGTGTGAGAACCTGGTGGAAGAAACTGTAAACTCATTTCCAACCTGCTTTAATATTGGTTTAACAGAATAAAAAAAGCTTTATTATTTAAGCAAAGTTTAATAGGAAGTTTATATTAAAGCTCTGTTTAAATAATAAAACTTTTTCTGATTGTTAAAATTATATGAAAGATGACTGAGAAGTGTTTTCATGCTCTCATGTTGGCCTCCCACCTGCCAGTGCCACGAGCTTAGCACTCAGCTGCAAAGTGCCGACTACAATGAAAAAAGCCTGCTGGAATCCCACAACATGCAATAGTTTGTACCACTGACAAAAATGCTTATTTTTCCTTAAATTATTTAAATACTGGTTTCATTGTGTTGGTTTTGAGACCGTTTCTAACTTACTTTGAGCCTTGAGTTGAATGCAACTGGCAGAATATCACAGTTTCTTTTTCAAGGAGATGGGGACTCATGTGGGGAAGAACATACGACCCTGACAGTGCCATAATATATCCCTTTGATTTCCTTAAGAAAAATATTTCACTTAAACAGAGAAAGATTGTTTTTATTTTTCTATAAGAGCAAGAGAGAAAAGTCACAGCAGCTTTGAATAACCCCTAGAAGCATCTTCTGCCTGCCTGACCCTGAGAGTCACAGACTGTGCCTCCGTTAACAAGTAGTGGAAGGACTCTAGCTCAGTCCCGTGGGCTGGATACCCTTTTGTGACCAGTGTGCAAGAAGATGCTGTCCAGGTTAGTTCATGTGTTCTGAGGTTAGCCTACCATGTGAAGTAAAGGAGGAAAAGATGGACAACCAGAATATCCTCTGCAGAAGCATACAAAACTACAACTGTATGGTATATGCACTCACACTAATTAATCAAATTAATTTTCTCCTCCATCAAATGAATCTCAACATGTGTCTACCACCTCATTTAAACCTGGGTTTTAAATGACTGTCAGGCTGTAGACTTCTGACCACCCAGATGAACTTCACATCCATGAACAGACACTCAGACTATCACTCAGAGAAAGAGTGGAACTACCAGCTTACATCCCAAATCCTTGTTTATCCACACATAACCTCAGGTCACATGTATCATCTAAGACTTAAGGAATATGTAGCATTTATTTCCATATTGATATACTGCTGCCTACTCTCTCTCAGGTATGATGAGCATGGACCTGATTTCATTTCTGTTCACAGCGTCACTGAGATCAGCACTCAAACAGTTCAGTCCTAGTAGCTATAGCCTGAATCCACACTGAAATATCTGCTGAAAATGTGGACCAAGGATGACCAAAAATTAATCAAACTTAATAGAAACTCTGTACCATATGAAACAATGAATCAAGATGACTACTTTGTCAGACAAGATGCAACTTCCTTATTTAAAGTAGTATTTAAAGGTAAACAATCAAGTCTACTACAGAATATTTCACCTGATAGAGGAACACAAAACAAGATCTAAAACCACAGATAATTTCAAGGACCTCTCTAAAACACAGTCCAATGGAGGCACTCTTGAGCTAGCTTTAAACTCATGAGGCTTGGATGTTGGCAGCATAGCCAGGGTAGGAGGGTGCTCAGCGTGGAATAACATCAGGTCCATCAATAGGTGGTGTATTTACCCAGGATTTTAGATAGGTCATGTAATGCTACACCCCTAGTTTGTTTAAAGGTCATAAGAGTGTGACTGCATGCGCTGCAGATGGCAGCACAGATACTGCTTGACTCAAAGGAGGGTGAGGAGTGGGAGGGTTCTGTTTGTGTTTGCATTCATGCCATGTAGCTCTAATGAGTCACTCTGATTGTCCAGCAAGAGATGCATTGCAACATGGTGTCTCAGGGCCAGTCATAATGAGACTGTAAAAGGCTATAATCAGAGGATTTGCTAATGGGCCTGGGTTATTTTGTCCCTGACAGCCCTTTTTGTAGGTCAAGTGCTGAAACTTTTGGCAAGTCAAGTATAGATCAAAATATTTTTTCTATAATTAATATCTAGGGCCAGGGCATTACCTCAGTCACCTGCTTTGCCAGTCAATCCTTGTATCTTTACATGTCGAAGGGCAGCTGTAATAGGTTGAGAAAAAAAAAGCCACCATTTTATTCATCTGTTTAGTGTGACCAGCAAGGGTGTTAATATGTTACATGTTACAAGGGGTACAGGAAGATAAACGGGGTTCAAGTCTAAATGCTGTATGCAATCCAAGCCAAAACAAAGCACAAAGTGCCTTGTGCAATTCATTTCTTCCATGGGTTCCTTCAGTACTGCAGCTGCCATTACCCCAGGTGCTTCATCTGTCAGGCAGCGGGTCATATCTTTCATAAATCTTACTCCTATCATCTCAGAAATTGTGCTTGCTGACATCATGCTTGATTTTGATCCCAAGTCTGATGTGGAGGCAGTGGGAGATCCAGCAGAGCCACAACCAAAACATCACCCACCTTAATGCTGCACAAGGATCCTATAGCAAACTCCACCTGCGCTGCTGCTCCAACATCCAGCCACACTTCCTAACTTCAATCTGCTGCAGTGTCACCACTGCCTAGTTTTGAAAGTAGCTGTTCTCTGGTGAATGCTTTTCAAACCAAACTCAAGTGACAATTTATCTTCTCTTGCTGTAGCCCATCAGTATTTTCAACCTGTAGAAGGCACTGTTCCTGATGGGCTCAGTAATGGAATCGAAATTCTTACAGAAGCTCTTGCACTAGCTGGGTCTAGTCGCTGCCTTCCAGATTGAAAAGTTCAAAAAGGAGATAACTTATAGAGGATCTCTTAGAAAAGATAAATCCTTGGAGTAACATTTATGTGAGACCAGAACTACTACACAAATATTGTGGTATTTTCAAAGACAGAGGACAAATTCTTAAAATTTTAGTACCCAAACTGGATCATTATCAGTAACCAGTTTCATGCATTTAGCACTCAGATGAGATATAAGGATCATAACATGGAAAAGATTCCTGCTGGGATTTGCACACTGCTTTCCAAGAGAGAAAGTACAGTTTACTCTTTGATATAGTCTGACATCGGGCTAATAGTTTAGCTGAGCAAAAGAGCATTCATATGCTTCATTTCCTATAGTACAGGGAAGGGTTTTACTTTGAAAACCTAGTAGCAGCCCAAAGTAAGCCTAGTAGGGCATTGTCCAGAGGTCTGTCAAGAGAAGGCTATTAGGAGGTGACACAGAATATAGGGAGATAGAGTCAAATGAAGATAAACTTTCCAAAAAAAGCTTAACTCCCAAAAAATCATGTTCTGACCAAAAATGAGCCTGGGAACTTATATGCATAATCACCTATTCAAGCAGAACAACCAACATTCAAAGATTCACAAGAGGTCTATGAAAACCTAAATGGAGTTTTCATTCACAAACTAATTACACAGACCTATCTGCACAGCAATACATTTTTCTACACGAATATAAATAATAGTTTGTACATCAGTATGTGACCTGAGATTAAGTTAATGAAAGCTAAATTCAATTTTAGCTAAGATTTATATTGACTTTAGTCAAAAAAAAAGTTTTGTTTCAGAACATGATAGAGAAGGTGCTTTTCCAGAACATGAGAAGGCACTGCAACTGCATGCCACTCTTCATCACACTCCAGTTTTGCTACCTGAATTGTGCCGTCCAAGTTGTGACATGTACAGAGCTGAGAATTCCAGCTGTTTAATGGGAAGCATGTTACATATGTTAATCTGGTATCTGGCGGGTTGGATATGGCCTTTGCATAGCAGCTGAGTTTCCTGAAAGGGGAGTGCTACACACCACAGCCTCATGCTCCTGGGCTCTGGAAAAACAGAGTTAAATGCTAGATAAAAACCTGAGGAAGAGAAATGGATACAACAAAACATTGTTACCCTTGGAGCAAGATGCAGCAATACACACAGGGCAAGTAGATACTAGACCGAGCCTACATTATTTGTGATTGCAACAATCATAAATAGGATAGGAGAAATATACATATCTGTCTTTCTGATGCCACATAAAACTGACATCTTGCCCATTTCTTGACATTAAAGATTGTACTACTAAGTCTGGGCTGGGCTGTTTGGGTTTTTTTCTGAGAAAATGGGCTATTTTTCATGGAGCAAAATGGCAAATTTCATGAAGCAACACTGTGCTTCACAAACAAATATTTTAAGAGACACTATCAACCAAATCATGCTTTATTAGGTGCTAGAAATGATTCTGTGTATGTCTGAAAAACAACTTGTATTCACTTCTAGCTTTCTAAAATGTTATCATTCTATGAAGTTGAGTGACTGCAGATGAGAGTCAGGAATACTTTGTCCTACTTGGTTTTCTCATTCACATTTCTGACCAGATTAGTCCCCTTCCAATGGTTTAGTAATATGCCATGAGGAACAGAGCACAAACATCAGCAGGGTCAGGATGGACAATAAAAAAATAGGACCCACCCTTTTTTTTTTTTTTTAAAGAAAATTACATTGTTTTCTCTCAAAGACATCAAATCCCTTCACACCAAACCACCTCCTTCATTGTCATCCTTTCTAATGATTTCCTAAGACACCTATATTTCCACACACATCATTAGATATGTGCACACATATATATTAGTTACGTAGATGCACTATTAGGTCATAGCCAACTCTGTAAATACAAGTAGGCACATGAATAGTCAGAGAAGAAACTAAACCACAAGACCCCATTCACGCCCATTTTGCTTTGTCTGAATCTGATCATTAACTGATTGTTAATACTTTCCTCTCTTAAGTATTTTCCATACATGTCTAGGAAGTGACAAACTGGCAGAAATGTGAATTGCACATTTTTGACATAATTTTTTTTAACAGACCAGCTCATAAGAGTTAATAAAAGTGCTACAGTCTTTCCAGTGGCAGTTTCCCAAACCCCAAGAGCTGGACAAACCCCAAGAGCTGGAATGACAGCTCTGATGCATACCCATTACTGTTTTCCAGATCTTAAGTGTGAATGGATAAAATGATCTCTGGTTTATGTTTGAAATAGTTCTGTGGTGTGGCTGGGGGCTGATCAACACTGAAGTGTAGCCAGAAGTAAATTTGGAAGACACTGAAGCTAATGCAATGCGCATGTTGCTCTGTGTGAAGACCATGCCGCAGAATACAGTTAGTCCCTTGGACATATTTCTTTCTCATACACAGATGAGCTCTGGGACCTTCACACTTCCTTCTGAAAACAGCTTGTTTCTTCCCAAATGATAATCACACTTTGTTGTAGAGTTTACATTTCCCTGGTTTGGACAGTAAATCAAACCTCATGGAGCATAAAAAGAAACCCGTCTGACCAAAACCCAGAGAAACCAATGTACTATGCATTCACGGTATCCCAACATTGGACAAAGAGGTGGATGAAGAAAAAGCAGTCAGGGATGGGATTGCTCTATGTTATGTAAGAGCTGAGTGCCTCAACATGCCTTTTGTATCTTCCTCAAACACCTTAGCAGAACTGCAAACGTGTAACTGCAGATCTACCAGCAGGTCCCCCCAAGTTGAACAGTTTGTGTCAGCAGAGCAGGCTGCATTTTGGAAAAAAATCCCTCATGTCCCTTTTAACTCTGTTGCTTGTTAGGACTTGCTTCTGCCAGGTGCCTAATGAAAAACCCATGGTGACAAGAAGTAAGCCTACAGCAAACTACAATGATAGTCCATGCTTCACTTATTTGTTCATGTTAACAACACCCAGGTCTCTCAAAACTCTAAATTAAGCATCTAACAAGCCTGTGAAAAAGTTACACTTCTTCCAGCCTTCTCTCCTTTCCCCTGACCTGGGTAGCTCATCCTCATGTCAAAGCTTTAAGCACAGATAGATTTCTGGAAAATGGCTAAAAGTGACTAGCAAAAAAAGCAACTTGACTTTTTTGTTCAAACAAACTGTTATATCATATAACCAGTTGCAGGTAGATAGGTCGGATCCAAATCCCAGGTATTTCATTGAATTTTAGATCAAGCCCACAGTGACTATTGGGGACAATCAAAGTTCTAAGCTCTGACAATCAGCAGAAAGAGTGACCATCTGTAACTGCACTGGGGAAGTAGATGAGCAAAACCTAATGTGAACAGAAGGGGTCAAAGTTCGTGGAAACATCAAAAGTCCGTGTCCTTTATGACAGACTCACTTCTTGAACTGACCGCTGAAGTCTGATGTTCTTCTCTTAGTAAACAGCAGTATGTATGGAGCCCCTGATGGAAGTATGGATGCTACTCCCCTCTGCTTGCTATCCCAACAGGTCCACCCAGCATGGGTCCAGGGACTGATGGATCACAGTGGGAGGTTTCTGGGCAAAGGACTGATCATTTACTGAGTCTTTAATCCAGAAAACTGTATGCAAAGAACTATTGCAAAAGGAAGTTATGTTTGAAAAATCAAGAGAACTTGGGAACTGACAAGTTTAGGGTGATTAATGCAACCTTATCCCACCTTGGTCCACCAGCTGCTATTGCACTATGATGCAGTCATGGAGGATAAAATCCTAATCTCTGGTGCTGCATGAGTAGCTGAACCCACCTGGAGCAGATACATGTCCCTTGGAAAGTGACTCAGGGCTGTACAGTGGCAGGCTGATGTGAGTAAAACCCCAGCCATTTGCTGGAGAAGTTAAATGATGCTGGGAACGCTTTGTGAAACAAGGGCAGGAACAGTCTCATAGGATAGATAAATGCTGCCTTGATTAGTATAGTTCAGCCTCTGCCTTGCTATAGAGCTTCCATACAACACTGAGCACAACATCTGAATCCAGTTTTTCATAATTGGTTACAAACTGTATTTTCCATGTTAAGGATTTCAAATCACAGTAGCATCAGTAAGTTACACCAAAATGATCAGCTCGGTATCCTCCATGGGACATACAAAATGAATGCAGATTTCATGTGTGCCTGACCTTTGGGATCCCAGCTACAAAATGGAATTTAATCCCCATTCTGTAGAGTCACTCTGCAAATTCATTTAGCCCATGGTTGTGAGGTACACAGCAGTGGGAGAGAGGGCAACATAGACAGTCTGGTCAGGGAATTGCCCAATCAGAATCAGAATCCTGCACGAGAAATAATGCCAAGAGCCCAACTTGGGCAAGATAAATGCACAGACTTAATTAGCTGATCAGTGAGCGAACACAACTTCCTCTGTGCCTGGGCAACACAGGCCTACAGCAAACCTGGTCTGTTTGCAACACAAACCTTGGTTTTGGTGTTTCCCAGCTATCTGGGGTTTTTTGTGACCTCCTTTCATTTATAGTGAGGTACAGCTTAAAAAGATTGCCAGCTCTCATCGCAGCTTCAGTTTTGGTGATGCAGCGCCAAGATATTCTTTCAGTATTTACTCAATAAAGTAAACAGGACCAGAAATATCTGACAAATATTTAAGATCCCAGTGTGCTAAAAAGTATTTCAGAATGGTTTTTAAAGTGCCCTAAAAACCTGAAGCACCAAAGTAGTTAAAATCCTTGTCAGAAAATTAAGAAGGTTGCCTGAAGGAACATGCTCTGGATCCCTGATAGCAGAAGAAATGAATTCCAGACTGCTTCTCCACCTGTGTTAGTATTTTGTGTGGAAAAATAAACCGCTTGCAAAAACGTATAGGGAAGCAGGAAATCTGGAGTCTAAAATATGGCAACATACACAAACCCTTGCTTTATAATTGTGCACACTGTAGACCATCTGTCTAGCAGTTAAATACACTCACATTTAAATGAGTAAGTACATTTAATGGACGAAGTATTAAGATCACTGAGGGGTGAAGTTTTATATTTGCAGTGTGCAAATGCCAGAGTGGAACCACTTGTACATTCTCAATACTACACACCTTTAAAATAACTAAGAAAAATGACTACTTACCTGCTGCATACCAAAAACTGGCTCCTTTTAAGCAAATCATTACAAACTGGAGTAGATGGAATTGAAAGCCTGATGGTCTCATGGCCTCCATTCCAGAAGTATAAATCAGGCTGCAGCTCAGCTGCTGCTGTTACGAACTCTTTAAATACGCTGAAAGTGAAAAACACGGGGAGGAACGGTTTAATGACTTCACTTGGAGCATTCATTGTCATTTCAATCATCTTTTAAATAAGACAGGACTGGAGAGATCTTTCCTAAACACCTTAACTAATAAGTTGTCAGTGTTTAAACAACAATTACCGCACAAAAATGGAAATTAGCCGGTATGATCAAGCCATATGGCTAATATAATTGATTTGTTCAGATTTTTAAAAATTATGAAAAACAAAGCCAGAACAGCAGCATAATATAATTTACAAATTTAACTAGAGGTGATATGTTCTATTTAGTTCGACAACAAATAACATCTTCCTGGTGTTTTAAATTAAGTATAATCAGGGAACGACCGAGTTGGGTCCTAAGTAGACCTAACCCGGGGAAAAACAAGCAAGCAAGCAAACAAACAAACAAACAGAGCTCTGGGCAGCGAAGTCACTGGCTGTTGACTCGAGGGAGTGTTGGTTACGGGGTATTAGGAGAGACTCGGGTTTGGAGGAGCCGGTTGGGTGGAGCCGGTTGGCGGAGCCGGGGGCCGAGGCGCGGCAGGGGCCGGTACCAGCCCCCCGCCCGGGGCAGCCCCAGGGGTCCCCTCGAGTGACAGCTCGGCTCTCCGAAGCAGGCGACCCCTGAGCGGGGGGAGGCTGTGCTCATGAAGCGGTACCCGAAAGTCTCGGGATCGGGTTTCTGAGCGCTTTTTCAGTTGCTCCTGAAACTCTGATTCGATCCGTAATTTTTAAGACTCACTCACTGTCAAAGCGAGCCGATATTTCCCCTCCTCGTTGACTCGCACTCAGCAAAACAGACGGAAGCCATAATAAATCTGCGCAGGAAAATGTATTTGTTTGTATTTCTCTACACTGAAGTTTCCCAGCGCCTTTTCTTAGTTGCCTTGAGGATGCGTTTTGTCCTTCGCCTGATTACTGCTGCCTGGAGGCTTCTCGATGCGGGCTGAGAACGGCAATTTTGAGTCAGGGCTAGGAAAAAAATGGAAGTTTGGGAAAGGGAAAGCTTCGTTTTCCTGCCAAGTTCAGTAGACTGCAAGAAGCTGAGTGTGGAGAGGAGTCCTACCAACTGGCTGGTGTATGCACCGGGGGGAGAGGGGGCTTCATCACACCTAGAAACGCACCACAGGCAGCCCAGAGATGCCTCTGCCCTGCAGCAAATACCCCGAAACGATTTTTACCCTTAGAATAAGGTTTATTTGCTTGCTTGTGTTCCCGTACAAAACTGCTCTGGTCCTGATGACCACCTCAGGCTGGAGGATAAAGACATGCCAAGAGAAGTTGAATTCAATTAGGCAAAAGCCTCATTTGCGTAGACTGGAAACTATAGACATGGCTTAACTGATCACTTCTTTGAAATTCGCTCCCATCCCTGGTAAATGAAGGTCTCATTAAGGTGCTCTGAACGGATTTTTAATCATGTGTTAATAATCCCTGGCCGTTGGTTGGAAAAGGGAGCTCTGGAGCCAGCTGGGGTGTGTGGAAGGAGCTCGCAGGGCGTGGGAAGTGCGGGCAGGGCAGGGCAGGCAGGAGGGGCGGCGTGGGAGCCTGCCTCGGCCCGGCCGGGCCGCAGGGGGGACCGCGCCGCGGGGCTCCCGCGGGAGGCGGGCAGAGGGCAGCCTGGCACCCCGCGGGTGGGAAGGAAGCAAACAAACCGCCCGCTTCGGGCAGGGATGGGCAGCGCTGCCTGCTTTGCGCCCCGGGAGGGCGGAGGGAAGTAACGGGGTTGGTTGGTTGGTTTGAAGTTAAAAAAAAAAAAAAGAAAGAAAGAAGATAGTTCAAGCCAGAATCTGTCCTTCACGGTGTTTTCTAAAGAAAACGACTAGAGGTGTGGTCGGGTTGTTTACTCCCCTGTCATGAAAGTCCTTCGCGGTGAAAGGAAGACGTGAGCGGGGGAGACCGGGGCCGCTCCTGCCACTCCGAGTATCCGAGCTCCCTTCAAACGACAAGGCAGGTGCCCGGGACCGGAGGCCGGCGATAATGACTACCTGCGCGGGGATGATTGCTTTTACCTGCAAAGATCATCCATGATTAATGATTTATCAGGAACTTAGTTTCGCTTGCTCGGACCCAACAGGCTGCACAAGGCCTTCAGAGATTGCTTTTCTAGTTGTAAAATTGACTTCACTTCCTCGTCTCCTTGGCTCGTTACTATTATCATCTGGGTTTAAATTTCTCTTTTTAAACAGTGTAATCTTTCTTCGGTTGTGCACCCTGGAGTAAAAATCAGGACATCATTTTCACATCAAAGAACTGTCAGTTCTCTCGTATGAATTGCTGCCCCTCGCACCCTCTCTAAAACACTACCCTTGACACCCGAGCACGCGGAGCGTGGTAGAGATATATCGCTGTAATCACAGCCGTTATAATTGAGTTTTGTGCCGGAGAGCCGCAGCGCAAGGGCCAGCCCGGGGGCCGGATCGCCAACCGCACTAGCTCCAGCGGGGCAGAGACACCCGCACCCCCGCAGCGTCCCAGGCTGCCGGTCCTCCGTGCTCCCACCCGGGAAGGCAGGTGCTGCCGACAGGCTCCCGGTGAGCCCGCAGAGCTGTGCGGGACAGCTCCGTGTCCCGCTGCGGGGAGAGCCCACTCCCACCGAGGCAGGCGCGGAGCACCGCTGCCGGACGTCGCCGCCCCCTCGGGGCTCTCCACGGCCTCCTTCGCCGCCACCTGCCCCTTTCCGGAGCTCTCTGCCCTGCCCTGGGCACGCTTCCCCCGGGGGTTCCCAGCAGGTGCGGGGCGCATGGAAACCCCGAGGGGGAGACGCTGCTCCTCCCGGTGCTCGTCTCATCGGTCGCTTGGCTCGAAGCTTTGCAAAGTTTCTCCCTGCGCGTTGAGTTTCCCTAGCGTGGGTAGCCCGCTGGAGCCGTGGGGGCATCCTGCACCGCAGCCCCCCCGTTCCCCCACACCCCGTCTGCCTGCTGCTTTTCTGTCCCGTCCCTCCCCTGCCTCCCCTTGTCTGTTCAAAGGAACAGGAGCAACACCGCAAATGCAACCGTGCCCCGGGGCTAGTGGGGCTGGGGGAGAGCGGGGCGTTCG